>JBCEWE010000471.1:1160000-1580000 GCA_039877035.1 Silurus lanzhouensis
GGTTTACTTTCGAAGTGAGGGAACTCATCAGTGCTTGAGAAGCTCTTTTGGTCCCCAATAAAATTATTAATTTGGTCATTTGCATTGTGCAGAACCCAGCTGGGACCCTTCTGGCCTGGCACTTCTTTTTTACTTATATAAAGATAGACAGTGAGAGAAAAAGCAATGTTTTAAAATTAGAAAATCCAGTGTGACTTTCCTTAGAGATGACGGTTGGATAAGAAAACATTAATTTGAAAGCTACAGTAGTATAGAGAGGATGTGTGAGAGAGTCAAGGGATTTCTTCATTACCAGCAGGAAGAAAATCATCTGGAAGAATTCGGGCCGAGACACATGCGGTCCGAAATCAGCTGCAGGTCAATCCTATTTGCATCTGAGGGGCCGAGTGTGTGCAAAATCTGGCTTTAAACAGATCAGAGCCTGTGTGGTGGTCTCAGATACTGGTGTGTGTCTTTCCATTTTCCTTTTTTCTTTCTTTGCACATTGTGATTGTGTTTTACAGAGTGCATAATTTCAAATCCTGTAAGATGTTCATTAATCATATTGCTTTTTGCCATTTTAATGTAGAGTATGTCTATAAGCCTTTAAAAAGAAAGTTAAATCTGGTTTTATGTATGTGTGCATGTCAAATGTGTTTTTTTCTCTGTAATAACGTGTGTGTGTGTGTGTGTGTGTGTGTGTGTGTGTGTGTGTGCATGCATGTGCGTGTGCATGTTCAGAGGTTATGATCCTGACTCTGTGCCTCCTTTGCAGGCTGAGATGAGATTCTTTAAGACAGGGTCTTTTGTGTGTGTGTGTGTGTGTGTGTGTGTGTGTGTGTGTGTGTGTGTGTGTGTGTATGTGTGATTGATAAGATGCTAGCAGACAGGTATTGTCAGCTTCTTTATCAATCACGCCCTTGCCAGGAAGGTGAGTGACATCTGAGCGTGCTCAGTGAGGCACGTTGGCGAGCAGTGTTGTCAGTAGCAGTCAGGCGGAACCAACAGAAACTCCCTTTCCAAAGATCAGGCCGTAAGGCAACTCAGCAGATAATAAACACTTCAAATACAAACTTTTGTTCACCCCTTGATTGCTTCCTTCAGGCTGGATATAGTCTGAAGCATTGTGTTTATAGGGCGATGTTTCGAATACTGTATAAATAATTCTGGAACTGCAGCAGTGATCAGGGATTTATTTATTTATTTTTGTATTTTTGTATTTATTTATTTATTTAATTAATTTTTATTTGGGGGGGGGGGGATTCAGGTGCATCTGTTCATGCTTCAAAAATTGCCACAAAGATAATATAAACCACAAACATGTACAAAGACAAATACACACACACACACACACACACACACACACACACACACACACACACACACACACACACACACACACACACACAAACACACACACTGAGACTAAGAGGGTATAAAGCTGAAACTAAACAAATGTGCTCAGAGATGATCCTGTGTTACAGATTCCGTGGAGGTAGACAGTGTGCATGACTGTGCATCTATAATGGGGAAAACAGCAGCACTCCAAGTGTAGCTATCTATCTATCTAACCATTGAATGGCAAAACATGAAACCAAACACATTATATTAGCTTAATATAAATGATCTTTATATAAATAGAGACACATACATAGCACAGGGTGGATTAGACCTTGTCACCTCATTTGCCATCTGGGTGTTATTGACCTCCAATTACATCTTACAATGTTATTATGCACTTCATACAAAAAGTAAAAATCTTAAAAAGCCATTTTGTTTAGCTCTGTAAATATTTATTGGCAAAATCCCATCTTTATTTGGATGGAATAAGCCCATTATGTGGCCATTTACTTAGCACAAATGCCAAAGTAAATCCTATTTGGTAATGTCAAGAGATGTCTAAAAGATAAATGGTGACTATGGCTTTCGAAAATCATTTAAAAAAACCTGATGCTGGTCAACAAAGCCACCTACATTCATTAAAGCCTCTAGCATGACAGGATTTGACCAAGCATCCCTCAAGCTTCAGGCAAGACTTGCAAAAAATATTTTTTTTTTTCTGTACTGAATATCATCTGGCTGACTAAACCGCTGACTCACTGTCTGTCTTTAAACCAAGACTGAAGGTCTACATATTCACCAAGCACTTAAGTGAGCTCCAATTAAGGGAAAAAAATAAGCATCTCATCTATAACAGAGTTTTTGCCATTTAGTACCATTAGGCTCTGACCTATTTTGACAGAGACAACAGAATATGTCTGCAAGTTGCTTTGGATGATGTATCTGCTAAATATAATAAATGTAAATGTTTGATGTCTGATCTGTCTAATTCATCCCAAGATGTTCAGTAGTGTTGAGGTCAGAGTTCTATAGCAGGCCACTTAAGATCTTCCACTCGAACCCATGTTAACCATATGTTAATGGATTTTGTTTTGTGCACAGGGGCTTTGTCATACTTGATATCCGAGTTAAAATGAATGGAAAATTTTATGCTGCCACGTCCAAATTGTGTGCCTCCAAATTTGTGGTGACACTTTGGGGAAGAACGACATATGGCTGGAACCTTGTCCAAGGTGTCCCAGTACTTCTGTCCATAGAGTGTAAGTTTATTATTTGTTTGATTTTAGCTGCCCCTCTTGCATTTTGCAGTATAGTTACACTATAAATATTTTAGTATTAATATTTTATAATATGTTTAGTCATTATATTTCGCAGCCAGCTATATACTAAACCGCATCAAGTTTGCACAGCATTTCTGTTGCAGTTGCTGTTTAAGAAAATTACGGGTCGTGTTCATATGAATGGAGAGAGCATCTATTGCTTTTTAAATAAATTGTGATAGTGTCATTATTACAATGACAAAAGACATAAATGGGACACAGAAAACATCTTGGCTCCATTTGGAATATGTGGAAAATAGCACATTTGTTGTTTTTTTTTTCTTTTTTATTAAGGCCTTTCAAATTTCTGAGCAAAAACATGACACATTTAGGCTGTTACAGTGCCCTCCACAATTATTGGCACCCCTGTTTAAGATGTGGTCGTGGACTTCTAAAAAATTCTCCTTTTTTTAAAACAGCATAGAACCCAAATGCAAAAAAAGAGAAAAATCCAACCTTTCATTTAAGTACATTACTTTGGTGGTAAAAAAATCACACATTTAGAAAAAAAAAAAAAACTTGAAATCATGTGTGCCACAATTATTGGCACCCCTGATGTTAATACTTTGTACAACCTCCTTTTGCCAACAAGACAGCACTTAATCTCCTCCTATAACATTTCACAAGATTGGAGAACACAGAGAGAGGGATTTTTGACCATTCTTCTTTGCACAATCTTTCTAGATCATCCAGTGTCCTGGGTCCTCTCTTATGCACTCTTCTCTTTAGCTCGCCCCACAGGTTTTCGATTGGGTTGAGGTCTGGGGACTGAGATGGCCATGGGAGGACCTTGAGTTTGGGACTGCTGAATCACTTTTGTGTAGATTTTGCCACATGTTTTGGATCATTATGCTGCTGAAAGACCCAATGACGACCCATCTTCAGCTTTCTGGCAGAGGCCATCAGGTTTTTATTTAAAATATCCTGGTACTTCAAAGCGTTCATAATGCCATGCACCCTAACAAGGTTCCCAGGGCCTTTGGAAGAGAAACAGGCCCACAGCATCACAGATCCTCCACCATACTTCACGGTGGGCATGAGGTGCTTTTCGGCATACTCATCTTTTGTTTTACGCCAGACCTACTTAGAGTGTTTGTTGCCAAAAAGCTCAATCTTAGTCTCATCTGACCAAAGCACACGATCCCAGTTGAAGTCCCAGTACCGCTTAGCAAACTCCAGATGTTTACGTTTGTGAGTGTTAGTGAGAAAAGGCTTTTTCCTTGCATGCCTCCCAAACAGCTTGTTGGCATGTAGAGAGCGTCTGATGGTTGTTTTGGAGACTCTGTGACCCCAAGATGCCACTCTTTGATGCAATTCTGTGACGGTGAGCTTGGGAAATTTTTTTACTTCTCTTACCATCCTCCTCACTGTGCGTTGTGGCAAGATAAACTTGGGACCTCTTCCAGCCTTGTTTGTCACTGTTCCAGTTGTTTTAAACTTCTTAATGATTCCTCTGACTGTAGATACCGGCAAGTTAAGGCGAGTGGCTATTTTCTTGTAGCCATTGCCTGACTTATGAAGGTCGACACACATCTGCCTTACTTGAATGGTGTGTTCTCTTGTCTTTGCCATGTTGACAAATGGGTAAGAGAATTAGGCCTCTGTGTCACGTCATATTTATACCCCAGGGAAACAGGAAATCATGAATTACTAATTAAAAGTCCCCAGATACCCTGACCAACCTTAGCAACTACAGAAAAATATATATAAAAAAAAAAAAATTAAATTTTTCAGAGGAATTGTTAGGGGTGCCAATAATTGTGGCACACATGATTTCAAGTTTTTTATTTTTTTCTAAATGTGTGATTTTTTTACCACCAAAGTAATGTACTTAAATAAAAGGTTGGATTTTTCTCTTTTTTTGCATTTGGGTTCTATGTTGTTTAAAAAAAAAGGAGATGAGTGCGTTTCAAATCCTGAATACATCACATAGTGTTTTAAACATTTCTTTTCCTTTTTGTATGCTTGTTGTCTCACTCTGCCTGATAAGCGTCCCATTTGCTGTTCTTTCCCCCGGACTCCATTACTTTCTCTCTGGATTGTCAGAGTGGGATTTAATTGGCTGTCATGTCTGGTGCCAGCATTTGATTGGTGTCTGGACTCAGGTACTGGTGGGTGGGGAAGAAGCCCGATAGAAGCCTGGCAAGGTTAGCTGTCTTGCTGGGCGCCTGCAAGCCCGCCGAGCCTCTGACGGCTGAGCCGGGGAACTGCCAACCCTTTCTCTAAAAGAGCAGATGCAAGCTCAGCTCTTTTTTCTGTCTATCTCTCTTTTCCTCACTTCCCTTGTCTTTCTGTTCCATCTCTGTATCAAATATGGACATCTATCACAGAAATGAGTCTGGAAGACCAGGCTAAAAATACATTGAAACGTTCAAGCAGGTTAGAGTTACTTCTGGACAATGATTTGGGAATTTACTGTGTCTTGGCTGTTTTGTGTCCTGGAGACTTTTCCATGGATGAAAATGTATTAATTGTTACAGCATGCTGACACCCAAGACTCTTTCCTTCAATGTTAAATTAATGTATGTAAAGCTTCACCTTATTGGCAACAAAATGTCTTTTTTTCAATAACACTATAAAAAAATCTGTTTATTAGTAGGCTAAGATCATGTCTATGTTTGACATTCATGCCTGTGTGATTGAGCTGTTACTGTAGAAATAAAAAGCCAGCAGTACTGTTATGGTAATTTTATTAACACCTTCTGAGCTTAAATTCAAGAATTTAACAGCACAGTGGTATGCTACAGTGTGATATTTTTGTCTTTTTTTTTTTTAAAGTAGGTTAGGACTTAGTGGGTGCTAAAACATCGAATCTAATAATACTACTCTGGGATTTGTCAATAGAAAGTACCTATGGTGTGTGTGTAACATAACCCTGGATTAATTAGCTAGTCTGAGATCTGTCACTGCAGGTTTTATCTAAAGCTCAGTGTGTGCTGGCATCCAACCTGCTCTTCTTTATTAAGCGCTTCTTCACCTGCCTGCGTCGGAATCGCAGTCTGAATCTGATACGATCTGACCTTAAAGTTACCGAATCTCATTAGTTGGGTTTATATTTTACATGAAATCCAGAGATGTGATGACATGTACATCACTTTGCATTCAATTAGCACACCATTGTAGTTATTAATATATCTATGTCCAGTATAATCAAAGGTGACAGATGAGCATATTTTCAGACAGGTTTAGAAAACCGGGAGAGTCTCAGAGGAAAGAGAACAGCAGAAAGGGGAAAAAAAAAGCATCACCGAGGAGAAAAGAGATGGACTAAGAGAGGGAAATTTGGACAGAAATGGGCAAGTGGGCCTGTTTTTTTTAGTCAGTGCAGAAACGAAACAGAAATGTCTCTGTGTGATGAACTCGCCATCTGCAAAGACGGAAGAGCGGATTCCAGCGGGATTAATTAAACAAGTAAAACCCGCCTCTGTTTCTCTCTCTCTCCTCTCTTTCTCTCTCTTACTTTTGGGCTCTCTCACTTTCTGCTACTCTTTTTTCCTCTCTTCAGTAAATGAAAATAATATAGCCGCAATGCTGTAGTGTTCATGCCTCGCATTCGTTCCCTCTCACTGAGAATTAAATTATGCTTTGTACTGGCATGTTTTCCTTCTTTATTAAACAAAGCCTCTCCTCGCTTTCGTACAGACGAAGCAGAATTGATAAGCGTGCTGTATTTCGGCACACCGCCATGCAACACAGCCCTGCTCCACACTGGATTTTGGAATGATGCAAAATTGGTTCTTTCCTGGTAATAAAGGACCACGCTGTGTGTTTGTGTGCTGCGCTGTGTGCAGTGGCAGAAAGAATGGCGCATCAGAAGTGTGTTCCTGCCAGCTTGGCCTTTTAATGGCAAGAGAAGACGGGCATGTTAAGAGAATGCATGTGTCTGTCTGTGTGTGTCTGTAGGAGTGGGAGTCAAGTGCTTTGCCACTGCTATCGATATGACACATGATTCTGTAATGCGTGGATGCAACCGCATGCTTCTAACAAGGAAATTGATTTCCTCTTTCTCTCTCCCTCTTACTTTCCCATCCATTTTTCACCTAGCTACATTAAAACAACAACAACAAAGGAACACGAAACAAGTGAATTACTAGCAATTAAAACCTAACTTTGTGGCCAGTAATTAGGCCAGGCTGTTTAAAGTGCTGCAGTGTATTGGCGTTGTAGGCGGCTGGTTATTTAAGTTTGCTGTTTAATTGTACACAGCTGTCCGAATAAAGCTGATAAATAAGTAGTATTTGTTTTGCCCATTAATAAATATATGTTACTGCCTAAATGTAGCAGTGCCACTACCACATACATATATACTGTATAGTTCATAGAATAGGGTACTGTATATTGTACAGTAAATTATGTACCGTCATTTGTTAAATTATTAAAAAATTACAGTATTCTACTGCATACTGATCACCTTTCTTTATGACTTTGGCACATTCAACCTTTTGATTTAACATTCGACTATAAAGGCCTGATCTCCTCTGAAGAGTGGTTGTTAAAATATGTCTGCTACTCGAACTCCGAGAAGCATTTATGTAAAGTGGCAGTTTCCTAGGCTGGTAATTCTAATAAACGTATCCTCTGCGGTAGAGGTAGCTCTTGGTCTTTCTTTCCTGGGACATTCATTTTCGGCATTTTTAAGATATCCTTGTCCAGAGCAACGTACAAAAGTGCATTGAGTCTCTAGCAATGAATAAATCTGCACTGATACGCTAGAACACAAAGTTAATATAAATCAGACTATAACTCTTAATTTTTACAAAGCAAACTTGGAAAGTGCTAATTGAAGTGTTTCAGGAAGGGACTCCGCTCTTCGGACATCTAGGGGAAGTTCATTCCACCACCTTGGTGCCAGAACAGAGAAGTATAAAAAGAGCCTTGAAGTATATCTACATCTATATCTATATCTACATCTACATCTACATTCCTCATGAGAGACTGTTTGATCACATGTTTAACACTTTTTTATATATAATTACATAATAAAAATAAAGAAAAAGCATTAAACGAGAAGGTGTGTCCAAGCTTTTGACTGGTATTGTATTTATTTATTTGTATTTATATGTATATATTAATATATAGTTGCAAGCAACATTTTTGAGGGCCAAGCATACAGACTGTGCAATAACTGTTGCTTAATCAATTACAAGAAAACAAAAACAGAGCTTTACTTAAAACATCATTTTAGGCAAATGGATTCCAGAAAGATTTGTAGTTCCACTCATAAATTATAAGTTTTGCCCATACACTGTTGAATTTTCTGACTGTAAGAGGAAAGGTCTAGATGAACCAAATAGGCAGTAAGGGGTCAAAAAACTTTTGGACACATGGGCAGATGTTATGACCATAAATATAACTCCAAATTAAGCCTAGTGGTGGTGCTAGACCACTGGCAGCACTTTACACAGATTTGTTCAGAATATACCGCAGATTGTCCCAAATCAGCATGCTAAACATTTAACCAGGTGGTTCTATGGGCTGCCAAAAAGACTCTAACCAGAAGAAAGAGATGAAAAAAAGAGTATATTTTAAAATTTAGAATAATAGTAGGGTGATTCTAATTAACAAGCTGCTTACCCTTACCTTCACTTTCTCATTTATTCCTGAAAATGTTTTCCTTCCTCCTTCCTAGTCAACACAGGGACAGGCTGTGTATTATAGCATATACAAATTCTATATTAATTAATTGCCATAAATGAATCCTTATATAAGATGTTAGATTGTCTGCTGTGGTAAGGATGTGAGTGCATGATGCACTTCAATGGATTGACATCCCAGTCAGGTGTATACTTATCTCATACCCAGTGTTCCCATGACAGCCATAGGTTCCTGATCTTATTCCTGACCAGGAGAAAGTGGTGACTAAAAGCATTAATAAAAAGACTCTTGACTTCTCAACTAACACTTATTTTCAAAAGGGTGTTTATGAAATTTAAGATACTATTTAACTTTAGCAGTAAAGAATATTAAAACCAGCAGTGACTACTCCCCACCTGCCCAAAGACACTTGTCAAATCCTGTTCAGCACCACATTCTTTTCAAGAAACAAGCACAGCTTAAACGTCCACCAGGACACAAGGAAGATTCTGGGAAGACATACATGAAGATTTTCTTTCTTCTGACACATAAGTGGTGGAGTGAATTTCTCTGTCTGTCTGAACCACTGAGTCACTGGCTATCACTAAAGCACTAGATCTACATTAAATAAATAGCAGCTTGAATCTGACTCAGAGCTTTTGCTGGACTTATCACTGTCTTACAGAGGTTCATTGGAATGTATTATGTATTCTTAGACCCTGGTCTACTTATTCTTTTTTTTTTTTGTGTTACATTTGTCAGAATCAGAATCACATTCATTGCCAAGTATCATTGGTTGTGTGTGTAAGGTATTTGCCATTATGCCATGCCATTTGTGCTGGTGCTATAAAAATATGAAAAACAATAAAAAAAAAGGAAAAAAATTAATAAAATGTGTTAACATTTGTGTTCATATGTCTGCAGTTGTTGTCATTGTGTTGACATTCTACAAACTTCTTTTGTCTTTCAGCCACACTCATTGTTTAAACACATAATCATTTATTACCCAAACTTGTTCGGGCATGACAATGCCCCTGTGCACAAACTGAACTGAGTGGAAGATCTTGAGTGGGCTCCCATAGTGCTAGAAAACCCAACCAAACACCTTTGGGATGAATTGGAACACAGAATGCACCCCCAGGCCTCCTAAATCAGTTACTTACTTTGCTAATGCTCTTGTGGCTGAATTAGCACAAATCTCTACAACCACACTGCAAAATGTATAGAATGAAGGAGAAATGGAGGTTATTGAACCAATATATGGGGAATAAATGTGGAATGGGATAATTAATCTCATTCATGTTTCTACACACTTTTGTTTATATAGTATGCCTACTGAGTCTCCTCTGGCTTTTCAAATTGGGCTACCTGGCTAAATAGCAACAAATATATTATATTATGTAACACAGCTCTGCTTAGTATTGTCTATTGTTATGAAAGTGCCTATAGGGGACATTGGAAACAATTAGTTGCAGAATCACTGTCACCAAGTTCCACCATATCGTCTGTAGATTAGGCATGATTATTAATGCATTACAGTTCGGCATTCTGCTTTATTTTATGGTCCTGAGTGGCATTTTGGCTTTTGGTCCACCTATTGATCATAGAGTGTATTGATTACTTGAGTGTGTGGAAGGTGATGATGTCCTGTAGTTTAACAACTCCAGACAGTGTGAAGGAGAGGTTGATTATATAGGTGATGGATAGGGACATGTTTAGAGGTGTGTGTTTAGAAGGCTCTTTCTTCTCTCCCTTCTTCTTTAATCGCTGTTTTGTTTCGTTTTTTCATAGCTGCAAAAACTGGAAAATAGTCGGAAAAGCTTGGCATGTCCACTACTAATGTAGTTAATTGGTGATTTTAAGCAGGAAATGTTTTTTTTTTGTGTGTGTGTGCATTTCACATGTTTAGTGCAATTACACATCAGAATTTTAAATCATATGGTGTAAATGCTACTTCCTGAACTCACCATAAATCATGGCTTCAAATTATACCAAATGTTCGACAGAAATATATTAGTTAGACATACACAGATTGAATCCATTATGACCAACATTCCTAAAATTTGTCTACTGCCTTGTTCATTTTATTTTCAGTCATCTCTTTGTTGCTATAGTCCTATTTGTACATGTGAGTTTCAGCAAGAGACACTCTTTTGTGTGAAATCTTAACTCTCCCCACAGGGAGGGGATATATTGAGATAATTGAGGTACATTTGCATAATTGTATACATTCTCACAACAGTGCATTCAAAATTCTGCAAAGTCATCTTTCTCTTGTTGTTCTTTTGCCTTTTTATCACCTCTATCTTTCTGACATTGTCTACCTCCTGTTATCTTTTTTCCGTCTTCCTCTATCTCGCTCTCTTCGCTTTCCTTCCTAAATCCATCCTCTTCCTCTTGCTTTCTATCTTTCTACATCTGTCACTCTTGCTCTACAGGATTATTGCATATCTTTGTATATCTTTCTGAAATCCGAGTGCATGTGAATCTGTTCTCCTCTGTGGCGTTATTTTAAAAAGAGCCCGACTGTCACAGCACCGGGCCTTCAGCCAGCCAGGAGACACGAGGCAGTTATCGAGCGGGCACATTCTAGGTGCTCTCCTTGCCAAATGGAATAAAATATCCCAGCCTCTTTCTAAAGCATCTAGTTGTTTAGGTCTGACAAACGACCTGCCTTTCTTTATGCTCAGCTTACCTAAAAAGTCACATGTGTATTCTCATTGCAGTCGCCTTCTCTTTGGATGACATTCACTAAACATGACGGCTCTTCTCCGTTCACATTCCTATAGAATTGAGTTTCAGATAAATTTTTTATTAGGAAACAAAAGTGCACTTGCACCGTTCCGAGGCTGAAGATCTGTGCAGTAAAATAATCTCTCATTGAATTGCGGTATTGATTTTGAGCTACACCGGAGCTTTTGTGTTGTCCTCCAAACGGACATTTAAAACATTACCCTTTGTGTTGCGTGTCAAACTTTTGACTCCATTCAAGGCAGAGGAAACAGCTATGTGTCATAATTATACTAATATTACCAATACGTGAAAAATCTGGATTGATGGAGTGATAATGTATTCCACACAGATACAAATGCAGATAGAAATAGAAGGTGTACTATTCTGCTGCAAGTCTGCATCAGGGCTGTAATCCTATAGGGTGGTATAAAGAAACAAATCTAACAAACTCAAACAAACAAAATCATTTTATGTCATATCACCTTATCTGTCTGAAGCTGCAAAATCACTGCACCCTTGCTTAACTCCAACCCCAATTCTGGTGCTGGTGGTGGCCAGGACCAGACTGACTGCAGTGTGGGCAAAACCTTTAGTGATGAAGCCCCCAAACTATCAAATGCTATTGTCAGGATTATTTGAATAAACTATAATACCTATTAGCCGCTGAATATCACCTAATCCCATCACTCACTATGTCACATTTCTGTCTCCACCAGGCCTTGTATATAATCTCACATTAAACTTCATGCATTGTCTCAGATTTGTCTTTTTATGGTTTTTGTCTCTTGCTCAGGTCAAGGTTTTTCTTGTTCATGCTTTTTATTTGTTTTTGTATTTTGTTTTCCTGTTGTTATTTTTGTATACAATATTAAGCGCTGTGAATCAATAATATATTGGCACTCGCATCCAGCCTCCGTCTTATTAGATGTCAGCAATACCACCTCATTTAAGAATTCTAATTTCTATTTTTAAACAGAGGTTGAAATCTATAGATGGATAAATAGATAGATGGAGAGAGGAATTTTGTTGAGATTAGGTAAATACAAAAGCAATATGACCTAAAAAAAAATGTCAGTTATTCCTGCTTAGATTTATTGTTTTTCTTATTTCTGTCTGTTTGTGGACGCTGCACTTTTGTGCATGAAGAAAACTTTTTCTTGTGTGTTTTTTAGAATGCGGGAGCGGGATGTACAGAGTGTGTGTGCGTGGCTGCTGCTGCTCACCTTGGCCCTGCTGTCTCTGTGGGGGCGTCTGACTCTGGCCTCCTCACACCGCAACCATATAGGTGAGTTAAAGTTCAGTTTGGATATTGGTTTAATTCAGTGCGATCATTTACGTTTAGTTATAAAAAAAATAAATAAAAAAAAGCATATGCCTTCATACCTTTTTTTATTGACAGTTCATGCAGTTCATCTAGTTATTGACAGTTCATCTAGTAATACTGGTTCCAGGTATATAATTTGCAGCCTTGCTAGTAGAAAGCTAGTGCAGCAGTAAGGTACATGCTGTACTCTGGGAAATGCTATTTCTGTCAGCAATTTAAATTTGTCTGTGCACAATCAGACTGTATGGACTTGATAAGGCAGTGCGTGACAGAGTATTATTTGGTTTGAGTAAAGTTTTTGAATGGAAGGTAATAAGCAAGTGAAGGAATTTAAAATCATTTTACAAACCTTTGTAGAAAGATGAGCTTATTTGCTGATAATGTTCTGGGGTCTTTATCATCCATTACCTTGTCAATTTTGCAATTACATGGCCATTGCCTCAATAATCGCTCCCTTCACTATGTGTTAATGCCTAAGTTATTAAATGCTAAATGTGACATTTTAACTGGGGAGCAGTCACGGGGTGTGCAGAATTGGATTTTGAAAACATTGTTGTATGTACAGTATTTTGTGTGTGCGTGTTTATGTGTGTGTGTTTGCGAGGAGGAAAAAGAGCAAGTGATGTGTATTTCATTAATTAATCTAGAGATCATTTCCTGCTTGTATGTATCTGTGTATATCTCATTTCCTAGATTACTAATTAGGATTGAAGAAGTTTTACGTGGCAGCAAATCAGAACGGATCAGAAATAAGAATAAGCACTGTTTATTACAAATGTACAAAACCAAGATGTGCATGTATCTACACTGTAAAGCTTCATTTAATTAGTGTGGATCATTTGTGTGAATGAATCTTTCAAATAAAGAGAGGTGAAGATAAGACTAACAGAAGAAAAAAAATTGAAAAAAAAAGAACTAATGGAGACAGAGCAAAGGATGAAAATAGATGACTTTTCAAGATGAAACTTGGAGATCTTATCCTGATAAAAGTGCAAATATAAAGGATTCGTGTGAGGTGAGGATAGAGAGCAGAGAAATGAGTCTGTCAAGAGTTTTGAACACAGAAGAATAATGGTTGATTCCTGTGCTGTGTCCTGAGCCCCCTGCCCTGTGCGTATGTGTGGAAGGTGTGTGGAAGAGAGAGAGAGAGAGAGACTTGAATAGATGATGTCCTGTGCCCTTATGTCCTGTGATGTATGAGGCCTTCCTTTGACATGCCCCAAATACACCCATCCAAACATTAGACTCACTATATAGTCAATGGCACACAATCAATAGTAAAACAAAAGTGTCTTAGGTCACATTGGTGTAAAGCCCAGTAGATCACGGTACACGTCAGACCATAAACATTTCTCACACCACTGTCCTTGCATCCTTAAGCATTCACCTGCATTCTTTTCTACCTTGCCCTCTCTGTCTTTCTTCCACAGCTAAATGTACTGGTGTAAGCAAAGTTTTCATACCCATGGGCTATATTCACAAACCCTATCTTGTCAAGAGTTATTTTAGGTGGCACTAAAGGTTCCTAATGGTTTCTTCTCAAAAAAAGTATTTCCAAAGCTTTTGTGAAGACCCTTAAGGTAAGAATCTGCAAGTTTAGAGAAGGTAGAAGTTGCAGCATGTGATGAACATGTAAATCTCCAAACTGGCAGTAACCTGAGTCTGGGATTAAACTAGAGACCTGTAAAGTGAAAACATTACTCACTGTGCCACCATGTTGATGCTGACATGTTTCATGAATAAATATCATCAGTGATTGGCTGAGGTGATATACGCAATCAATCCCAATACATGATGTGATTAAAGGAAATGATGATGCTTCTTTCAGCTGTCAATCCAATAAAATTAAAAGTTAAAGTAACGCATGTATGTGGTTCCTGGTTAAATTTATTACTGATAAGAACACAATATAAAAAATATATTTTTGTTTGTTTGCTTATATAGTTATTTCAGGAAGACATTATAAATTAAGAGAAAATGAAGTTTTTGTACCTTTCACACAATGTGGAATTGTTGTTTATATGAAAAAATATGAATTTCCTTGGACTGAATATGGGCTATTTAAATTTTTTCGAATATGGGCTATTTCTTTTTACAGGGATTAAATACAGTAAAGTAGGAGAAATAGTCCAACTGAATGAACAATAGAAAAAGCTCAATAAGTGGGCGTAGAGCATAAGCTGTTGTTACTGAATCAAATTTATCTGTGTTGGCATTTTATAAATGAGCCCTGTGAGTGCAACTTGAAATGCTTATAATATTATCGATAATTAATTTAATTAAGCAGTAATTAAAATGGATATAATTCTTTTTTCATTCATTAAAAAAAAAAACACCCACACAACCTGCAGAGACAAGCAGCCTTAAATAAGAACCAATAAGAAGTGTTTGTAAATTTTAAGGATCAATTGGGACAAAAATGAAATCCCTGGTACAGCTTTTAAGAGTAAAGGTGTGACAACTGCCTGCATCAAATGTTACTCAATCTGGTAAAAACATGCTATTTCTTGTCTAAACTTACACATGATCTAAATAAAAGTTAATAATATTTCACAACATACAATTATTCTATACCTTTTTTTTCAGTAATCTTTCCTGGGTTCCCTAGTGATGGAAGTAATCACAATATAACTCTGAGATTACAAAATTCGCTGCCTGAGTGGAATTTGTGGCATTACGTGTCTCTGTCAGTCATAGTGAGACTAGCCAGTTGTGAAATCTGTGAGATGATGTATGTAGAAGAGGGCTGCCAGCATTTGTTTGTTCAGTTGCCGTGTCACACAGCATGTTCAGGAGTTACTCTCGGTCAGTAATACATGAAATAAATGCTTGGTAGTTAGTAGTGGAAACTGGGAAATCATGGTAGTTTTGAATGAAGTAAAAAGCTCATTTAATTAGCTTGTGATTTTTACTAATATTAGCCACATGGTGACTGAGAGAAGACTTAGCACTACTATATATGTGATCGAAACCGTGCCAGCTTGTGACACTGTTTAGATTTAGAGAAAATATGTGTGTATGTGCGTGTCTCCTAAGGACTGGAACATGAGAATATATATTATAGGGCCAAACTATACTTGAGGGAATAATTCTTGTTCTTTATTAGAAGAATGTTGCTTAAATAACCCCTTGAGAAGAGTGTATGTATGTATGTGGGGTGTGTGTGTGTGTGTGAGAGAGAGAGAGAGAGAGAGAGAGAGAGAGAGGGAGAGAGAGAGAGAGAGAGAGAGAGAGAGAGGGAGAGAACATGCATGCATGTCTGTGTATGACTAACTTTAGGATTTGCGAAGTTTCTCCATATGGCCCAAGAGAGAAAGGCAGAATGGAAATAAAAAATGTGACATTTTCATGTGCGCTGCTATTCCATACTGCTCTGCTCCATCTGTGGCATAAAGCATGTTAAATTCAGCATGCCGTTATTACAGCATTTGCTTCAGTAACACACACACACACACACACACACACACACACACAAGTACAACCATTCATTAACATTTAACCTGCCTTCACTACGATTTTATCTTTACTGTTCTTTCATGCGTACACACATGCTCACATGCACTCACACACACATTTTCCACACACAGCACAACAGGGACCCACACAGTCAATCAAACACCCTCCTCGCCCCGAACATTTAGCATAGTTAAACAACCTGACACTCAGATTGTATCATTAAATGTGGTCATGTTGGTCAACTTGGGAAGTTTCAGTCCATTAATATTTTTATTTTTCTGTCAACTTTATATGTATCTGCATTTTTTGATCTGATCCAACATGCTTGCAATAATTCAGCTCTGGTTTGGAAAGAACTTCATACTTTATTAGTTGATATTAGTGTATATAAGAATTCTCATCACTCCTTTTGTTTTGACTGATGTTAAAAAATTTGCTTTTTAATGCGTTTTTAATTTTTTTATTTTTTAAATAGAAGAATAATTCTACTGCAGCCTGCTCTCATATTTCTGATTAGTTCGTACTTCAGAATTTCACAAATTTTCATAAAAAAAGGTCAGTGCAAGATAAAAATTTACCTTCAACAGCTTTAGATTGCTTTTTTATAATTGACTTTAAAAATCTTTTTTTTAAAATAAATGTTACTGTCAAATTATATGAAAACTAAATATTTACTAGATTGGATTATAAACAACATTAACTTATACTCCTATATTAATAGTTTTTTTTATTTTATAAGTAGCTGCTCAAGTCATTTTCTTGAATCAGGTATAAATATAATCAGATAAATAAAAAGATGCATCAACAATTCAGTTAAAAATTAGTATTTGGGCAGTCAATGAAAGGCTAACCTTGTACACATGTTCAGGGCATTTAGTTAAGGAGCAAGTGAAATATCTATCATCCATACAGCACAAGCAAGTCTGATGGACAACTAAACCTTTAAACTAAGAAGAAGTGTTCATTTTTTGGGGTGTATAATCTTAAATAAAGACAAATACTTGAAAACCAGTTTATGCAGAGCTTTATATGTAAGCATGGAAATGTAAAAATCAGTGTGAAGCTTTACAGTGAGTCAGTATATAAATATGTGCACTATGACAACAGACAGACATAGTGTTTTATTTGTAATAAACTTAAAACACAAGAAACACAAAATTACTAAGAACATAAACAAGATAAAATAAATCTGATCGCGGTTTTCTTTGAAAGCTGGCCAGTGATTGCTCGCATCCAGATGGATCCAGAAGACAACAAGAAAAGACAAATGAGAGACAAAAAGTGCCATGAACAGTGAGTCTGAATACAAGTGATAATTATTTCTGAATGAGAAACAGGTGTAGATTTCAGAGTGGGAAACACTAGTGGTCTGTTTCTGTGACATGTACTCTACAATATAGTGGCATTTTTTAAATATAAAAATTACAGTGCATTCCATTGACCTTTAATTGTGATGCACCTCTCATCTGATGAAAGTGTTTGGCAATCAGAACAGTCAGTAGTCAGATAAGATAAAAATCATGTCCTGTTGTGTTATAAAGTACATTTTTAGATTACATTAATAACTCCTCAGTTAAACTGTTGTCACATATTAAACCAGAGACCTTGGTCTGCACAAAATCTACAGCAAGGATTTATTGGGTGGTCCTGGTTGGATAATTGTGTACACTATGCATCTTTGTACTAAAGATTGTTAAACAACTTGATCATGTAAGAATGTAAGAATTGTTTCAACTAGTAGATATTGTATAACTACAATCTAAATGTATTAGCTTTACATTTTATATACCAGTTAACACAGATAAAACACTTTAAAAGCTTACTATTCTAACATTGTTCATTGGTTTAATGGCAAATGCTGGGGTTCAGTTATCAAAACAATTCACCCCACTAACTAGAGGAAAATGAGAGCCAATGATCTAATCCAATTAGTACTGAATTATCTGTAATTGCTGCCTGAAAGAGCAAATGAAAGGATTTGCATGTGAAATCTCAATGTATTTCTTATTACAGTGTTAATACTATGTTATACATGTGTTAATTATTGTGTTATAGGTTGGCTGTCTTATATACATTGGCTATTTTATCAAATAGTACTAGTCATCACTGTACTAGTAAACATTACATTGTAATTGTACACTGGAAGAGTCATCTAATTATTATTTTTTTTTAATCATGATGCAGTAGCACTGCGTTCAATCGTGCAATTACAGGTCGAGAGTTCATATTGGGGGAAATAATGCGTTCTCACTGACTTTGACCCTGGCATGGTTGTTGGCGCTGGACAGGTTGGTTTAAATATTTCTGAAACTTAGTGATCTACTGGGAATTGTTTTGCATAACAGCTTTTAGAGTTGACAAATAGTCTGCAAGGCAAATGCCATGATGTTGAGATGGGTGAGAGCAGAATGACCTGACAGCAGAGATGGCAAAAGTACACACATCCTTCACTGAAGTAGAAGTGCATATACTCACGTTTGAAAAGACTCTGGTGAATAATACGTTTGTGATAGATAGATAGATAGATAGATAGATAGATAGATAGATAGATAGATAGATAGATTGATTAAATGATTGATTAAATGATTGATTCCATTCCATTCCCTTAATTCTGGAAACCCAAAACTGTTTCAGCATAACAATGCTCCTGTGCACAAAGTGAGCTCCTTGAAGATATGGCTTTACATGGCTTGGAGAGAAAGATTGTGAGTGGTCCGCTATAGAGCTCTAATCTCAACCCTACTGAACACCTTTGAGATGAATTGGAACACTTACTGCACCCAAGGCCTCCTCACCTCACCTACATTAGTACTTTACATTGCTAATACCCTAGTGGGTGATGAACACAAATGTCCAAAAGTACAGTCCAAAATCTAGTGGAACATCTTCACAGAAGAGTGGTGGGAACATTAAGAGCAAATTTTATTTTACTCAAAAAGCACATACAATACTAACACACTATCTTTCCACAGACTTACCTTATAATGTTGTCCCTTCTCTAAAATTATAGCTAACTTACTGTACATCATCATTAAGTCTATTTGGATAATTTTATTTTGTTGTTGTTTTTTGTTGGTATTACATGTCAGGTCCTAAAATAGCTCACCTTTCTGTTGCAACAGCTGCTGTTTCCTGTTTTCTCTTTGTCTGAGTAATGAAGCATTTCGGTCGACGTTGCTGAGCTTTTCATTAAAAAGACAAAAAAACAACAACACCACCACAATTTTTTTTTCTCTCAGTCTAGCATTCAGACAGATCATTTTGGCTCAATGAGACAAATTTACAGCTTACAGCCCAGATAATCGTTTTTGCCCATCTGTTCATGAGCTTAACTCGCTTGGAACTTTGTGTGCACCTTAAATAGCTTTGAAAAGTGTTTATTATATTTAAAAGATGCAAATTCTGCTCTGTCATATGGGAAGAAAAGAAGATGCAATTTCATGCGAATGTCATATGCAGTCAATAGATGTAATATTCACATCGATATTGTTAGGTTTGCTGCATGGTGCTGTGCAGGTGATGACGCAATGTTACTGAGCGAAAGCAGCAATGCACATAAAGCAGCAACGCACATAATTTAGATGCAGATAGAAATGAGAGATCAGTCAAGTTGCTGACATTTGACAAGCTGTTGTATGACAACAGAGAAATTAGGAACAGATGAGGAAAAGTAAAATAGCGGGCAGAGAAGTAAAGATGCTATCGCTTTCTGATCAGAGTACACCATCTTCCAGATTGGATAGTCATCAAAATGTCACTTTTTATCCTGAGTTATTTATTCAGGCTGCCTGTGCTGTTATTCGCTGTTCTGACACTGGGCTGTAAGAGCATGAGTTAAAAAAAAACAAAAAACAGGACCACAGGATATTTGCTTGAGAGTTGAGTGTTTGCAATCAAAGCTGCGAGAAAGCTGGAGAGATGTACGCTTTCTGACCCCGGCGTTATTGGAAAAGGCCTGAAAGCTCTCGCCAGACATTCAGACTCTGACATTCATATGTTCTTTCTCCAACTCTGGACTTCTGTTGGCCTTAGCCTGACATTTAAAAACATAGGATGTAAGCGCCAACTTGTCTGTGCCCTTAGCTAATGCATGGAAACACTCTGCACCGTCTTTTGTTTTCTTTTATACTTAAAAAAAAAGCCTGTTTTTGTCATTTCTTGCCTCATAGAGAAATGTTTTGGTTTTTTGAAAGTAGAACGCACAGAGGTTTTTTTTTCCTTTGTTGAAATATCAAATATTTAATGAACAGAGAGTTTTAACAGTTATAGCATTTTCTGTATCCTCTGTGATTCTATTTTTAATGGATGTTCTGCTCTTCACTGGACTAGTATCCTGCAATTAATGGTGAAAATGGCATAAGAGATAGAATGCACTAGGAAAACGATTCAATGTGCTAGTCTGGCAGATTTTCCCCCTTTTCTTTCAAATTAATCTTTCCATTTTGTGCTGATCGGTGAGCACATGCACTGTAATATTCACTCTTTCCTGCTAAAAGACTTTCTAATCCCATCCCTACTTTTTGTGCAGGACGTATGCTTCGACTCAGTACAGTGTAAGAGATTACTGGATTACAGAACACTGTTAACCTGGTTGCTGTGCTTCCAGCTGGCTGCAGATTACAGTTCTACTGAAAATGCTTCTGCTTTGCTTTGCTGCTGGCAAACCAAAGAAAACCAAATGAAATAGAACTCAGAATATAGTAAGAGGGATTAAAATGGTGAAAAGTGAAACTAAACATGCCATGGGGTAATGTGTGACACGAATTTGCTTAAGCCGGGTTAAATTTCAACTCTAGCTTTAAGTTTGAACTTTAAATGAAAAATTAATGCGACTCAAATGCAAATCGTTTTCCTTTCCACTAATCCAACATTAGCATTAAATACTTACACTCTGCATGGAGTAAAAGAAAGAGAAAGACAGGGTTCTTTCTTTTTTTATTATATTCACTGTAATATCTAAGAGAACAGCTGGGGAGGAAGTGATGTCAGTAAGAGCATTGTTCTGTCCATCTGTTGTAGACTTGGTGTTATGACACTTTCTGTCCGCAGGATGTCTAGAAACACCATTTCTCTGAAAGCTGGCCGGTGATTGCTCACATCCAGATGGATCCTGAAGGCTGACGTTGCATCATACCAGCAAAGAAATCTGCTTATTGGAAACTGTAAACAAAAACAATAACTACTCACCGCCTGCTGTACATGCAGGACCAATACCTCAGCAAAATCACACTCTCACATATGCCTGCAAACAAACAGACTCCTTATATATCCAACTTATCACCTCAACCTTGAGACATTGGACACACAAGCCCTATAGGATTCTATACCATTCAGAGATTCAATCAAATTCCTGCCCATGTAATCAAACTATTGTCTTACATTTTGGGTTCAATCATGTTTGTTAGTTAGTAGGTACATAATTGAACTTTTTTACCCCAATATCATGCAGAATTGGTATCACCCAAATAAGGATGGGTTGCCTTGAGTCAAGGTTGAGTCAAATGTATGTATAGGGGGCTTATTTATGATGCTAAAATTGATATTTGCAATTTATTTATTCCTGTAAAGCTGCTTTGGGACAAAGTTTACTGTAAATTTTCAAATAAAACTGAGTTGAATTTAAATAATAAATAAACAAACTATGTACCATGTTATAATGTGGCATGGATGCCCATTGTTTTGTCCAAAGCAGGAGCAATTTGCTTTTTCACGAGCCTTTAATGTCAAACCAGTTGAATTACTGGTTAGTGGGCTATGTTTTATATGTTTTTAAATAAATTTAATATACTTATTCCACATAGCTGTTCTGCTTGATTCTGGTCAAAAGGTGTTGAAAATAAATCATGTGCTCATTCAAATAGAATATAATTGTACAGTATGAGCTCATTTACTTGTATGACAAATGATTTACAGAATCTAAGACTAATAATAAATGGATAAAAAACATGTTATTTAAAGACAAACGTTAGCACTTTGTAACAGCCAAGTGAGTTTTCCACCACTGGAAAGTAACATAGCAAGCTTAATTTTGTTGAATTATTAAATTAATGAGAGAAAGAATAGGAAGGCTACTAGAGGGAATATAACTGCTGCTATAACATAAGCGATAACAAGAACCAACATCTACGTAATTTTGAATTTTTGCCAATAATTGGTGGCACCTTGCTGTCGATTAAGAGGGATTCTGGACTTGCTGTGCACTGGGCTGCATTGTGGCATGCTTTTGTCGATAAGTAACATTCAAGGTTGTGATTTATTCCTTACTTATTATACAATTGATCTTATTGAAATAGCCCAGTGGAGATGTGGTTATGGTTAAATTTCCCTTGATATCAAGTCAAGAAGCTTTTATTGTCATTTCAACCATATATAGCTGACGCAGTACACAGTGAAATGAGACAGCGTTCCTCTAAAACCCTGGTGATACATAAAGCTACATAGAAAACACAGGGCCAAGGACTAGTAAGAGTCCTCGCCACATAAAGTGAATCGTGTGAGACAAGACAATGCAAAAGACAACACAAGACAGTGTAAGACAACGCAAGACAGTGTAGGAGCAATACATAAAACACAAAATAGCGCCACCAGTAAACTTACAGTACAGTACAGTGTGCAGAGAGAACTGAGTACAGGAGTATACCTTGTAAATGAATAACAAAATGTAAACAAAAAGGCTTGTGTAAAACAAACCCTTTTGATATACGTGTGCTTGTGATGTATATCGTATACACAGGATAGCATGTAAACCTTTTATTAATTTTCTATTTGACGACTGGTTACGTATTTTGTTGTAAAAACACACACACACACACACACACACACACACACACACACACACACACACACACACACACACACACAAAACAACAACATGCCATGAAACTTACTGGTTCGTTGATGTATGAATAATTCCGGATGACTAGCAAGAGGATGAGTTCGGAAGTTCACACTTCAGATGTGATTTTTAATGACCTGGGTGTCTAAAATCATATTCCAGCTGCTATTATTAAATGCTTGTTGGACAAGCTATAGATTTTGTAGTACCCAAAGGCTTTATAAGCAGGAGAAAAAAAAAACTAATTATGAGTGCCACAACCAATTAAGGCATCTCTACTTGCCTGTCAATCAGGCTTCCTATTAATCCAGAATCAAGTGTTCAGACAATCTAGCCTAGGCTTATGTTTTGGGGACAGGATTTAGGAGAAGGGAGTTAATATATTTTATAGTTGGCTTCAGCTAACCTTGAGCAAAATCCCTGATTATACCTTCAGCAAAAACTGCAGTGTGTTGCATTATCCACACTCCTGTGAAAACATGTAGGAATTGTAACAATCACTGGATAACACTCAGGCAAAGTGACGAGAAAAGCTGTGACTGCTAGTCTTGCTTCTATGCTTAATCTTAACTTCTCGTAAGTGTTAATACAAATCAGCTTGTGTGAATTCTTGAAAATCTCGAGAGCCCGTTGTTTATAATGCATGCTACGGGTGTTTTCAATTTAGTCACCAGGGACATCCAGCCCATTCACTTTTTTCATCAAATTTCTAAACATATCTGAGCCAGGTAAAGCTTGAGATTTCTGTTTACTCAAGTGTGTGAGAAACTGGAACTGAAGAAAAATATGACCCTGAGGACTAAATTGAGATCCTCTGCATCACTTCACAGAGCTCTTTCTCTTCAGATGGTTTGTTATAGTACGGCAAATTACCCATAATCCTGCATTTCTATATTTTCCTGCTGCCTACATTGCCAAGTGTGCTGAACAGTAATACTAAATTTAGACCACCTTCTTGTCCAGGAACCATACAAGATACAGTGCTAGGACACCCTAATAATGTCTCTAGATGGAATCCAAGCCAGACAATTTTGCAGCAGACAAGTTGGAACACCCATTCTTAGCAGTGGTGTAGGAACTGTCTGCAAAAGTTTCTTTCTTTGCTAGCCATTGGAACAACAATAAATAATATGTGGCTGTATGAAGTAAACAAGAACAAATGATGTGTATTATATTCGGCCCTAAATCTGTTTCAGCAACTATCAATTAATTAGCAATGTAAGTAATAATCATCAATATATTTAACAGACAAATGCATACAAATACAGTCAAAATTTCTGCCATATGAATTAGGCTGAATGAGAGGTATGTAATTGTATGAGATCCTGTGGGATGCATGAAAAATATGTGAGTGGTAGGTAGGTACCATAGGTAGAAGGGTAGGTAGGCAAGTACATAGGTGAACAGTCAGATATGAAATAGGTGGCATGAAATATGAACCAATTTCAATAACAACAGCATGCATATAATTTTAGATGTCCCTTTTGTTGTCCCTCCACTCTTCAGAGAAGACTTTACACTGGATATTAGCTGTGTAGTTGTACTTAATCAGCACAAGAGCATTAGTGAGGTCAGGCACTGATGTTGGACATGAAGACCTGGAGTGCACTCAGCATTCCATTTCATCCCAAGGATGTTCAGTGGGCTGAACATCACTCAAGGTCACTCAAGTTGTTCCATAGGAACTGTGGTGGATCTTCTTTTATGCAAAGGAATATTGGCATGGTGAAAAAGGATGGCCTGTTCGGTCCAGCAAAAGAAAGATCCTATACAATTTTATTTGTTTTTAGTTTTATGGCAACAGTTTGGGGAATGCCCATATATGGATGTGATAGTTAGATGCCTATATACCTTTGGTCTGTATATTACATGATTGATATACCTTTAGGAACTGTCTAAAAGAGAATTATTATGCTATATTCTTATATATTCATATATAACATATATCCCATATATATATATATATATATATATATATATATATATATATATATATATATATATATATATATATATATATATATATATATAAATAATAATAATAATAATAATTATTATTATTATTATTATTATAATAATGACCTCAAAGTATGTAAAACATATCTATCTTTCTATACCATATCTATCTATCTATCTATCTATCTATCTATCTATCTATCTATCTATCTATCTATCTATCTATCTATCTATCTATAGATAGCTATAGCAATCACTCGAAACAGAAAATACAGTTTTGACCAAGTCATCTTTAGATTTAACCCCAAATAGGCATACGGATATGGATAGTGGCAATGCTGTAATATTTACCACGTGATTATTAAATACAGTAAGCAAGTTTGTGATATAACATTATATATTTTTTAATCCCTGTAGAATTGCACATGCAACTGTCATTAGAGTATTGTGATATTTATTCTTACAGGTTATTGAACCTTATGGCAAAGTATCACCCTTTAGTTTTCAATGTAAAGAAGGAAGGTATTATAAGCATAATATATGAAATAATTCATATTGGCCTTGATGGAATAGGAAAATAATCCATGTGTAAATAAGATTGTTTTACTAGAACAGCATGTCACAATTTTTATTGTGCAGCAATTTGCAAAACACTTGCAGTTAATAATTTATGAATGGGCGGCATGTAATGTATTTAAACATCTATTGATTGCATTTAACAGGGTTCACATTCACAAGACAAATTAGTTTTTGTTATTATAAAATAACCACCTTTAAAGAGATGCTGTCTATCCAGACACTCTTTTATTCTTGTTCTTGAAGTTTATAAGATAGAAAAAGCCTGTCATTGTGCCTTAAAACCAGAAAGCACAAGATCCTGGAGACTCTCCTATGGCTTAATATCTGGAATTAATTTCCTGGTTTAATTTTTTTGTCAGCTTGACTTTGCATTTCTTACTCGCATCCATACCTGGTAACTATACAGGATACAATATAATACTGTCTGACAAAGTTTCCAGGTAATATTATTTATATATTTGCTCTATTTAAGTGAGCAGTAAGAAAGAAAGAAATGACACCCTTAGCTTTGTCGGCCACCATTCAAATAAACTCTGTTTTCAACCTCCAGAATATTCCTCCTCTTCTACACTCGTGTGTTACATTATGTAAGGGAAAGCCAAAACAAGCACAAAGATGGAATAATTTTGGGTTTGGATGTGCTACTGTGGCACAGCAGGTCATGCTGTCCTATTGAAAAGATCATTTTGCAATCTAAATGCATTTATTTGCTTTACTTGGTTTAAGTAAAACCAGGGCACCACTAGGGGGCTTGTGTGTCCATATATCAGTACAATATTCATGGACATAATGCTGAAAAATGAAAATCATGTGGCTGCTTAAATGTATTACTTTAAAGATCAAAGCAGCAGAACATAAAAAGCAATAAATCTAATAAGAGCGAGATAGAGAGAGACAGTGAATGTGAGTCATTTTGTACCCAAAAAAAACGAGGGTGAGGCATGAAAGAGAAGAGATTTGATGTCATGCAGTTTCACAATGTTTAAGATGTGCAGCTTTCGTAATAATCGGCACTGATGAATGAGATTAGTGATCAAAAACTTGCCTAAATGGACTTTAGTAAGACGCCAGGCCAGCCCACCAATTAAAAGGCTTTATAAATTAGTCATCCGTTTGCATGTTAATGGCCCGTGCTTTATTAGCAAGGTGCAGTGAGAACAGCAGCTGGAGGAGGGTTTCGTTCAGCTTCAGTAACTTCACGCTATAACTCAAAAACACACAACACACGTTGATGCTATATTCTTGCATAGAGTTGTCACGAATTGTGATGGCAAACTTGTCACTAGTACTTTTGAGTTTGTTTGCGTGTATGTGAAAGATGGTAAACTGTTGATGTAAAAAAGAGCTTTACTAGGCTGCCAGGGGGGATTTTAGGCTGTGACATTTTCACTGCTGCACTCTCACGTCTGCCATCTTTCTTCATAAAAAAGCAGGAAGGTAAAAAAAAACAAAAAAACAAAAGTGGGCCAGTGGTTGACAGGTTGAGGTTGGGCACAGATGCACACTCACACATGTACACGCATGCACACGCGCGCACACACACATGTAAAATGGAAACCAATGATTTGGAATGATGAAACCTCTGCCTTGCAACATTTAATATACACTAATCAGGCATAATATTAGGACCACTGACAGGTGAAGTGAAAAACACTGATTACCTCTTCATCATGGCACCAGTTAGTCGATGGCATACATTAGGCAGCAAGTAAAAATGTTTTTCTCAAAGTTGATGCATTAGAAGCAGGGAAAATGGGCAAGTGTATTGATTTGAGCGAGTTTGACAATGGTATAATTGTGATGACTAGATGACTGGGTCAGAGCATCTCAAAACTGCAGATCTTGTGGGATGTTCCTGGTCTGTAGTGGTCAGTATCTATCAAAATTGGTCCAAGAAAGGAACTGAGGTGAACCAGTAACAGGGTCATGGGTATTCAAGGCTCAATGGTAAATGTGGGGAGTGAAGGCTGCCCCATGTGGTCTGATCCAACAGACAAGCTCCTGTAGCTCAAATTCCTGAAGAAGCTTATGCTGTTAATGCTCGACAGGTCAGGACTGTTTTGGCAGGGGGACCAACACAATATGAAACAGGTGGTCATAATGTTATGCCTTTTTAATGGGCATTAGGTTATGCCTGGTTCGTATCTACTGTATACTGAAATATACATTTTCATTATAACTGTGAGTAATTGTGTCATGTCATAGATGTCACAGGGGGACACTGCTAGCACTGTTATCATTTTTTCTGCAGTCAGATTTTGCTGTTATTTTCTAAAAACAAATGACTAAGAGCTTATTTTTGGGTATGTTCCATAAACTTTCAATGGCGATAAAAAAATAAATAAATCCAAAGTAGAAGGATTAGCAACAACACAGACTGGACTCAAAGTTCTACAATGCAAAACAGCTCCATATACTGCAGATGTATGACAAAGATTTGGCTCGGTTACTATGTGTACTGACTAGCTTAACAGTGCTTATGCAATATTAGCATAAAATATGAAGCAGATCTGTTTGTCAGAGTGTACAGACAAGAGGGCAAGAAAAATGGACAAATTTAAGTATTGCAGCAGCATTGCTGATGTGGGTAATGTAGGAAACCATGAGCCAAACTGAATGTAGACCATTATGTCAATGAAAAAGTGAGCACAGGATTTCATCATGAAGAACACCTATTGATTATAAATATTAATATGCAGGTCACATTGGATGGAGCTTTCATGCAGAGATACCGAAAGCACTACTTGAGATTTAGTGACCCATATATGGACAAAAGTTTGTGGACACCTGACCATAAGATTTTATGTGCTTTTTTTGAAAATCCCATTCCACATGTAGTTCCTCTACTTTTCTGGTAAGATGATCCACTAGATTTGTGCTCTAGCAAATCGTATTAGTAAGTCAGGTACTGATGTAGGGTAAGAAACATGGGGTGCAGTGAGCATTCCAGTTTGTCAGTGGTGTTCGATAAGGTTAAGTTCAAAACTCAATAGCAAAACACTGAAGATTGTCCACTCCATCCCATGTAAACTATAACTTCATGAAGCTTACTTTTTGCACAAGGTCATTGTTATGTTGAAACAGGCTTGGGACTCCTAGTTTAAATTAAGGGAAAATTTAATGGTGCTACAATTGTGTGCCTCCAACGTGGGATGCCTGACTTTTCCAGCTATGTGTGGATTTTCCCCACATAGCTGGAAAAGTCAGGCATCCCAATACGTTTGTCCATACAGTGTACAGTGTACTGCCTCAGTCCTTGTGTATCACATTTAATGATCACTTGCCCTTGCTTCTATTTTTCGTATAACCAGCCAACCACCCACACCCACAAACTACCACCAACCCACTCGCCACCACACACACACACACACACACACACACACACACACACACACACACACACACACACACACACACACACACACAGAAGGAGATAAAAGCAGTTTGTAAAACCTAAAATGTGCTGGTTTTCCTGGCAATATTCTGATCCCACTGACACACAGCAACCTGACTCCAATGAAAAGCACATCAATTCCTTAGATCATGTTTTTTTATATACTGTAGTCTCTCTCACACACAAACATGCATGAAGGACAAACTGCTCAAGCACACACACAAAAAAAACCCAATAAGAGCTGAATAAACTGAAAGAGAAATGTTGTAATTGTTGATTGGTTTTGTAGTAGGGTGAAAACAATAAGCTTGCTAAAACAGTTGCTATAGCTTTAATCTGTAGAACCTCAAAGGTGGATTTTATTGAACTCAATGGTCTACAAAGTCAATCCCATATCAGGGACCAATGGGAATAGATAATCCAAAATACAAAACGCCTCAGAAACAGACCAGGATCGATGCCTGCACCCTTTTCCAGGTCGGTGTTGTTTAAAAGAGATGCCGCTGTGTTTTCCTGGCAGTGCCAGACAAAGAGTAATATTGCAGGAAGAGCTGAATATAGCCACAAAACACATGGGGAAGAACTTCTCAGTATAGATTCCACAAGCAATTCTGAACAAAAACAGTGTGTTTGTTTCTACATAGAAACCAGTTACATGATGCAATTAATCTAAAAAGTTAAAAGGTCAAAGTTGTAGCTTTTGTACGACTTCATTAACCAAAGTGATTTATATATATATATATATATATATATATATATATATATATATATATATATATATATATATATATATATATATATATATATACACACACACACACACACACACACACACACACACACACACAAACACACACATATACACACACACATACATACTTTATATGACAGCAGCTCTGATAATACATATCACAGGTACATTATATGGGCAGACGTTTGTGTACAAATGACTATAAGATTCGCATGTGCTATTTAAACATCCAATTTCACATTTAGTCCCCATTTGCTGTTCTAATAACCTCTACTGGGAAAATGTTAACACTATATTTTGGAGTGAGGATGTGGAGATTTGTGCTCATTCAGCCTTAGTGCTGTTAGTAAAGTCAGGAGTGGTGTACAGTCAGTGTTCCAATTCATCCCAAAGATGTTCAATAGGGCTGAGGTCAGACTTCTATAGTAAGGCCGCTCAAGATCTGCTATTCAACCCATGTAAATCGTATATTCATGGAGCTTGTTTGTGCATGGAACATTGTCATGCCTGGAACAGCGTTGGGTCTCCTAGTTCAAGTGAACTAGGAGACAATTATCTCTTCTCAACTTTGTGCTAACAGTTTAAAACTAACAGAATTAGTCAGGTGTACCTTTGCTTATGTAATGTATACTGTATATTATTGTGCTGTTTCTGATATGTTATAGCTTCTATATGGACAGTGTGCACAGAGACTAGCTTGCTTCAAGTTTTATTTTTCATATACCGGTATAAGGAGCTTTACATATTACATTCATTGTAGTCTGGACTTTAAATAAATTACATGATTGAATGAATGATTATAAAATTAAAACAAAAAAAAAAAACCAGCATGATCCATCATAATCACTGACTGATAATCACTGACTGATAATCACTGACACTGATGTTTTACTGTATTTTGTCCATGAATATGTAGCGATTCATTTCCAATAGTCGATAATCTACATTTGATAGCGTTTCTCTCAGGTGCGTTGTTCCTTAAGGGTCTGTCTATTTCTATGGCTACTCCAAAGCCATTTAGAAGGCGTCTGATCACGTCAGCATTTTCATTGTCCTTTGATTGGATGGTCAGAGAGTGCGCGAATCAGAGCTCACCAACCGCATCTGCTGCAAACTGCACAAGTTCAAACATATTTGTGCAAAATTAATACCTGCTTTTTGATTCTACTATGACTGACAGAAGAAAAGAAATTGATTTGGTCGCAGTTATCCTTACAAGGACAGTTACGAGACAGACAAAAAAAGCTTGACATCGTGAGAAAAGGCCGGCCAAAACAGTTCAAAACAGTTATGAAGCTTTTTAATTGTATTTTCTCTTCTCTCAAATTTGCACAAAAACACACAATCTGCCTTCATTTTAAATTACCAGAAAAACCGTAATGCAAAAATGCATGGAAAAGCCAGGGAATTGCTAGAGATGATGTATGCAGGTGGCGCAGCTGTGGCTGCAGTGAAAGAAGACTTTTTGAATTATGTTCATTGTGTTTCTTGGTAATGGCATTAATTCTCACTGCATAAGGTACCTGTCTTTGTTATATGCGTTTCTGTGTAATATTGATGCTTTCTATAGTCATACTGATGATATTAAAAAGTGGATTGCTTTAGGTAGAACACCACTAAAAGCCTAGGTGTGAAGTGAACACCATAATGGCCATAATTATGAGAAGGCCATAATTACCATGTTTTGCCCTCGTTAAAGAGCAAAACAGCCTCTGTTTTAATGTTTCAAGCCTCTGTTCGTGTTTTGAAAAGAAAGACATTCACAGCTACTTTTGTTTGGATGCAAATTAGAACAAGATGTACAGTCTAAAATCAGACAGAATTAAGGCTAAAGTTATGTATACAACTGCAAACTAGGCATAAAGGAAACATATATTATGAGACACAACAAAGTTTATTTCTGTCAATTTAAAAGCATCAGACATCATATTTTCTTACAGAAATGTAAATTGAATCATCCAGTCTGATAGCCTCCAATATAGATGGGCTTTATAACCTAGTCGATACTATGATACTATGCAAGCATAGTCTTGTCCAAAATGTGAATGTGAATGAGCATGCAAGAGTGTAAGAAGCTATAGTGAGTAATAGTAACGCTGTGCAGACAGACTGGTGTGCAGAATAAGGAGTTATATATCTATTCAAATAAGGCATGTGAGACATGTAAGACAAAAGCAGTGCAACAAAACATCACAAAAAACAGCAGTATGCACAATGCTGCAAGTCAATGTTACAATGTTACATAGATTGTCTCAGACACGTGTATGTTTGTGTGAATTGTGCAGTTTAAGGTATAAATTGTCACAATGCAGTATTTTAACTGTGTCCTCAGCAGAATTTCTGCACTGTGAATGCAAAAATAATATCAATGTATTGTTAAGGGATGCAATTGCAGATGAAGATTTCATTCAAACTGGTGAAGGAGTAAATGGTGTTCACCAAATGGTGCTAAGAATAAAAAAAAAACGGAAAGCAAAGCTATTTGCTTTCGTATTTTTCAGACTATAAGCCGCTACTTTTTTCCCACGTTTTGAACCCTGCGGCTTAAATAACAAAGCGGCTAATTTATGGATTTTTCCTGGATTTTTCCCCTTTTCACAAACTTCAAGCCAAAAAACTGAGCGACATAACATTAGACCAATGAAATTTCCGAATGGAAATGAAAAAAACGCACTTCACCTGTGTTCTGTGCTGCACTTCCACCTGTGGTGATTTTTAAACGTACGACGATGCCAAAAGATAAACTCTCGAGAGAAATAGTTGTGAAAGGAAATAGGAAGACAGTGAACAATGACTTTCTTTGTAGGCTACTGTTTAGATACAAGCTGTTGTAGGTTTCCAAAACTCATGCTTTTTTATTTTCGTTGCCAACAGCATTACGGGTTAGCCAAAGAAACGTAGAAATGACCATCAGAAAATAATAAGGACATAATCCTCGGTCTTGCACACATGCAGTAATACCGGAAAAAAGCGGCGGCAGGCTATTCCCTAAATACCGCTCTTCTCTTAAAGGAGCCAAACATATTTCACCCGTTACACCGTGTTACAGACAGTCTTTCGTTAAAGCCTGTGTAAAGTTCATTAGTTTCAGTGTAGACACCTGGCTTATAGACAGGTGCAGCTTATTTATGTTCAAAATAAAAATCTTTGTCAAATTCAGTGGGTGCGGCTTATATATGGGTGCACTTAATAGTCCGGAAATTACGGTAGTTTTACACAGAAAAGTTCTTTATGATAATTTTTTTTTTTTTTTATAAGTTCCTGTTCAGAATGTGCTCAGGTTCCTTGATTTGGTGCACTCTGGAAAGTGAAGTTAACTATGGTCTGGAAAATAACAGGATTTTACTTGTCTACCAGTAATTAACATAACTTAAAAATAGTTAAAATGTATAATCTTTACACTGTGGGATTTATTCAGTTATAATGAAATGAATCTAATCATGGTGGTAACAATAGTCCAGTTTCAATCCTGGTTGCATCAGATTATCGTGGTGTTAATTATTTTCTTATAACAGCATGGAATGTTTTATTTTTTATAAGTGAAATAGTAACTGTAATGCCTCTAGAGCATCTTACTTCCTTTACTTCTTGGGAGAGTCTCCTTTTGTGATTTCTTGTCCACTCTGAAGGGCTGACTAGGCAAGGACTACGTCTCCTTGTCACTCGAGACAAGATGATGAATAGCCCGTGTACGAAGGATAAAATAAGAAGGTGCTTTAAGTGAAATAGCTCAGTGTACGATTAGATGATGAGAGTGTGTCTGCAGTTGTGTGACTGGGTGCTTGTGGCAAGTATGAAGGACATCCTATAAAAAAGATTGCTCAAGGAACTTTACACACACATGGACACACACACTCACATATTGACGTGTATATGTGTGTGTGTATATATATATATATATATATATATATATATATATATATATATATATATATATATATATACATATACATATATATATATATATATATATATATATATATATATATATATATATATATATATATAAAGGCAGAGTGATGTCTTTCAATATGAGGATGCCCTTGCTCTAGGGGTTAAGCTATTGTTAATATATTACAACTTATTAACTATTTATATGCCCTAATAGTAGTTGACCTTTTGAAGGAGACTGAATGTGGACGGCGGTTAAATATGTCATTACTCTCTGCATCTGTTCAGATAATCGATATGATCTACCATTAAATTCAACATAGACATTAAAGTTATGGGGGCCACTTCGCAAATATTGTCCCTGTGCATTCATTACGAAGGAAGTAGTTTAGAGGGCAGGATACTGTAAGGACAAATCATTTTGGATACATTTTAATGAATAAAATGTTCCATGTGTCCTTGAGAGATGTTGGTCACTGAACACGATTCTCTGCAGTGGTTAAGAACCTAAAATAAAGAAAATGTAAATAAAATAAAATGTAAATGTAATTTAATATAATTTAATTACATACATGTTCTTATTACAGCATGAAACGCCTGAAGATTTGCACATTTTACGCTCATGTTTAGGAACACTATACAAACTCTGGCTAGAGATTTCATTTGAATGAGAATGCCTTAATTCAAGATGTTACAATACAAGATTTAAGATTTTTAGAAACATTCCTTGTCCATGTATCACAGAAGTCACGCAGATATTTCAGGGACACTTTCATTCTATGTATCTTCTGTTCTAACCCATGCCCCATGGTTCTATTAAATTCATATTAAATGACTTGGACGGACTTAGACACTGGATTCATGTTTTGAACTTTTGTTTTGTGACATATTGCACCATCATGCTGGGTGTAGCTATTAAAAAGTGATAGATTATGGCCATAAAGAGATGCAGATGGTTATCAACAATACTGAACTATGTTGTAGCTTTGATTGATTGGTATTAACGATCCTGAGAAAATCCCCACAGCATTACACAACCTCCACCAGCCTGGACTTTTGACACAAGGGTTCATGTATTCATGCCCTTGATGCCAATTACTAGTCCCACCATTTGTGTGCCTCAGCAGAAATCATGATACATCAAATCAGACTATGTCATTCCAATCTCCATCTGTCCAATTCGGGTGAGCATGTGCCCACTGCAGCCATCACTTTTTGTTCTTGGCTGAACGTAGTGGAGCCCAATGTGGTCTTCTGCTGTATAGTGTATCTGCTTCAAGGTTTGACATTCTACTCACCTCAGTTGTGCAGGTTTCATATCTGAGGTACTATAAGCTTTCTGTTAGCTCTAACCAATTTGACCATTCTCCATTTATCTATTTTATTAAAAAGGCTTTTCATTTGGCAGAACTGCAGCTCACTGGAGTTTTCTATTTTATTTTTATTTTTTTTGCACAATCCTGAGAAAACTCTAGAGACTTTTGTGAGTGAAATTCCCAGGAGATCGACAGTTTTAGAAAGTCTCAAACTAGTCCATCTGGCAACAACAATCATGCCAAAATTACTGAGATCACATTTTTTCCCTATTCTAATGGCTGATGTGAACATTACCCTAAGCTGCTGGCCTGCATCTGCATAATTTTATGCATCACACTGCTGCCACATGATTGGCTGATTAGATAATTGCATGAATGGGTAGGTGTATAGGTGTTTCTAAAAGGATGCTCAGGCAGTGTATAATGAAAAAGACATTTAAGTAATATGCATAAACGCTTTATAATGGCTGTAATTAAATTAAACATATTTAAAGGTAGAAGTCTAATACACTGTAGATAACTTCTACCGTTAAATATGTTTAATATAAAAACAGCCAATAATATAATTACAGAATAGTAATAATATAAATACAGAAATTTCATGCTCTCTTCTAAAAATATTTTTTTTGTATTTTAATGATACAAAAAAAACAGTATCTATCTATCTATCTATCTATCTATCTATCTATCTATCTATCTATCTATCTATCTATCTATCTATCTATCTATCTATCTATCTATCTATCTATATATATATATATATTTTAAAAATACAAAAAATATTTTTAGAAGAATATTTACATACATTTCCCTGTGATCTCCCAGATTAAGTTTTAAAGTAACTAACAGTTGAATGTTTAACAGTTTGTGAAGGACTCATACTTGTATTCTAATATAGTTACTTGGTGTTTGGTAACAAATGGCTACTTTACCTCATCAACACTGACTCAATAACAAACAAGTCATTTATAAGAAGACAACTGATGGCACCTGCATTCATAGCAATTAGTTTGTAACTAATCATTTGATTAACACACGCACAATTACACAATATTTACACAAAGGCATGGGGATGTAACTTGCAGCAAATATGAACTAAACAAGATTTTTTTAAAATATTAATCAAAAATTTCTGAGATTGTATAAAAACAGATCATTTCAGAAAAAGAATGTATCTGGTCAAATGTATTCCGGTTTTATGCTGAAGCAGGCTTATTTTGACTATTCAAATCAATTTTACACACTTCCTAGATATCTCTATTTTATTCCTGAACATTCCATCCATCATTTTTTTCCAATTCCTTAATGGCTAAAATAATTATTCACTCCTCACTGTGCTTTAATACAGTTTTGCGAAAAAATGTCCACTGGGGTGTGCTGAAGGGAAATTGAGGTATACAACCTTGTGTTTTGCCCTTCGGCAATTGTTAGCTCTGAAAACTCAGAGACTAATGTTTTATTTTCAACCATATGTCCATACAGGACTTACCTGGATTTATTTTATTAAAAACGATGATGGGAATATGTCAACTATATTTACTTGGTATTGAGTGAAACAGTCGTACAGTCAATTTTAAACTTAAATATACAATTGTATACGTTTACAGATTTTATGTTTTTAACTTTTTTTACCTCAATATTTTTGAGGTTTTTAACACTAAAAATAATGTACAGTGTGTAATGATTTTATTTGTACTACTTAAAAATATATATACTGACCTAGATAAAAAGAATTATGTGTCTGTTTAACTGAAATAGAATGTACAGTACATTTCCTGCCCTTTATTCTTTACTGTACCGTATAGCACCATGCTCTGATAACATATCAAGTAGGTACTGTATGTGCACATCCTGCAATTTTTGAATTAAGATATAAGCTGTGGGTTGCCGAAGCAATGAAAGTGCTTATAAAAAGAAAAAAACCCATGAAACTACTACTGTATATTCTCTGAGTGTGAAAGCTATTAGCAAGGCAATACGATATTGTATGAAATTGTGCAAAGTAGCTGCAGAAATGACACGTTTTCAGGATGCGCAAATATTAGCAGGGGAAGGAACTATGGTGATCAGGATATGGATTGCTCGAGGATTGAAGCTGCCCTTCAATTTCTTTCCTTCTGCTCCTGAGAGGGAGGGGTATTTTGTGACTTTGGTGGTTTGGGGTCTTTATTATGGCTTTGGCCTTGTTCTCGCACGAGAAAGTGTAGATGTCATCAATAGCAGGCGAGAGATTGGAGTATTTTTGGCGCAGCTACAAACTGTGACAAGCCTAGTGGGCATTTCTTGCTTATATGAACATTTTCGTGATACAGAAAATAAGATTTAGATTTAGAGAGCACTTAGTGGGAGGTTAGCAATATCTCCGCCATGCTTGACCGCCATGTGCGTGATATATGAGGCGTGCCTCGACGCTCGGTTCAGCTGTGATCAAGATTCTCTTTACACCTTTGCCACAATCCCTCCCTGATGAGCGGCTACAGGAATGGCTGCAAATGATGACAGAGAGCCCTTAACCAACACGACAGCAGGAGGTTTTATCCATCTCTCTCTCTCTCTCTCTCTCTCTCTCTCTCTCTCTCTCTCTCTCTCTCTCTCTCTCTCTTTTCTTCTCTCTCCTGTTCTCTTTCTCTCTCTTTCGTTCTGCCTGGGGAGTTAATAACTTTGGAGAGTATTAATGTATAAGGGTTGCTGGGCTCCTCAAGGGACTGTGATTAATCTGTCTCACACATGCACACACGCGCTAACACACACACTCACACACACACACACACACACACACACACACACACACACACACACACACACACACACACACACACACACACACACACACAGATGTATAGCGCTGATAGAAAGCTCCGTTCACTTTGCTGTTCCACTCAGTCACATCCTGGCAGGACTGAACCATTTGTTACATCCACACCCACCCACAAACATACACGCACTCACGCTTCCTTACACCCACACATACGCTCACACACATACCCACTTATCCACATTACCACAAACACAACCACACAAATACACACATATACACACACTCTATCTCATATCACAGACATGCATCCAGGGCCTCACATTCATTTGCTTGCACAAAACGAACAAAGGCAGCACACGCAATTTGAAAGTAATAAATTTTTTATGTATTTTATGTAATTTACCAATGGCAAAATATCCTCACTATTACAGGTCACCCTGACTTTCCACTATAAGACACCTTGACCAAGATGACTGAAAATCCTAATTCACATTCCTGAGTCAAAGTAACAAACCATCAAGTGAAAGAGGTACTTCAGTGTATCATTACTTGTTATACATTTGTATTTCAAAACAAGCTTTGCTTCTGATGATGCAATCCTAAAATGAGGGTGATGATGAAATGTCAAAACAGAAAATGGAGATAAAATCATTTTAACTCGTATTACTTATGCATTTGTCACTCATACGCGAAAGAACATCTGCTATTTTGTTATATACAGAGCTAACATAAGACGTTTTTTGTGCCATTTATTCACTAGTATATTTATTTCACTAAATGAAGTGTACAACTATGGAGTCTTTGAAATGACAACAGTCATTATTAGTCATTAGGATTTCCTGAAAATGTTCCTGAAAATTTGAATGAATAATAATGACTCAGGAAATGAACTCAGGCCATAAAATATTTCGTTACTCATTAACATCCTATTAGTAGTCGTTGATGAACTATGAAGTTTCTGTGCTTGAGCCAATCTCCTGCTTTAATAACAATCCATTATAAGAAAAAAGTACTCCTTTTACATTTCTACTTACATAAAAACACCCTTGCTTTTTGAAAATACATAAATATCAAATGTATAAGCACTAATCTATTTAATCAATATTCTATCTTCTGTACATTTACGACATCTTATAAAGAGCGCCTTTTATATATTTAATTCATAAAACTGATCAGCTTTGAGGTTAAGTGTCTTGTTTAAGGGCCCACTAGCTTGGTGTGGCAGGGAACATATGATCATCAGATCCCGAATCCAATGCCTTAACCACTAAGTTACCACCTTACAGTTATCTTTTTCCAGAGAGCGTTTTCTATGGTTACAGGCACACAGTGAGAGAAGGCTTACTTTGGGGAACCTATTGCAAGAATGCATGTGGTCCCATGACAGGTTCTTGACACAATTTATGTATTCACTTTAAAGTAGCAAGGAACAGCGTGTTTTTTTCTGAAATGTAGTAAAGTAAAACACAAGTTTCTTTGTGTCACTTTATTTCATTCCCCAGTTAGTTTTGTGTAGTTCTTTGCTTTGTGTTACTTTTTGCAAATCCCAACACAGCTGAGCTGCCACTGCTGGGCCCTTAAGCAAGATCCTTAACCCTCAACTGATCACTTGTATGAATGAGATAATTGTAAGTCACTCTGGATCTCCCAAATGCGGTAAATGTAAATGGGGGAACAGAACGTTGTTTTGTTTCACTGTGTACTTTACTGAATAAACTTGACTTGACTTCAAAGGTAGATAAGTTTCCCAACATGAATATATTCTTATAAAGTACAGATAGCAACGAAGTGAAAATACTTCCTAACTGTCCATAATTTTTGTACTATTAGTAACTGTTAAGGTATTGTTCTTTGTATCCGAAGGCCATGAGTTCAAATTCTCTGCCACTTCTGGGCCCCTGATTGATGCCAGTAAACCCATCACTTCTTAGTTGTATAAGTGTAAGTCACTCTGAATTAGAGCCTGCCAAATGCTGCATATGTACTTCACATTATCAAATTAAATGCTTATATCATTTTTGTTTTTCATTCACATCCTTGCCCTAGCGCCTGAAGATGAGATACGATTTCCTCACGTTCCCACGTGTGCATTCACAACGTCCCTTGCTCTCACATGCAGTATTCATTAGAGCATTATATCACTAATCGATTAGGCTGATGAATCCAGGATTGTATTACCACTCCACATCAGAGGCACTGTGCGCGTATGTATGGGTGTGTTTGTGTGTGATAAGTGGCTTCCTCCGGGCGCACTCGTACTCACACTCGCGCTCGCATTCGCAGCAACGGCGAGTCAGACACGGCTTCTCTGACAGCAGTTGCTTTAAATCATACTACAAATTACAGCACTGCTTCAACAACGCTGATGGTAATTTACCGACATTACGGGATCTCACCATGATGTCTGTGTTTATCACAGAGGTGATCAGATACAGGCTGTGAGGTGCGAGTGTGTGAGATATAGAGAACGATCGAGCGAGAGAGAGAAAGAGAGAGAGAGAGAGAGAGAGAGAGAGAGAGAGAGAGAGAGAGAGATGGCTATTAGGACTCTTAGGATTCTTGTGTCGAGTGGATACTTGTGTGCAAATAAATGGCATTATACATTGATCATTTTAACTGTGCTTATTCTTAAAATAATGTTTTATTTTTTATCTTTTCTAATACAGGATTAAATGTTTTGGTTTATTTATTAATTATTGTTTTGCGATTTACAATGATTTGATTTTTATTATTATTACTATTGAAAAACTATATCAAAAGTTGATGCCTGTCAAGTCTCTCTCTTGGAGTTTCTTTTACTCTCTCACTCTGTCCCTCTACTGTTATAAATAAAAATAAAAAGCAATGCACTTCTTTTCTGTATAGGACGCTGATGAGTCAGTTTTGCTGACTAACATATTCTGATAAAGCTCCTCTCTGGATGATACAGGGTCTCCATTACTTCGTTCTCTTTGCACTTTTCTTTTGTGCTCATGCTCCTTTGTTTGCTCAGCAGTCTCGTTGGCAATCGTGGCATTTTCAGCTCGGGGCTGATGAGGTGCTGCTGATCTACTGCAGGTTAAAGCCCTTTTAAAAAAAAAAAACTGCAGGTGCAGCTGAGCATTGTCTGCAGCCAGTTGGGCCTTTGCTGAAGCGAAGAAAATTTGTGTGTGTGTGTGTGTGTGTGTGTGTGTGTGTGTGTGGCACGTGTGCATCCCCTAATGCATGTCTCTATGTGTTTTCCTTCACTATAATAGCCATTGTATTTAGAATGGATGTGCTTGTCTGATTTATAGAAGCCATTGAGCAGATCGATAAAAGCTGTAGCTGTGCTAGTGAAATGGTTACTGTCTTTGCGAGTTTGTTATTTTCATTGTCTTCATATCTTTTTCACATTCTTGCTCTCAGCAAAAACATTTCTGAGGCTTTTTTTATGCTAAACACAAATATTTGTAATCTAGAGACAATGGTGTCTTCTAGACAGTGTGAAATTCTGTACACATTTTCTTTTCCCAGTGCAGTTATCGCAATAATTTTAAAGGTTTTGATTAACATAAGAAGCTAAGATACTCCCTTTTTCAAAGATAAAATGTAAATAATATTTATAGGTAATATACAGTTCAACAATTTGTACATTAGGTAACACTTGTAGTGTATTATACAGTAATACGTATAATAAGTCATGAATCATGTCATTCAGTTATATTCTTAATTTATTATTTTATTCACTCTTTTCTTGATGATACAATACTGATGGCACATATTTGAATAACTACTATTTAAAATTACAAGATAATTGTGCCAGTTTTCCAGTAATTAGCCCTATAATCATTTTTCCAATAATAATAATTTTTTTTTCTAATAATTTTTCCAAAAACATTTCCAATTTATCTCAGGTCTTTAAATATATAAACAATATATTTTCCTATAAACTCCTTCATACTGTCTTCATGAGATTTAAACTGCTTGTCCTGGGTAAAAATGCACCAAATTAGTCAATGTTTTTGAACGCAAGCGACATGCATGCAGGCAGCACTGATTTGTTGTTAATTCTTATTATTAGTTTTGTTTCTGACTCACGACACAACTTAACAACGACATCCTGACAATCCTTTTTTATTTACTCACAGTTTCATTACCATTTTATTTTATTTTATTGCATTAAAAAAAAAATTAAATGTGCAACAAGCAAGTGAAAGTTAACGAGTTGGCAAGTGTAAGTGGCAAGTGGTGAGATTAACTGAATACAAGTTGCATTTAAGTGCATGTGGTACTTGCAATAAAAAAATCTACAATACATGTTTAAATATTGAGACTTTTCAGGTACACTTTATCTGTCTTAACCAATGTGATTAGTTAAAGGGGTTTGATAATGTCTGAGTGAAGTGCAGATGTGAACAAAAGGACATTTATATTTATTTTTAAAATACTGTATTCATTGATGTTATGTAAGAGGTAAAGCTTCATCTTTAGGACTATAATTCCATGGTAACATAACAAACTGCAATTTTTGTCTTTCAATTTAGTTGTGGCAGGTGACTGATTGACTAGCTGTTATAGTCATGACAGTAAGTTGTTTGATGTTCCATGCTGAGTGTAACTGGAGTAACAGTAAAGCCAGAAAAGGTGGCAAGATGCAGTCAGACCAGATGCAGGACAAGTATTTAGCTTGTTGGAACCATCTAGGCTATATTTGCATATCATGTTTTTTTTTTTTTTTTTTTTTACTCAGATGTGCTTTTGCCATTTTACATCACATTCCCCTCTGTGTGATAGAGAAACACTACTTCACCATAAACCAAAAAGGTACATGTGAATCATCATCCAGCAATCTGTTCATTGTTTATTGAAATTCAAGTTTTCTTTTTACTTTGTGTTCATGTTTTGCTAACATGACTAGAGTTGTTAGCAAAGGATTCCTGTGGCATAATTGCATGTGTACTCAGTGTGAGTTAAAGCTGACACAGCTTGTTGATAGCAGGCTTAAATACTATACTTTCTTCACAACCATTAAATAAAAGTCAAATTTAGCCATTGCATCCTGGGGACAGTTGTTTGGTCATATGATATAATTGACGTTTATAACTTATCGAAATATCATAGAAATTAGACATTTTTTTTCAACCCTTAGTGTTTCAAATTTATTACCAAACCAAATGTAGGACACCATCTCAATGTGAAGGATGTGGGACAAAAATGTAGGACGCCTGGTCCCCCTAAAGTCAGCACCCTTGTATATTGGGAATTCACTATAACACAAAGCACATCCATATTTCTTTTATTTTCCCCATTTTTTCCCATCTTTTATGTTCCCTATTTAATTTACTTTCCATTTTATTGTTATTTATTTCTGTTTATTCAACAAATCAGTGTTTTGTGTTTTAAGTATGAAACTCCTGCAAATTCTTATGCAGCTGTAGAAAGTGCAAAAAAAGTATTTTCATCTTATTCTAAGCATAAAAAGCTATTGTGTCTGTTGAATAAATCCACAGCTTTTAATGCTGATATGCGATTTGCAATGCTATAAACCACTAGCAGCTCTAGCCCGATAAGTCAAGATTGAAATTATCGACAGCATGCAGGCAATTGAAGCATGTTAGAGGTGAATAAGGCTGCAATTTTGTCTGGGTGTCAGGATTCATCATTTTATACGGACACAGCTATCTGTGTAAGAGCTGTGGGATGGTAGAGACCCCACTGCTTGTGAAAGGTTGTTTTTTTTTTTTTTTTGCCCTGAATGGCTAAATCACTCGCCAGCATCTCCAGCAAAACATCATGATGGAGGTCGGTGATTTTGCAAGACTCTGTCTGTCACTGAGCTGGTGTGATGGGCAGAGTAAAGCGATTTGTAGCATGACTGCACCAAAATAGGAGCACTTCCTCCAAAATGGCCTTTTAGAAGCGAACTGTGCGGTGCATTGAAGACTGGGCACTCAGTAAAGCTTTCTTTATTAGGGTTAACTATGGATCATGCTGCTATTCATCTTCAGCCTTCATTTTCTTTTTTTTGTCCCCTGCAGAGATATGGCAAGACTTCTGTTCTCCTTAGACATTTCCGTATCACTGTATCAAAGCAGGAGTAGGAGGAGTAAGCTTCTTGAAGGCAGGGCCTTTACACATTTTTTAATTTATTTGTATTTTTATTTTTTTGACAGTGTGTGGGTGTGCTTCTGACTAGCTGTCTCAGAGGGACAGATGTCGTTCAGTGAGCTTTTTTCGTAAGCATCATAGGGAGTTGGCCATGGTCTCCTGTAGCGAGACAGCTGTGGCCTGTCAAATTAGAGTGAGCGTAAGCTGCAGCAGAACGGTTTATAATCAGGTTTTAGCCCTCCATGAATAGTTAAGGGGCGATGCCTCAGTATTGTCTGCAGTAATGGCTTCATTTAGAGGAAGAGGGCAGGGGTGGAGGAGAGCCACAATGCTCCTATAAAAACTGGCATTAGAGGGGATGGCGCATAGCCATAAACCACACACTGCAGCTTCTCGTTAAAAATAGATGATATTGTTTTGCAGGCACTGGACGAGTTATTCTCATGCCAATAGTTCCTGGAATGTTTGTCCTCTGTTTACAATCCACGATTCTCGCACTAGAAAATGTCTATGCCCGAGTGCATTTGCAGACTTACGGGTCAAAATCAAGAGTTTTTATCACTACAAGCATTTATTACATTTGAGAAACTTTGGGTTATCGCAAAGCAGTGCCTTAATCATTGTCAAGTAGTGAAACAATGGCACGTAAATGTTTCTGACAACAGAACAGCTATTTTTGCACAGACGGCTGCCTGACAGCTCTTTATCACATGCATGTATTGCATTGTGAGCATGTCCAAACTGAAAACCCAGAAGGCCAATTAGAAAACTTCTTTAGAAAGTTGAAATGAGTTTGCTGTTGAGGATGAAGACTGTATCCAACTGTAGTCAATGTCTATAAATGAGCAGAATGTCTTTTTGTTCAAACCATTTTGGTTGTTGAAACCTTTTTGAGATTGGTTATACGGAGTAGTCATAGTACATACCTGTAGCAGCATTGATGACAACATTCACATAGCACACATTTCAGTCTAGGAGCATTGCGTAAGTGTTCTAATTAAGCTATTTATAAACTCTCCCTGATGGCGCAGATGTGATCAGTAATAGGATTAGATATACTAGTCTGGACGGCATGGTTTTCCCTTACAGCTCCAGGGTCCCCGGTTCGATCCTGAGCTTGGGTTACTGTCTGCGTGGAGTTTTCCATGCTATTCCTGTGACTGAGAGACATGCTATTAAGTTGACTAGCAAATTTAAATTGCCCTAGTTCCAAATATGTGTTTAAATGTTTCTCATTGTTTTCTTGATTCGATGCTATAGAGAGCCATCCCATCCTGGTTGTATTCCTGAATCCATACCAGTGCTCCCAGAATAGAGTTTATCTTAGCAATAAAGAAGTTGCAAAGATGAACGTCTTATGCATTATCATCGTCTGGAATGTGTTGTCTGAGCTTCTGCAAAAGAATGGCTACAGTCATAGGGTTGCAACTTTGCAGTTAGTACTTGACAGGAAAACTCCTCTAGTTTTACATGAAATCTGTCCTTACAGTAAGAAGCAAAAGGAATGTCGGGCTGTTTATACAGCACAGGTTCTTATACTATTGCAGGAATGGTAGTTTCTTACAACTTAACAGTTGAATATTTGCTCCATATGGTCAAATAACATATTTGCTGTATGGTTGAATAACATACTTTGACATGTAATAAAATAATAATAAAAAATAATAATAAATAATAATAATAATAATAATAATAATAATAATAATAATAATAATAATATAAAAACAGAAAAAAATATAATAAATAATACTTTAATAAATGTCACTTAGAAAAGAATGGCTTGCATTTTAAGTTTCAAGATTTCCATATTTGTTTTGGGGAGTTGTAGACCTCCTACCTTATATATATATATATATATATATATATATATTTACCATTTTAGTATTTCTTCCAAAAGGACAATACTATATGTAGCGCTCCCCTCAGTATTCATATTAACTAGGGCAAGGCTTTTGGGTTCTTTTAACGTATTAATTAAATGTGTTAACCCTTATTAACTCAATTTTAAATGTTATCTTGGATTTCTCTTTTAAAATACACACATGAAATGTTTTCCTTACCTAACTATGAATTCACCTTTCTTAAGTTATAGCATTAATAAAGATTTTAACCGTGTGTCTAGGTAGGACTCTCACAAATAAAATAATAACCTCTTTCCAGGTGAATAATACAATAACACAACACAAAGTTTTAGAAAATATCTCTTAGTTGTTTACTCAAAAAATAAGTTATCTCAAAGGAAATAAACAAATGAAAGAAAAATATAATTGTTCTTTTTAAACCTTCAACATAAAATGTTCCTCTTTTTTTTATGAAAATACTGTAATTGAATTGTCACTTTTCTTAACACAACAATGTAAACAATGTCAATACTGTACCATATAAATGCACAGGTTTGAATTTAAACAATAAACTCTCTTTTTAACCTCCTTTTATCACTTCAAAATCCCTTAAACCAGACTTTTTTTGTGGGCCCACAACACACCTTAATGCAATCTAAAGCCGGCAACCAAATGCATTATAAACTAAAATACCGTAGCAGGCCTGATGCGTTGCTCGTGTTCGTAGTGGCCCAAAACTTAATGGCCGCTTCACTCGTCAGCGAGCAAACAAAATGAAAAATACCTTGAGATGGTGTTTCTGTCCCAGCCTTTCACCAACAGTAACGGGCGCAGTCTCATCATCCGATCAGCATAACAACACGAACTCGTTCTCTTTTTTAACACCACGTTTTTTGGTAAAACTCACAAGTAAAATCCGGGTTGCTTCAAACTCTGTATGAATCCTCTCTCTGTCTTCAGATCGAAAACAGTAGATAAACTCCACAAACAGTTCGACTGAGGGTCAAACTTTAACCAGAAAATGTCATTCACTTGTAATGAACTGACTCCAGCATATTCTTCAAAAGCAACTCAGCGTTAGCATTAGCAATAGCACAAAAGTAAACAGTCTTTGAACTTCGTGTAGAAATTCCTCCCGTTTCTCAACATGCACCTTGTCACTCTCCTCATCTGGTTGTCGTGCAAACAATCAGCAGAAACAAGTTACATCTTGGTTTGTGCACTAATAACTTTACTTTTTTAACTCAGAAAATCTCTGTGTCACCTCACTAGGCTGCTCCACGCTGCTCCACCCTCTCTCTCTCTCCCCTCTACCTCCACCTGCTCAAACCCTGACACCTGACTCTACTGCCAATCGTTGTTAACCCCATCAATGCTGGTTTAGACAGTTCTCAGAAATACTTTCTCTTTTACTTTAAACAATAAACATACAATCATTTTTAAACTGCTTTTAACATTTTTAAACATAACTTATTACATTAATTTATATACTCTTATTAAATGATACTACAAGCATCACTCATTACTCCATGTTTTTTAACTGGGTTACACCCTCCCCCTTCTAAATGTTTTTGATGTCCTCATTAAACATAATGAACTCTATTTTTTAAGTGTACTAGAGGAAAAGGTGCATGACTACTTTAAATTAACTCTTGCCAATCTTAATGAAAACACCTCTATGCACAATAGTGAGAGGCTGATCTTTTGCCTGACCAGGCTCATCATAAGTTAACCAGATAACTGGTTTCACTACCCTTTTTGGACGATTTTCAGATTTGCTAATCAAATCTGTCTTAGTGATTATCTCTGGATGCTCATTGTGGCAAGGGTTCTCAGACTCTGGATCACTTTCATCCTCAGGAACGGAATCTTGATCCCCATCCTCTTCTCTCATACTGTAGTGTTCCTCCTCCGAACTGTTTTCCTCTGACAAATTATCCTCAGCAGGATTTCCATCTGACTGTTGGGAGGAATCACTATCATCTTGGATGAGATTTGACTGTCCAGCAGTAACTCTTTCTTTTGTCTGTTCCTTTGTCAGGATCTCCTTCAGGTAAGTACTGTAGGGTTTTCCAGGTCCATAACTCCACTCCACATCTGAAGAGGAATCTGTAAACTGCGACTCTTGAAAAGCTTCCTGTACTTCAGGTAAGACTTTCTTTGATCTCTTTTGTGACTCAGCTCTTGTTCTTGGTTTTGTCTTGACACGTGAGTTGTCCTCAGTTTCCACTGTTGGCATTCTCACAAACTGACCAATCGGCAGAAGATGATCACGATGGAGAGTTTTAACTCCTCCTCTTCCATCCTCTGGTTTCACTTTATACACTGGAAGGTTGGGCATCTTTCCCAGGACAACGTAAGGTATAGGACTCCAACGACTCTCCAACTTATGCTTCCCTTTCAATCCTAAGTTCCTTAACAACACTCCGTCGCCGATATCCAGTGTCTGGAATCCCACTCTTTTATCATATGACCTCTTGTTCCTCTGATGTGTCTTATAGGCCGCTTCAGAGGCAAGCTTGTACGCTCTTTGCAAGTCTTCTTTTAGCTTGGCTACATAGCGTGAATGGCCACCATCAGCTTTGCCGTCAGTAGAAATTCCAAAGCACAAGTCTATTGGAAGCCTTGCTTCTCGACCAAACATTAAGAAATATGGTGAGTACCCTGTAGCATCACATTTGGTACTGTTGTAAGCGTGAACCAAGTAGCCAACATGTTTGCTCCACTGCCGTTTCCTTTCACTGCTCAGGGTCCCCAGCATTGAAAGTAGAGTTCTGTTGAATCTCTCAGGCTGCGGGTCTCCCTGCGGGTGGTAGGGAGTGGTCCGTGATTTCCGGATTCCCATCATCTTCAAGAGCTCCTTTATTAACTGACTTTCAAAGTCTCTTCCCTGGTCTGAATGGATTCTGGCTGGCAAACCATAATGCAGGAAATACTTGTCCACCAGGATCTTTGCCACCGTCTGCGCTTTCTGATTTCGGGATGGGAAAGCCTGCGCATAACGGGTGAAATGATCCGTGACCACTAACACATTACTGATACCTGTAGAATCTGGCTCCATGGACAGAAAATCGATGCATACCAGATCCATTGGTCCATTGCTTGAAATGTGATGTAAAGGTGCTGCCCTATGACAGGGGGTTTTCCGAGTGACACACTCTCCACAGTTCTTTATGTACTGCTCAACATCACCTGCTAGTTTCGGCCAAAAGAACCTACTCCTCAACAAGTCTGTAGTTCTTTCAATACCAAGGTGTCCGAGCTCATCATGGGTGGCCTTCAACACCACATCTTTGAACACGCTGGGCAAAACCAGTTGAGTGAGTTCTTCTCCGGACGGCCGCTGGCTTAAGCGATAGAGTAGCCCATCTTTCATCATCAGTTTCCCCATCTCTTTTTTTAGACGAGAGTGCTCTGAACAGGATCCATTCTCTTCCGGCCATTTGCCATGATTAACAGCTTGTATGGCAGATTTGATGGCTGCATCATCCTCCTGAGCTGCAATCAATTCCTGTTTTGACATCTGCCCCAAGGATTTCAACTCCAGGTGAGTAGGGAAAGCATAAATATCAGGCACACAATCAGGCGAAGCTCCCAACTGATCTATATACCTCTGTGGACCGCCCGCCGAACTCGGAATGCAGATCCGTTTGCAGATGGATCTCACACCAGGCTGTGGTATGGTCTCCCATTCCTCTGAATTCTCTTCAGGCATATTCCTAGAGAGCAGGTCGGCATCTATATTGTGTCTGCCTGGTCGGTACTGGACATCAAAATCATAGGTGGATAAGGCAGAGAGCCATCTGTGCCCCACAGCACTGAGCTTGGCGGTCGATAACACGTAGGTAAGCGGGTTATTGTCCGTCCGTACCGTAAATCTGACCCCATACAAATAATCGTGGAATTTATCCACAACTGCCCACTTAAGGGCCAGAAACTCCAGCTGGTGAATGGGGTAATTCCTCTCAGATGTCTTTAGTTTCCTGCTAGCAAAGGCGACTGGTCTCAGACCCTCACTGTATTCCTGATATAGAACGGCACCCAGCCCTCTCAAGCTGGCGTCTACATGCAGAACATACGGCTTGTTGGCATCCCCAAAAGCCAACACAGGTGCATGCGTAAGGCAGTGGATAATCTTGTGGAAAGCCTCTGTGCAGGGCTGGTCCCATCTCTCACCAAAGGGCTCGGACTCTTTGAGGTAAGTCTTTGTGTTGTCTTTCTCAGTCTTCTTGCCCCGCTGGGTCGGAGCATAGCCTTTTGTGAGCTCAGACAATGGCCTTACTATGGCTGCATAATTGGCGATGAAACGGCGGTAGTAGCCACAAAATCCCAAAAAGGATTGAAGAGCCTTCAGGTGCGTAGGCTGTGGCCAACTGGTAACTGCCTCGATCTTGTCTGGGTCAGGCGATACTCCATCGGCTGACACAATATGTCCAAGGTATTTTACTTTCGGAAGACAGAATTGACATTTGTCGAATGAGATCTTTAATCCAACCTCTGCCAGACGATCAAGGACTTTAAGAAGTCTCTCTTCGTGTTCTTCTAAGGTTCGGCCGAATACAATCAAGTCATCGAGGTAGACAAGGACTTCTTTGGAATGTGGCCGGGGCTCCAGTTATTCCCTGTGGCATCCCCTCGAACTGAAAGAAACCCAAGGGGCAGATGAATGCAGTCTTTTCCTTGTCTTCCTCGGCCATGGCGATTTGGTAGTAACCGCTTCGCAGATCAAGAACGGTGAACCATTTGCTTCCGGTCATTGAATCCAACACATCATCAATACAAGGTGTTGTGTACTGATCTGGGATGGTACGGCTGTTTAACAATCGGTAGTCGATGCACATTCTCACAGTTCCATTCTTTTTGCGAACGATTACAATGGGAGATGCATATGGACTACGAGACTCTTTAATGATCCCTGCCTGCAACAGTTCTTGGAGGTGTTTTCTCACATCTTCCAGGTCAGCTGGAGCCAGGCGACGAGAGCGCTCCCTGAATGGCCGTGGATCTGACATCCGGATGGTGTGCTTTACTCCCTTTGCCAATCCAACATCCCATTCCTGTAACGAGAACACCTGGGACCTTGTGGATAGCTTTTGACGGAGTCTTTCTTTCCACTCCTCTGAGACAGGCGAGTCTCCGAAGTTGATCAGGTTCACATCAAACTCTGTGTCAGCTGCCTTGGAAGGTGTGAGAGGAGTGACTGCATCTATCAGATATATATGTCCGATAACTGTTCCAACTGGTATGGCTGTCTCTGTCGAGGACTCATTTTGGACCAAGATTCTAAAATGATTGACGTTCACCTCTTCGCTGGGCACCACCATGGGCTGAAATAGCACACTCGCTGGTAGTGGAGCTACCGGAGACGAATCAACCATCAAGATTTCTTTGTCAACTGGGAGCTTGTACTCAACTCTACAGACTGCAGTACAGTCACCACCAGGGGGCAGAGTCAGTGGGCCAGGGCCTTGCCATAACACACAGCCAATATCACCCTCCTCTCCTAGGACTGTGGCCGTGCTAGGTGCTGTTAGATTGTTGTCTCTGTAACTTGCTTGTATCCCCAGTGTCTGCGTGATGTCAATGCCATTGTTCTTACACTGCTGTACAAGACGTCGAATGTGGCTGGCATTTGTCCCCACAATGATAGGAGTCTGTTCTGCAGTTCGGGGCTGGGGGCAGATAAGGGCAAGAACTGTCACCGTCTGGTCGGCACCTGCAACCTTTGCTGGATATTCAATGTCGACTACTACATACCCACGGTATGGATAACTGATCTCAGATTCGCTTAATCCCCACAAGGCTAAACCAGACACTGGGCGTATTGGGACATCAGGGAGGTAAGATTGGTACCAAAACTCAAAGATAATGGTGACCTGTGAGCCACTATCAAGCAAGGCATCACAGCTATATCCATTTACTTTCACAGGTACTATGCTGGGTGGACCAATCAAGCCTTCAGGGAGGCCAGCCGCCTCCGAGGAGGTAACAACACCTTTCTTGACCTCACAGTTAGCTACATTGGTGGTGGTATCCCCAGACTGCTGTCTGTCTTTTGTCACCTTCAAAGCATGAATTAGCTTTCTGATAACTTTGGCTTGATTCTCAGGGTTTCGGCATTTTGTGGCAAAATGTCCGCTCTCACCACACCTATAGCAGAAATTCTCTTCTGACCTTTTAGGGGCTCCCTTGGGGGAGTTTGGAGTCTGTTTAGAAGCCTCCATGGTTGAAATAGTGACAGCAGCATCATGCTCAGGCATCTTGTTGCTAGTTTTCACTTTTAGTCGTTTCACTTGTTTTTTCAAGGCAGCCAGCTCGGCATCTTGCCGGTTCTCAGAGCTAGTTGGTGCACTAATGGTTTTAACCTCCCTGTAATCATCTTTGACTGCAGTGGATTTGGTCACTACTGATGCAACCATTGACTTTAGCTCTTTTAATTCAGCCTTTAAGTTCTGGATCTCTGTTTGCCTTGTATCCACTTCTGTATTAGCATGAACTTGATGTACTGAGGCACTGAGCTTCTTTCTAGCGGTTTCGTACTCTTCCTCAGCACGGATCTCCGTCAACAGCTGTAGAAAATTTGGGGGTGCAGCCTTCCTTTCTCTCAAACGCAGCTGGATCAGCATCAGGTCTGAGGCGATTGCACCCCTCAGCAGTTGCTCCAGTCGGGCTCGATCCTTACAGCCAGCAGGTAGACCCTCTCTTTGAATCACCTTAGCTAGAGACCTCTCTAGACGTCGAAGAAAATCCGATAGTTTCTCTCCTTTTTGCTGTTGCATCAATCGGAAAGCAAAGTAGAGATCATCACCTGACTCAGCACTTCCAAAAGCACTTTCCAAGGCTTCCAAACACTCTTTCGGGCTGGCATCAGGATTGATGTGGCGTGCTGCTTTCACAATTTCGAGTGCGGGCCCCTTTAAACTTGCAATAAGTCTGCGTCTTTTTTTTCTATCAGAGCCTTCAGTCTCCTCTACTAAAAGCCATGCCTGCTCCAGCCAATGATCAAATGGTTCCTCACCTGGCGGCGTTGGTAGGGCTCCCGAGAACATGCGTAGTCGGCCATAACTCCCACCATCAGCTGGTTTAGTTGTCTTTTCCAACAGATCTCCGACAGCGCGAAGGATGGATTCAGTGGAGCTAGTGGGCGGGGGTGTACTGGGGAATAATGATTTGAGGTCCTCCATAGTTTTTCCTTCGGCTTGCAGCAACCCTTTTAGTTTACTGTTAAACCCTTCAGCAGCCGTCTGGGCCTCTCCTATAATGATAACAGGCCACATCTCGCCACCCTTAACAGGCACAACTTCAGAAGGAACCCTCTCCTCTTGCACAGTCTCTTTACTCTCACACAAAACCATCCGTTGGTTTAGTCCTGCACTGAAGTTTCTCCCTCGGACACGCACCCGTCCTAGCGACTTAATAGTTCACAGTGTTTCTTCCACCTCACTGATCTCTACTTCTTCTGGGACGATGGTCATAAGTGCATGAGTCTCATCCAAACCCTCACCACGGCACCAGCGTTTTAACTCTGACACTAGTTCAGCTTTTTCCATGTTAATACTGGTTGTAAATTAGCTTAGTAACTTAAGTCGGTCACTTTACCTTTTAACCTTTTTTTTTTTTCTTTTTACGGAAAAATCCAAGACTATCCCAGCGGTGCCTCCATTTTATGTAGCGCTCCCCTCAGTATTCATATTAACTAGGGCAAGGCTTTTGGGTTCTTTTAACGTATTAATTAAATGTGTTAACCCTTATTAACTCAATTTTAAATGTTATCTTGGATTTCTCTTTTAAAATACACACATGAAATGTTTTCTTTACCTAACTATGAATTCACCTTTCTTAAGTTATAGCATTAATAAAGATTTTAACCGTGTGTCTAGGTAGGACTCTCACAAATAAAATAATAACCTCTTTCCAGGTAAATAATAAAATAACACAACACAAAGTTTTAGAAAAATCTCTTAGTTGTTTACTCAAAAAATAAGTTATCTCAAAGGAAATAAACAAATGAAAGAAAAATATAATTGTTCTTTTTAAACCTTCAACATAAAATGTTTCTCTTTTTTTTTATGAAAATACTGTAATTGAATTGTCACTTTTCTTAACACAACAATGTAAACAATGTCAATACTGTACCATATAAATGCACAGGTTTGAATTTAAACAATAAACTCTCTTTTTAACCTCCTTTTATCACTTCAAAATCCCTTAAACCAGACTTTTTTTGTGGGCCCACAACACACCTTAATGCAATCTAAAGCCGGCAACCAAATGCATTATAAACTAAAATACCGTAGCAGGCCTGATGCGTTGCTCGTGTTCGTAGTGGCCCAAAACTTAATGGCCGCTTCACTCGTCAGCGAGCAAACAAAATGAAAAATACCTTGAGATGGTGTTTCTGTCCCAGCCTTTCACCAACAGTCACGGGCGCAGTCTCATCATCCGATCAGCATAACAACACGAACTCGTTCTCTTTTTTAACACCACGTTTTTTGGTAAAACTCATGAGTAAAATCCGGGTTGCTTCAAACTCTGTATGAGTCCTCTCTCTGTCTTCAGATCGAAAACAGTAGATAAACTCCACAAACAGTTCGACTGAGGGTCAAACTTTAACCAGAAAATGTCATTCACTTGTAATGAACTGACTCCAGCATATTCTTCAAAAGCAACTCAGCGTTAGCATTAGCAATAGCACAAAAGTAAACAGTCTTTGAACTTCGTGTAGAAATTCCTCCCGTTTCTCAACATGCACCTTGTCACTCTCCTCATCTGGTTGTCGTGCAAACAATCAGCAGAAACAAGTTACATCTTGGTTTGTGCACTAATAACTTTACTTTTTTAACTCAGAAAATCTCTGTGTCACCTCACTAGGCTGCTCCACGCTGCTCCACCCTCTCTCTCTCTCCCCTCTACCTCCACCTGCTCAAACCCCGACACCTGACTCTACTGCCAATCGTTGTTAACCCCATCAATGCTGGTTTAGACAGTTCTCAGAAATACTTTCTCTTTTACTTTAAACAATAAACATACAATCATTTTTAAACTGCTTTTAACATTTTTAAACATAACTTATTACATTAATTTATATACTCTTATTAAATGATACTACAAGCATCACTCATTACTCCATGTTTTTTAACTGGGTTACATATAGAAAAGAAACTTGGATATATATTAGTGTAGTCAATGTGTAGCTGGAATAGCAGTATAGATTTACTGTCCTCTAAAAATACCTCAACATACAGCCATTATTGTCTAAATAGCTGGCAACAAAAGTGAGTACACCCTAAGTGGTAACAGCTGTATGTCATGCAACCATGCAAAGCCACATGTCTTCAAATCATGTTTTTGTCTGCTTGACAGCACCATACAAATTTTTGTATCTTGTATTAGAGCAGTTAAAATTTGATGATTTGAGTACGATTCTCTCATACTGACCACTGGATGTTCAACATGGCACCGCATAGCAAAGACTCCTTAAGAATTTAAGAATTAGAATTGTTGCTCCGCAGATCTCAGATAAAACAACTTTTTTGACTGTCTATTTTTTTCTTTGTTTTCTTTCTTTCTTTGTTTTTTTTTTTTTTTTTAATAAAAAAACAAGTTAGCACGAGCTGAAAACAACTGTTTAAGCAGAACCGAGAGCTGCATCACTTCCTGGTTTGTGTGCACATGTGACCAGTAATAGTTTGTAAAGAGCAATAAAACTAAGAATCACACACGTGGTGATTAAAATCCTCCAATATACTGTTAGAATCCTGCACTCATTGGCTACATTTTCCATCAGCCATGTTGTTTCCATAATGCTACTGGCTGGAAATAAACGGTTTGAAATGATAGGTGGTGCATAATAAGGACACCTGCCTATAGATTGTAGCCTTAAGCCCGAGATTCAGCTTCTTTTACAGTTTTTTTTTTATTTTTTTATTTTTTTGAGTGTGGTGTCATTTGTTTTGTAACACTATATTCTACCAGCCATTTTTCTACAAGCAAAATGGTGTTTTTTATGCGAAAGTTATTGGGAAACATATACACACAAACACCAACCAAAGTTCTCTGAAACAAAAGAATAACCATCTAAATCTGAACACTATTGTTTGGTTAGAGCAGAAGAGCTTTAAGGCATGTTGATCAGTGGACCCTTATCTTTCCAATTAAACTGGGATTTGCAGCAGTGGATGTGTTATTACAATAAATGTGTACGTACTGCATTTTTTATGCATGTTGTTTGTGTGTACTGCTTACACACATTCAGCAAATACAGTCGTTATACGTTTTCCATTGAAAACGAGGTTAAAGATGGCCTAGACTACAAGAAGATCAGTACCACCCTTAAACCGAGTTACAGTACAGTGGCCAGGGTCATACATAGGTTTTCAAATACGGATTCCACTCAGAACAGGTCTCGCAAGGGTTGATCAAAGGAGTTGAGTTCTTTGCTTTATTGCTTTAGAGGTTGCAGAAGCGGAAGGTCCACTTGTCAGTGTTTAGACCGTACACCCTCACACTGCAACAAGTCAGTTTGTATGGCCGTCATCCCAGAAGGAAACCTATTCTGAAGCTCGCTCACAAGAACGCCCACAAACAGTGTGCTGAAGACAACCTGTGCAAGAGCATGTATTACTGGAACCATGTCCTGTGGTTTGATGAGACCAAGATAAACTTGGTCTATAGATAAAATTTACCGAACGGTGAATTTTGTGTATCTTTACACCCCTTATATATATACTCATATACCCATATACATATACTAATATAATAACAAATGAATATATAAACAGGACATTAATTAAAGTACAGAGCATTAGCTGACCCTGACTAGTAAAAAATAATTATAAGGTTGGAAACATTTTTTATTTATCAGTGACCGTGCTGCAAAGTCCACCATGACTCCAAGGTCACAGTACTTCTTCTGGCTTGGCAAAGCAGTGCTGATGACACATCGCTAAAGGCTGAGCAGGAAGCGAGATGTCATTATTACTGCATTGCAAGGACTTGCTAATAAATTTTTAATTTGCACTCAGAGCAATTAACAGAGTCCCTTGTGGCCTTGCAAGCAAGTGTTAGTTCCGAAGCATCCGTCAGGAGTGTCAGACCGCTCAAGCTTTTTTTGTCAGCAGCTAAAACGAACCTGTTTCTCACACATTTGAGAAGCAAATAACAGAGATATTTGCATTTGACATTTAGGGTTGATTCGAGTCCCTAGAGTTTGAACCGTGTTAGTGGGGTGCGCTCTTTGCGGGATTTCTTGCTGTAATAAATGACATTTACTACGTTCAGAAATCAACACTCCATGAAGCTAAAGGTTTACTGCTCTGCAACTGAGTCCTCTGAGTTTCACACACACACACACACACACACACACACACACAAACACACACACACACACACACACACACACACACACACACACACAAACAGAGAGCTGAGAAAACCCTGCTGCTGAACCAGAACCAGAGGGCAACAGAACAGGATGCTAGGCAGTGATGAATGGGTGTATCCCAAGGTGAATCCTTTTTTTCCTATTAGTCTAGGTAAGGTAATGTAAGGTATTTAACCCTGTTAGTAGCTTAAGCTTTCAGACTCTCAGGGGCATTTTTTTTTTCCTTTTACTTTGTCACTTACTGTAATTGTAGCGCTATAATAATTCTTAAAGTTATCTAACATCGCATACATGTTGCACAAGTTATACAGGTTGAGTACTGTTGGCATTTCATTTTACTGTATGGACAAAAGTATGTGGACGTCTGACTGTAAAATGCTTTTTGATTTTTAAAAAAAATTTTTTTTTACAAAAATGGCATTTGACATTTAGACGTCATTTGCCGTTATATTAACCTCCACTCTTCTGGGCAGATCATCCACTAGATTTTTTTTTTTTTTTTTTGTGGAGATTTGTGTGCATTTAGCCACATGAGTTTTAGTGTTTTAGTTTAAAATTCATGCACTGATGTAGGTTGAGGAGGCCTGGGGTACAGTATCGGAGCAAAAATTTGCCAAAACAATAGCTTCGCTTTTTGGTACCAATAATGTTTTAAAAATAATCCTTCTAAAAAAATTTAAAAAAAAGACTTCAGGGTGAGAATGATTGGATGAGAAAAAGCAAAGTACAGTTTATCACAGTATAACCACAATCAGCTCAAAACCGCACTCAGGACATGGTGGCGCATCCCAATTTCTGCTAGCGCATGTGGCTGCTAAATACGTGCTTTTTCTTGATCATTCTACACTCACACCTGACAAAATTGTGGCCAACAAACAGGATGGTTTGTGTTCTTAAAGTCTCTGACACTTTCACTAAGACAGGCATATGCCTACTTGATACCAACCCATTTCCAGTTAGTGATAATGACAGTGTTGAATCATGTTCTAGTGGTAGTGCTAAGACGTAATAATGTAGGTGGTCATGATTATAGGCCCACCTCACCTGTATGTGAGGATCTTACTGGTCACTCCAGTGAAGATTCTGCTAAAGATTTTACCGATCTGTCTTCTGGTTTCCCTTTGTCTGCAAATTCCTTTAGGTATGAGCTTTGTTCTCAAGGCTACTCTGGCCCAGAATATTTCAGTCACTCTTACTATGTACTGGTTAAATAATAAAAAAAAATCTGTCCGTAGCTGCTGTGTTCTGTGTCCATTTTTTTGCCTCTTAGATTTTAACTATTAACAATTTTAAGTATACTGTATGAGTGGCGGGCGGTCAGGGCAAGCAAAGCCTTCTCTGCTGGCCTAAACACTATCAAAAGCACCTTTACAACCTAAATTCTAATATTTGTCCCATGAAATTGTATTAATTTATTCCCAACAGTCTATTCTCTTCATTTTGTAGCGTTTCTCTTGGCTGCACTGTTTCCAGTACGTGTATGTAGATGTTAGATTTTTTGTCCAATCAGATTTCAGCCTTGTGCTGCCATGTCAATCTAATCTGTCCAGAGCATGCAAAGTCTATACTGCTGGCTCTTTGGCCATAGAGAGATTTAGCAAGGGTCTGTTTCTTTAACCAATCAGATTTCATATTCTCCTCACAAGGCTGCTAGCTGGCCCAGAATAGCATCGGCATTTTTCCGTCCTCTGATTGGTTGGTCAGAGGGAAACCATTACAGCCTACAGAGGAAGAGAAATTGATTTGGTCTTGGACATACTTAAAATAACATTTTAAAGAAAAGCTAGAGATCGTGAGGAGAACCCTAAAGCTAGCTAGCTTGTCTCAGTCTGGGAAAGGGTTTGTTCACCACTTCCAGACCAGTAAAATGACTCTCTCTCTCTGTAATGCCATGCTTTGTTATATTGCGTTTTTGTACAGTATTGATGGTTTCTATAATCGTGACATGATAGTGGTTGTATTAAGAGGTGGATTAGGTCGGGTAAGTCCTCACTGAAGGCCCAGGTACCGAATGCACGGCCCACCAGTGAAGTATTTAATAAAGTTAATATTTAACTTAATAAATTATCCTACAGCAGATAGTGTTTACATTAATTTAAAATATGTTCACTAAGGTTCAGAGCACTATAGCAACCATTCAAGATCTTCCACTCCAAACCATGCAAACCATATCTTCATGGAGCTGTCTCAATGCACAGGGGCAGTGTTATGCAGGAACAGGTCTGGGTCTACTAGTTCAATTAAAGGGAATATGTAATAGTACCACATCCAAAAAACATATACAAAAGTGTTCTTCCAACTGTTTGTATATCTACAATAATAGTTCAACAACCCATTCTTTGCCATCAGGGCTGTAAATATTGGCACCCTTCATGGAATGAGTGATATTTTGCTTCAGTTGGTTTTAAAAAAATTATTAGTTTAGTATGGAAAGAATGACAGCACTAAGATGACTCTTGTAATGTCTGAAATTTAGATCTTAGATGTATGAGACAATTTAAGATCTACCTTTAGTTTACATTTCTATCAACATTCTTTAACACTTTTAACAATTCTTTTGCTTTTTTTTTCTCAATAGAGTTCAGTATAGTGTTTTGCCACTATCCTGGTATTTTTTGCCTTTATGTTTAGGTAATTTGTTGTAAAAATGTATTTTTATCTATTTGAGAGAAACAATATTAATTAATCAACATCAAATGTAAATTCGTTAGATTTTTTGTGTAGGTTGATGAAAAAAAATAAATAAATAAGTAAGAAAATCAAAAATGCAGATCTTCCGAAATTGTCAAGAAGACGGATGGAGATGCCGATCATTATTGAATAAAGTGCAAACAATTAACCAAACACAATGAAAATGAGAATCAGCATGTAATAAAACTAAATGTAACTAATACATAAAGCTCACTCATTGCAAACTGTGCAACAGTTCCAACTTTTATGAACGTTATAAACATGCTTTAAAACAAAACATCAGGCACCACAAACAAAATCTTTCAAGTTAAAATCTTTAATATAGTCAAATAAAATGTTCTATTTACAGATTGTTGTAATCATCAACTGAATCTAAAAACAAAAACTATATGATGAGTAAAAACAATAAGCTTAAAATAAGTAACAGATTTTAAAGACAGGCTGAATAATCTTTAATTTGTAATTTAGAAATATTGGAAAATGGTTGTCAATGTTCAGGATATCATGAAGTCAAGTCAAGTACAGTACAGACCAAAAGTTTGGACACACCTTTTTATTCAAAGAGTTTTCTTTATTTTCATGACTCTGAAAATTGTAGAGTCACACTGAAGGCATCAAGGGCTATTTGACCAAGAAGGAGAGTGATGGGGTGCTGTGCCAGATGACCTGGTCTCCACAGTCACCGGACCTGAACCCAATCGAGATGGTTTAGGGATAAGCTGGACCGCAGAGTGAAGGCAAAAGGGCCAACAAGTGCCAAGCATCTCTCGGGGAACTCCTTCAAGACTGTTGGAAGACTATTTCAGGTGACTACCTCTTGAAGCTCATCAAGAGAATGCCAAGAGTGTGCAAAGCAGTAATCAAAGCAAAAGATGGCTACTTTGAAGAACCTAGAATATGACATTTTTCAGTTGTTTCACACTTTTTTGTTATGTATATAATTCCATATATAATTCCACATGTGTTAATTCATAGTTTTGATGCCTTCAGTGTGAATCTACAATTTTCATAGTCATGAAAATAAAGAAAACTCTTTGAATGAGAAGGTGTGTCCAAACTTTTGGTCTGTACTGTACTGTACATTTATTGCCATTTTTACCATATATAGTTGGTACAGTGCACAGTGAAATGAAACCATGACAACACATAACTAAGACATAAGGAGACCTAAGACATGCAAACGTGCAAAAAAACAACACAATGCAATAAGAACAATAAAACAGTAGCACAGTGCAGCACTGACTAGTACACAGTGCTAATGCAGATCTGGAATAAAGTGTATAGCATTGTTTATATTATAATAAATACTGTATATGGTAACTTTTGAATTTATTTTCAAAAGGTTTTTGCACAGTGTTTACTCTCCTGATTTTCCATCTTACATATTTTTTCGGAGAATTTATAAAGAAAAGCGATTTTTAAAGAGCACCCAAGTCGTAACCTCTTGGTTGAGACAGCCAGCTTTTGGGCTCATAACATAACATAACATAACATAACATAACATAACATAACATAACATAACATAACATAACATCATCAATCTTTATAAGCGTTCCTGGAGCCCTAACTATAAAACAGCTCAAATTTTTTCGCACTGGTTATCTAATACTTTTCTGGGGGTTTTTTTCTGTCTTTTTAAATAATAAAGGGTGTTCCCTAAGGCAGTAAACCTTTTTTTTTATCTTTTAAAAAGCAAATACTCTAGGTAATTTATAATGTTTAATTATTAACACGTTTTTTTCTATTACTCCAATATTACATTTTTTCCATTATTAAAAAAGTGACAGTAATTCTAAGATATATAGGAAGATATTCACATATACTGTAACAAGATGAAACATTTGGTTGTTTGGATCCCATGAGAGAAGAAATATGTCTATTGGTTCATATACTGTCATATTGTCTGCCATTTTCAGAGTATTTGCTTAAGTTCACTCTGTTGCTCTTCTCTTTATGTTCCTGTTGTTTTCTCAGAGTGTCTGAATGTATATATGACACACTCTTTGTCCTCTCTGTGCTGCGCTCTGTTGTTTTTCTGCTTTCGCTGTAGAGTGGTACGGTGGTTCTCTGACTCTCGGGAGATAGAGGATGGAGAATTTTAGAATGAAGGCCATACTAGTGTTTTATTGATCTGAATCAAAATGTTTTAATGCATCAGACGAGAACTCGGGATTGCCTCTTAACAAGCTAATGGCGTGTAGGTGGAAAACGAAGTGCAAAATTGAAAATCTATGAAGGCAATAGAAGCTAGTTTAAAAAGCCAAATGGAAAAAAAAACAAACAAGTGGTGTTTTATCAGAACTGTGAGGTGTTGAGCATTCACATGTGATCAATATAGAAAGAGCAATCAGAACCAGTAATTTAAAATTCTTCATTTGATTGTAGAAAGAAGTATAATGCTGCTGTATACTTAATTATAAAGGCAGATTTTTTGCTGATTTGTAAATGTGTAAGGTAGATTGTAGATTTAGAAGTCCTCTAGGCAGCTCACTAATACAGGTAGTCGACAGACCAGTCGTAACACGATTTGGTCGTAAGTAGCGTCGGCTATATGTACAGTACTGTGAAATGATGTTATAAAAATCTTTAAGTAGTATTTTATCATAATTTTCTTTCATTATTGTTATACTGTATATATCATCATTTTCTTTGTTCATTTTATGCCATTTGTATTATCTTTACATCATTTTGTTTCTTACTGTTGTCCTAGCACCGCGGCTAGCGATTGTGGTCGTAAAGTCGAATGGTCGTAAGTTGCATAGGTCGTAAGTCGGCGACTACCTATACAGTGTATTCTAAAGTTATGCAATGTATGGGCTGATGTTAGAGAAGCATACAGAATACAGACTTATAATAATATTTGTCTTTTATTGGCATTTTCCATTTTCTAAAGCACAAACTTTCATGATACCTCTATTGAATAAAAGTATTGGGAAACCTACATTTTGCAGCCATATGTGGTACTGACTGGTACTGTTACCGTAAGTGGTACTGGGAAGTGGATGCTCAGTGGGTAAGTCTTTGGTTTAATGATTGAAAGATTCCTCAACAAGCTGCTACTCTTGGGCTCTTGAGCAAGGCCCTTAAACTTCCAGACTATAACTCCTGACTAGAGCTCATGGCACAAGAAACAAATGACTGTGGCCCTGATCTATGGTTCTCAGCACCCAGTGCAGCAACATGCCGTGTTACATGATCTCTGCACCTGAATCACTTTTTTCTTTGAATTAGCATATATATATATATATATATATATATATATATATATATATATATATATATATATATATATATAGTCTCATTTCCCTCTACATTCTGTTTCACAGTTGCCTTCTGCAGATATTGTATTATCATCTTCATGTGACGGGTTATGGTTTCTTTGTTAGTTTGTGTTTTAGTTCTTTGTTTTGTGTTTTTTTATGTTTGCATATTATTCAAAATATCGGCACTCGCATTGCCATAATGCTTATCCTTTATTGCATGACACATGAATAACATTTTTTATCCGGATAGTGTGAAATTAAATTAAGACATCTTTTGTCTTAGTTATTACAGCTATCAGATCAAAAGAACAAAATGGAATCAATAATTAAAATTAAATAATTAATAAAAAATGTAATGACACAGTAATCTTGTAGCTAATTAATGTTACAAAGCAATTGCTTCTCTCTGAAATGAAACCTCGTCCTCGCAGATTTCCCTGCACAATTCCTCTAAACTGATATCCAGTAATATCTTGCTGTTCATTACCATGGCTACGTTATCCAAGCATGAATAACATGTAGAGACAAGAAATCTTATACTATTGTTAGTGTCTTGCATTTTAAACTGCTCTTAAGAATGTGTTATGTTCTCAGTATGCAACCCTCTGCTCACCTTTACACCAGTCAAATAGGATTCACACACGATTCACAGTAGTCTGTAATGTGAGTCCATTTTAGGTTTTTATTTATTTGTTTGTTTGTTTGTTTGTTTATTGATACATGGTACAAAACGGAGGCTAAATTTGTAGAAATATTTGTCAAATATTTTAAAAGTTTATATTTTATTTTAAAATAAACAATGCCTAAATGCAAATTTTATAGATGCATTAGCTGCCTTCTTTCAGCGTCTTTTGATTTTTGTCTCTGGATTATTTAAATTTATTTATTGTGATTTTTTTGCATACAAAATACTTAACATAAAGAAAATTTTGTGGAATCCAGACCATGAAATTTGTATGTGCCACTAGATTGATTAAGATGTTCCACCAGACTTTAAAGAGGTCTTGTGGAGATTTGTGCTTAATCAGCCACAAGGGCATCAGTGGAGTAACATACTGGGGTGTAGTCAGCGCTCCAATTCATCCAAAAATTGTTTATTAGAGTAGAAATAAGAGCTCTATCGCAGGCCACTTAAGATTTTCCTTTTAAACCCATGTAGACCATATCTTTCTGGAACTGGCTTTGTGCACAGGGGTATTGTCATGCCGAAATAGATTTGGGTCTCCTGGTTCAAATGTAGTGAAATTTAAATTCTCACATCCAAAGATATCCTACACAATTATGTGTCTCTATCTTTGTGGTAACAGTTTGGAGAAGAACGACATATAGCTGGTAAAGTCAGTTATTGGTATAATCAGTCCCAATACTTTTGTGTATATTGGGTAACATGAGTAAACTCAAACTGTTTAAGTACGATTACTGTATTTATATTAATGTATGACCAAACTGCACAAAGATTTTGATCATATCGCCATACACTATTATAATTTTGTACTCTCAATTTATTATTTCTTTATTTCTTTTGACACTTATCATTAAATAAATACTATATTTTTTTATTATAGGCATTAATCGATATAGAATTAATAAAGAATGCATTCATTTAATTGAAATTGAAACGTAAAATCCTGATTAAAGTGTAGTTTTAATAATATACAATTTATTAATATTATTATTTCTTTTACTACTTATAACATGATATTTATGTAATTATCTATTCCTTATGAGAGCATGGATAAACGCTTAAATCTGATTGCCTGGAAGGTGAATTTTTGTCCTTTGAGATCACATAGACGTTTTTTTTTAAGCTGTAACACGAATTATATATAATATTCATGCACACATTGTGATGTGTTGTTCCGGTAGTAACAGCTAATACTGTAAAGAACAGTAGGTGCTAAACATAAACAAATACATGTTAAACAAAGTAAAATGGATTATAGTTGATTTGGTGAATTTTTTTTTTTCTTTTTTTAGAAGAATCTCAGTTATACATGCTTTCTGTAATAGTCATGGTGATTGCAATAGTTTATTAACACAGGAAAGTTTATGGTAAAATTGACAAGCTGTTTTTTGGGGGGGGTTTTGAGTGAGAGACCAAAAGAGGAACGATAGAAATCAAATCAGGTTTTACTTCGCTTGTATGTCATGCTGCATTGCTCTCTTGGGTTTGCATTACTTACTTGTAACAGCTTCTTTAAAGCTGGACCCAACACGTTTTAGAATGTAATGATATCATGCGTGCTCATATTTACTCATCCTGATACTTGAGGCTTTCTGCACTTTCTGCTGAGTCATTTTCTGCTGTTGTGGATAATCCTAAATATTAGCAATGCCCAAAATACTGTTCTTGCCCAAGACTTACCGTTTGCATCGTTGGATAATTGGTTAAAATTCACATAGCTGCTGCAGACTTAAACCTAAGAACTGCACAGACCAAACTGCCCAGACTGCCCTGTGTTTATCCCAGAACTTTTAATAATAATATACTCATACTAAACCTCATTTCAACACAGAACATAATGACAGAAATTCTGTGTTCTTTTATGAGCTTCTGGCTTGCTTATTAGGGATCTAAATTTACAGCCAGGTTTCAATTGTGATAAAAATTGAAAGTAAAAGTGATATACAAATCAAATTTAATTGAGATAGACAGTGTGAGCTACAACACGGTGAAATATGAGTTCCTGATTACTATGATTACTTCTTTTATCTTCATTTCTGTCATTATGTTTGTTTGTAGACTTCTTTCTCCTCCTGAAATGTGCCACACTCTTCACTTTCATGTGTCCCTTCAGTCTGTGCTGCTCATTTTCAGCTGTCACAACATTTATTAGTACTTGTTACCCCCCAGTGCACGTACATGATGCAATTTGAAAAGTCTCTTTGAGACGTTAGAGCACTGACACAGGCGTATTCGTATATTGTCATGTAAACAGCTGCAAATATTGCCTCCAGATTTATGTAAATTTTTCTTGCTATTTTGCATAAGTATCACTGGGCTATTTTAAACCTTAAATGCTAATATAGGAATGTCTGTATTACTCCCCAGGGGAGTACAGATTTCGCCTGAATATCACAATCTAATAGCTGACCTTTGCAGTCGAATCAAAAAGAGAATCATCTTGAGAATGTGTGTGATGTGTATAATTTGACAAGTCAGCACTTGTCACTATCTACAAATAAACAATGTGCAATTGCTTTCCAGCCTCTTTTGCATGTTTCTGTTACTTAATGCATTCCGTGCTTGGATCATTTAAATGTAAGTCCTAAGTCTTCTGCAGCAATTAATTGGACAGGCCTGTGATCAAAGACCCAGCACTTTCTCATTGATATGTCTAGGATTCTGTACTCACAACTTGTCAGTCATTAGCATAATTATGTTTATGCTGAACTACTACTGCACAATTCAGACACCCTAACCCAATGGAAATAACCCAAACCTGTACTTGTATCGGAATACCATAAACCTAAACTCAGAGAGCCAAAAAACCCAAAATGAAAACTAATTGGCAAAAGAGTGCATCTCAGATCTTCCTAATGTAACTTGAATACAGTGGGGTTTTTACACCTCCTGGCTGGCTCACTAATTGTTAGGATGGTGTGTAACGGCTGTTTCTGTAAATAAACATACAAAATCCACAGTCATCAGGGAATTAGTCTATATTTCATAAAGCAACAAACAGAAAAAAAGGCACAGATCTTTTATTTAAGCTCATTCCTGTTAGATAGTTAGTTTATTAGGCATGTGGCTTTTTTTATTACACAATTCTGTGACATCTCTATAGTATTGTGTGTGGAAATTGTGAAAATCAGCAAACTAGACCATCTAAGTCCAACAATTGATGAAAAAAAATTTACCAAGATCCAATTTCTTCCTCTATTCTAATATCTGTAAGGAAAATTACATAAAGCTCTTGACCTGTAGCTACACGGTTTTATTTATTGTGCTGATTGAAATTTTTTGCGAATATATTTATATACACACAAACTATTTGAACAAAAGTACTGAGACACCCGATATTCAGCATAAAATTTTCTCTTTAATTGAATTATGAGAGCAAAACCTCTTTCAGCCTTACAATGCCACTGTGCACAAAGTGAGCCCACTGAAGATATAGTTTACATGGGTTAGAGTGAAAGATTTTAAGTGACCTTCTATATAGGTCTGACCTCAACCCTACTGAACACCTATGGGGTGAATTGGAGCATTAACCACAGTCTTCCCATCAGTACCTGCACCACAGTACCACATTCCAAAATCTAGTTGAACATCTTCCCAGAAAAGTGGAGGTTATTATAAGAGCAAATATCAACAAAATTTGGAATGGCTTGTAATGGCTGAATCTTATGGTGGGGTGTCAAAAAACATTAGTCTAAAATAGTGGACAGACAGAGAGGCAGATATGCCCTACCTGTAAGAATGCCTACTGAATTTGTATTTATGCTGTGTGTTTGTGGTTGTTTGTGTGTGTGTATGTGTGTGTGTGTGTGTGTGTGTGTGTGTGTGTGTGTGTGTGTGTGTGTGTGTGTGTGTGTGTGTTCAATACTGCCACAGTTCATGTGAAGGCTGGGACATGTGAAGTAATTGCAGCCCATCGCTGCTGCAATAAGAACAAGATTGAAGAGAGATCTCAGACTGTCAAGTGCTCCTGCCTACCTGGACAGGTCGCCGGGACGACCAGAGCCGCTCCATCCTGCGTCGATGGTAAGATCACTTCCTCTCTCAATCTCTCTTTCCATCTCTCTCTCCCTCTCTCACTTCCTCGATCTGTCATCCTGACCTTTTGAAAAAGGTCAGCCTATAAATGTGTTATACAAAACGTTTTGCAAGGAAGTATAGCATACACCCTGTTCACCCTCATGAATAGGTGCTGTATTGAAGGAAGTGTGGATATTAAAAATGCCTCTTGCGAGCCGCAGGGCATTCTGCAACACTGAAGGAAAAAAAGCACTTTCTGTTTTTGTTTCTGGAAACCGACACGAAAATAATATGAACAATCCCGTTTTTTTGCCCTTCCCTCTCCTGTCCTCTTCCTTCCGCTTTGCAGTGTGATTAATTTAATGTTCTGTTGTCTCTGTCTAATGCTGGACTCATTTTACAAAGACTTAGACCACTTTCTTTTCTTTTACCGATTTCTTGCACTCGCCTCTCTCTATCTCTGTCTGGCTGATTCATTTAATACTGTGTCAACACCGGGCACTTGACGGCACAATCGATTTTGATCTTGTTTTCTTTACCATAAAAGCATTGTCTGTGTGCTCTTTCTCCACACCCTGCCTGAGAGGAAATGTCAAATAAACCCTCTCCCCATCCTCCTTCTTCTCCTCCCTCTGTCCATCTCTGACTTAAGTCCCTGCTCTGCTTTCTCAGCACTGCTTTCTATCAAATCTTAGGTTTTCTTGAAGTTTTAGGTACACATATTTCTAAAGGGTCATTCTTAGTAACATATACATGGATTGTATCATTAGTTCTTTTTTAAAATAAATACTACTATTATTATTATTATTATTATTATTATTGTTGTTGTTGTTGTTAGAAGTAAGAGTAGTAGTAGTAGTAGTAGTAGTAGTAATACTACCCCTACTACTACTACTACTACTACTACTACTACTAATAATAATAATAATAATAATAATAATAATGTGCATTTTTTTCTTTATCTTATTTGTGTGCATGCAGCATCTATAGTTGCCCAGAAATGGTGGTGTCAGATGCAGCCGTGTGTGGATGGAGAAGAGTGTAAAGTTCTTCCAGATCTCACAGGTTGGAGCTGCAGTACTGGCAACAAGGTTAAAACGACAAAGGTTAGTTAGTGCGCACACACACACACACACACACACAAACACACACACACACACACACACACACACACACACACACACACACACACACACACACACACACACGTGTCAACCTACTGCACTGCCAATCCATTTATGCTGCTGCTTCATTAAATAGTATATAATTATAGTAATCCATCTATTACAAAGGCAAACTGTACTTTATGTTCGAACAGTGTAACACACACACGAATGCACTTGCACACACACACACACACACACACACACACACACACACACACACACACACACACTCACACACTGGTAATCCAGCACCTTGTGGAATAGTAGCTCTGATTGTTTTAAAGTGCTCACTCATTTTTTCTGGTGTTCAGTTCAATCTCCGTTTAAAGGCATAGCAGCTTCCTTTTCCTGTCTTACCAAAAACACAATAAATCAAGAATTGAACAAAAAAGATGAAATATATAACAGACAAACACCCAATTTCCAATTACCATTACAGCGTAACACTCATTAATATGAACACTAACAGTAATAACCTGCTAATGCTGGCTCAATGCTGTTTTATTTCAATAATGGTCATATAGAGACAGGTTAAAAATCCCTGCACACAAACTTATACTCATACATAATATATAAATATACAGACTATTTGAGTGTGAACTATCATTCAGGCTATGATAACACATGAATTTTTCAACAACTCTTCAAAGGATTCACAATTTCTCATCCTCAGGAACCCGGGGGTTAAATCTGATTGATTTCTAAATGGATTAAGCAAGATTTCCCTTCACAATGAAGTAGGAAATGCACCAAGCCTTATCCTCTTCAATCTCCTGGTGGCTGCATGATTTTCTTGAGCCCAATTTCTTATATTTCAATCAGTGTGATTTTAGAGCTCACTCTGCTACATCTTATCTGGTTTTATTTTGTCCTTATATTCTCTCATTTCTTGATCCTCTCATGGACCTGTAACTTCCTATATTGGACACACAAGCAAGGTTGGAAAAGGATATTTCTTCCTCTCACTTTCTCATTCAGACCTCCTGCATTGTGACCTACTTCCTCTCTTCCTGCATGTGCTCAGTGCAGACCAGAGGAATCAGCTGTGGCAGGATCCGAAGAGTGCTGGATGTGACATTGAATACAGCACCAGCTCAAATCAAAGTGGACATTGTGAAGAAGAATGGAGACAGGATAGGAGAAAGTGACAGGAGAAAACAAGCACGTCTAAAACACAGCAAGTCTGGATTTCCAAAGTGGTCATGAGCTGGACATTAGATCAGACAAGCAGAACTAGCACATAATCCTTAAAACCCGTCTAGACAGCTTCTGACCCATGGTGTTCTGGTCTGTTTGGTTGATTTGTCTATCCAATATTATAAGCTGTAAAATTGTTTACTTAATTTTATACAACAATGCTGTCAAATACTTGATTTTGATAAGTCTGCTTGCTTGGTAATAAGCTATAAACTAAATTATTTTACATTTTTAAGTTTGTGAGGGAGAACATGGTAAATAGCTGCTATTATATAAGTGATGATGGGAATGCTAACTATAACTCTGCTTTGCTTAGCGTCTCAATAAACAACGAGATCTGTGAATATTTATTTTACTATAACTATAAAAGTATATATCTCTCTATATATACTTTTATATAACGTACTATAATATCTTTTTCTCTCTTTTTACATTATTTATGTAATTAATTACATAAAACTTGTTTAAACAGCGCATTCTCACCCCACATCGTCACATATTGACGATGTGGACGTTGCGTCCGACGGCGTCCACATCCGACGCCGAAGGTACCCCCTTCGCGTCGCTTTTCGTCATAGAGAGACGGTACCTCCCTTCGCGTCGCTTTTCGACGCAGATGGATGGGAGCCCCTGTGTTGGTTTAAACTAAGTGCATCAATATTTCTGAGATATGCTTCACAATAGTTTTGGTCATAAAATAAAATGTAATGAGGTTCATGTTTGTTCAACATAATGCAGTTTATAAGGTGTCCTATTGGACATACAATATATGGACAAATGTATTGGGACACCTGACTCTTCCAGCCATATGTGGTTTACATGTAGATGTTAAATGGTTTGCTGTGAAGCCTTAAACCCAACTCTACTGAACATATTTGGGAAGAATTAAAATGCATCCCAGTTCTTCTCACCTGATATTACTACTTGATTTGTGGCTGAAGGAGTGCAAATCTCCACATTCACACTCTTAAATCTAGTGAAACAACTTCCCAGAAGAGTGGAGATTATTATAACAGCAAATAGGGACTAAATAAGGATTAAGATGTTAAAAAAAGCACAGGTGAACCTTTTATCCAGGTGTCTATAAGTTTTTGTCAATATAGTGTATATTTTAGTTCTAGATACAAGCTATATTAACCATTTTTCGCTAGTTTCTTCGCAACTAGTTCTTCGCAATCGTTGTACCGGTGCTTTCTTACATACTAAAGACTCATTCTTGCTGTACTTTCATCTATTTTGGATTATATCCCAGTTTGGCAATGATTAAACTGATAAAAATCAGTGTACTTTAGCCAAAGAAGATCAAATTCAAAGTGAAGCTAAGAAATCAATTGGCTGATCACAGTGTCTTTAAAGCATCTCAGGAATGACATGGACTAATGAGTTTTAATGACTGTGTACACTTGAGTAATAACTGCTGAAGCCAGCTTCATAGTCATGAGAAGGCACGAGCTATGATAAACTTCTTGAGATAAATCAATTAGAAATTTTAGTGAAGTTCCTTTACATTAGATCGTTGTTTTGATGAGTTGAAACACATGAAAATGATATCAGCATGTCACTATTCTATGCTTGAGGTTCTTGAAATCTGATTAGTACTGCAGATGGGCAAACTAATGCTTTTGATGATGAATTGTATTTTGTATGTCACAGAACACAGAGTATGATGAAAGCCGGACTGTATGCTCAATCAATCAAATTGATCAATAATATTGAGCAGGCTCTTATGGGCCCATTACAGACAGACCATTCATTATAACACACAGAAAAGAGAAGAAGAGCAAGGGGCCAAGGACAGAGTGAGAGAGAGAGAGAGAGAGAGAGAAGAGAGAGAGAGATGGATGGATGGATGGATGGATGGATGGATGGATGGATGGATGGATGGATGAATGGATGGATGGATGGATGGATAGATGGGTGGATGGATGGATGGATGAAAAGAAAGAAAGAAAGAAAGAAAGAAAGAAAGAAAGAAAGAAAGAAAGAAAGAGAAGTCTTGTGGAAAATATTTTCAAAGGGAAATCCAGAGATTGCAGGAGTAAATAAATCCTGAAGGTCAAAGATTAGCTGATGTCCAACACAATATACACACGTATTCTCTGAGAGAGGGTTTTTGGGCTCTGGAGCAGTCACTATGGAAAAACCCGTTAGCAGTGAGGAGGCCGCATAACTTAACTTTAATACCTTTGCTTAATTTGTGTCTGTTGTAAGGTAATAGATAGGATACTGTATACATCCAGAAAAACTAAAGGCACAGATTGAATGTGTGCCAAGCTGCCCCAAGATACACATTTTTGATTGATTCTACTCTCAACAGACATTTTGGTGTGAGTAAAAGTTCATAAAAATGATTAAAAAACAATTGAATCCTATGTCCCCCTATTAAAGGCATAACCCCTATCCAAAATCATTTTAGTCCTTAGGAATCTACTTGGAGTTTAATCAGAAAGCTGTAGACTTACAGTATTCATAATTTAATCATATCAATCCAAATATTTGACACAAATGAAGTTATCCTCATATATAGTACCACATACAATGCCTGTCTGAAGTTTTGAAACACCTACTCTTTTTACACCTTTACTCATTTTTGAGAGACACATTCATGTTCCCTTTGTGTATATGTAACAAGTTATGGTATAAAGATTTACTTTGACCACAAAATACATAAATGTGCAAATGTTTATTCAAAAACAGTATGCACATTGCAATGTTATTTTCCTTGAAAAATCCTAATAAATAAATAACAGTAAATAACAGTTATTTACCAAAGTGACAGTTTAATAAAAAAAATGAAATTTGTTGCATATAAACAAAAGGAACATGCATTTGTCTTTCAATAAAACAGGTGTTTCTAAACTTTTGACAAGCACTGTGAATGAAATAAATATATGAATGTCAATTTACATTGTATTATATTATAATTACAGCATTACCTTAGTTAGTAGTTTTTGGCAAAGTACTATCTAACATCAGAAAATCAGAAACACAATGCCCCCCAGATGAAAGAATTATTTAGATATTCACTCGCCATGGCTCATCAGGGATAAATACACATCATTCACCTTAACTCTGTTAAGCTGCTTTAAGGCAATGTCTGTTGTCAAGTCAAGTCAAGTCAAGTTTATTTGTATAGCGCTTTTCACAACAGACATTGTCTCAAAGCAGCTTTACACAAATCAACAGTGATGGTGAATGGTGTGAATTTGTCCCTGATGAGCAAGCCGTGGCGACTGTGGCAAGGAAAAACTCCCCCAGATGCTACGAGGAAGAAACCCCGAGAGGAACCAGACCCAAAAGGGGAACCCATCCCCATCTGGGTGACATCAAGAGTTTGATCATAAATCTTTCAACAATACAGAACACTGGAGAGTGAGAACTAACATGAGTACTGGAGTATAAGTTTATAAGTGATGTTCTTTCTACAGTCTTATACAGTCTATATGGATAGTAGCTCCTAGTTTTATGAGCTCAGCATTTGTGATCATCACAGATCCAGCATCAGCTTCTCCATGCCAGAGCCTTTAAACACTCCAGGAGGTCCAATGTCAAAACTCCACACATGTAGCGGGATCCAAATGGCACTGGTACGTCTCTAGATGGTTCGGGATGTTTGCGAGTTCGGCATCAACTTCTTCAAAGGTCCGTAATCATCATGAGGTGGGAGGTGACTGAAGCTGGCCAAACCTCAGGGTGTCTCGGGATGGGGAGAGAAAGAGAAGCAGTGGAGAGGAATTAGCGTAGCTGCTGTTCATGATATTAACAGCACAAGTTGATAATGTGCATGTGATCAGATGTTCTGGAGCACAAGGTTATGATGTGAGACGTATGTTATGTGTAGGCTTTGCTAAAAAGATATGTTTTCAAACTACACTTAAACTGGGTGAGTGTGTCTGAGCCCCCAACACCGTCAGGAAGACTATTCCAGAGTTTAGGAGCTAAATGTGAAAATGCTCTACCACCTTTAGTGGACTTTGCTATTCTACGAACTACTAGAAGCCCAGAGTTTTGAGATCTTAGGGAGCGTGGCGGATTGTAGCGTGTTAAAAGACTGGATAGATACATGGGAGCCAAACCATTTAGTGCTTTATAAGTGAGAAGTAATAGTTTGTAGTCTATTCGAAACTTAACAGGAAGCCAATGTAGGGACGATAAGATCGGGGTTATGTGATCATATTTTCTTGCCCTTGTAAGAACTCTGGCTGCTGCATTCTGGACTAACTGAAGCTTGTTTATTAATGATGCAGGACATCCACCTAGTAACGCATTACAGTAGTCTATTCTGGAGGTCATGAACGCATGGACGAGCTTCTCTGCATCGGATATGGACAACATATTTCTTAGCTTAGAAATATTTCTAAGGTGAAAGAAGGCTGTTTTTGTAACTTGGTTGATATGAGTTTTAAAAGACTGTTGTGAAAAGCGCTATAGAAATAAACTTGACTTGACTTAATTAGGTTGTTTAAGTCACGCATGTAAATATAAAATATCATAAACTAAAATATTATCCTGTGTTTTTTGCATAAAATGTATATAACTTTTTGGATGCATTCTGGGCACACAGTGGAGTAGAAAACACCATGCCTTCTCATTAACAATGTATTCAAATATCTCAGACCTCACACCCAGCACCCTGCTAGAGATAGTGTGAGCACTGGGCATCATGCCATTACACCCTCCTCTTATGTCTGCCACCTTTTCTCATGCCAGCAGACTGGGCAAAATGCCATATTCTAAGTGAATGAATCTGTTAAGTGCCAACTGCATCAGATGCTGCCGTAGCAGAGGGGTGGGCACAAGCCGGCCCGAGCACAAGTACTGCTACCACAGGGATCATAAGTGTTAAGATAGAGCCAGGGCAGGCACTAGCAGCCTTGAGGTTCCTGTGAACTCTTAATTTACTGCTAATAGCTGGTCATTGATATTTAAAATATTATATATATATATATATATATATATATATATATATATATATATATATATATATATATATATATATATATAAATATATATATGTGTGTGTGTGTGTGTGTGTGTGTGTGTGTGTGTGTGTGTGTGTGTGTGTGTGTGTATAGGTGTAGCTTTTATTACCTGTATAATGTAGTTTTTGGGTGACAAAGTGGTGTAGATGTTAGTATTCTCTCCTGAGTGTTGTTTAAGATTTAGCAAAATCTTTATTTAAGATTCAAAATTTTATTTGTGACAAACACTCTTCATGAATCCAATCATGTTTCCTTGATGTGTCTTTTACATGGTCTATTTATACTTCTTCTAGAGAGTTCCTGGAAGTTCCTGGTTTTAAATCCCACCATGACCCTGACCCAGTATAAAGCACTTACATGTTTACATGAAGTACATAGTGAATACATGAATGTTTTTCTTTCTATTAAGAGATACCTGAATGTCATTTTTTTCTTCCATTTTCTCCTGGCTTCATTTGAGCACAGTACTTTTAAAATAGAACTGACAACAGCTTTCAGTTTTCTGCAAACCCAGAGACATCATGGTTTTAATCAAATGCTCTGCTTAATTCACATTTTGCAGTGTAGGTTTTACTTGCTGGTAAAAATGTGCAAAACCATTGCTGTTCAATAGACAATCTGACTTGCTAGACAAGGTTTGATCGATAAGCCAGCTAGTGCATTTATGATTGGTCAACCCCAAGCCATGTGACTCTACAGGCTCTACAGTAAATCTTGTGATAAATTATATGTATGTGTCAGAGTGTGATTGTGCTTTAAGTAATTGAATAGAAAGGAAACTCTAAATTTTTGTAAACCATGTATTTCCTTTTTTTTCAGGTAACTCGGTAGTGGCATGCTGCTGTCATAAGAAGTGGGAGTAGACAAATAGGAAAAGGAAGGACTTACAAAAACAACTTCAACAATGCTTAAATAATATGGAACCCAAAGCAGCAGGTTATCGTGTTCTACTCCATTCATACCACTGAAGACCATCACACTCCTCAGCTCTCCTCCTTTCTCCAAACTTCATAATCCGCTGTCCTGGGCGTTTGCTGGAAATCTAGTCAGCAAAAAAACTAAGATGAAAGACTGTCTGCTTGCTGGAATTCACAATGCTTTTGGATTATATCTTAAGGTAGAACGCTAATCGCAGAGACAACACACTGCTAACGTCGGAACTGTTTTGTTTATTCAGTTTCTTCTTTCCCTAGACGTTCTGTTGTGTTACAATTTACTTTCTTCTGTTTGTCGATGCTTCTTGTAACCTCACTTTTTGAACCTGAAACAAAAAGTGACATTTTTGCTTTCGCTGTCTAAAATCTAAAATCCTCTGTTTCTTTCTCAGCATCTTAACTTCGGAATACTAGAGCTGCAGTTCTGGACTTTACTGACCATCTGTAGAATATTTTATTCTTTTTCTAATAAAAAAGATAATAAGTACAATTTTTGACGCAAAAAAGGACAGATAAAACGGTAGATGTTATGGTATAATTCTGTAAAAGTGTAAAAGATTACAAGTATCAGATTATTAGAACCAGAAGACATGAAAAAAAAGATCCTCTAACAGTTTTAATATTGATGTTTTTAACCAGCCTGGTAAATGCTATTAAGTACATGTGTCAGTATTATCTAAAATAAATAAAGCTATTTCAAAGGAAATTAAGTCTGAATCCTGTGTGTGTGATTGAAGTTGTGCGTAGTGTTTCCTGTCTTTATTTCCAAACTGTAGATTAAGTTTAAAATGATCTTCTTTATTTTTTAAATAGAGCAAAAAAAAAAAAACACCCACACAAAAAAGGAAAAGGACAGCTATAATAAAGAAAATGCTTCAGTAATACTGAATATATAATAAGTATATAACTCCCAGCTGTGTCTGTCTCTTTTTTTGAACTGTTGTTTGTTATCATAAATCTTATTATATCTACTGAAAACATCAATTTATCACATGTACTGTATCATTAGAAAGTTTAATATAATACTAATACTAATAATAATGGACTATTAATAATTTATAATCTAACTAGCTGGTGTCATCTAGGAGCATCTGTGTCCGCTCAGTATCTTCTTCCTGCCACCTCAGCAAAATTTTCCAAGCCACCGTACCTTGCTTGCTCTAAATATGAAAATAATCTACATCCGGCTTTCAGTAAAGCTTTTTAGTAGCATTGTCTATTGCTCAAAGCAGAAGGCATGAATATTAATACAACTGATCACACTAAATTGAAGTTATACAGCATACATGGATAATACTATTCCTATTAGACTTGTCAGGCAGTGCTTTGAGCTTGTAAAGAATCCTCAGATCAGTGATTACCAATCCTATTCCAGAAGATTTACCTTCCTGCACAATTGAATTCCAGTCCTGATCTGACACATCTGCTCCAGATAATCAGTTTTCTTGATTAGCCAGATCAGCTCTGTTCGGATTAGAACTAAAAACCAGAAAGAAGGGAAGTTATTTAGGAACAGGATTGGTGGTCAGTGCCTTAGATTACTTACAGCCAGTGCATTAAAAGATTATAGAAAATGTACTAAGAATAACATAGCATTCAGTTGCGCAGCAAAAAGGGTGTGAGTCAGAGGACTACACATCCTTAGATTAAAGCTATAATGGCATAAGTTATAAAAGCTATGACAACTGACAATCAATACTCTTAATGCATATCCACATATTCATTGTATATAATGCAAATCGTTGCTAATTTTAAACAAGGTCAGTGCACTGTGATAGTAGTACAGTACACTACTCCTGAAACAGTTGATGGTTAACAGCTTTACAGAATTTCAACTCTTTAACCTTTTACTCACTAACCCAGGTCCTTAATCACAGAAAAAACATGTATGTGATGCTGATATTTTAAAATCACTAATACAGTGCAACCTCGAAAAAAAGCACAAACAGTAAACTTTTATACTGCAGCTCTTTTAATGTCATACATACCTTGTACGTATACACACACACACACGCACGCACGCACGCACGCACGCACGCACGCACGCACGCACGCACGCACACACGCACACACACACACACACACACGCACACACACACACACACACACACAAACACCATTAAGCATCCTCATGCACACATGCACAGCCAAGGAGCAAACTCCAGAAAAATATTGCTATGATGCATTCCACTCTTCAGACTGATGCATAAGTATTTCCATAATTACAGAAGCTCAATCAAATCAGCTACTCCTTTAACTCACTACAAATGTGTGTGTGTGTGTGTGTGTGTGTGTGTGTGTGTGTGTGTGTGTGTGTGTGTGTGTGTGTGTGTGTGTGTACAAGGTATGTATGACATTAAAAGAGCTGCAGTATAAAAGTTTACTATTTGTGCTCTTGCACTCTCTATGCCCTTCGACTGGATCAGTCTGTTCTGTTTCAGACACTAGCCTTAAAATCTGACACTGATTGGATTGAATACACCAGTTCAACTCATCAGAGACTGAACACATTATATTAATGTAAACCTGATCCAGGCACAGTTTTGTGTAAATGACTTGCCTGAAGCATAAGACACTGTGTAAGGCTCTCTTTAACTGACTGATTGATTTACACTCTTACTCTTGCAAGACTCCTGGGTAAAAAATATAAACGGGATAAGTCCAAAGAAGGTCTAATATGAAGCTTTTAATGGTCTTAACAACAAATCATTTATCAGGAAATGAGCAAGAATTAAACAAGTGCACGTCTGATACCTACTGTGTCACCATTTATTCTTTTAGTGTATATGCTGTAGTGAATGGTTTGGGCAAATGATAGAAAGAGGGGAATTCACTTATACACTTATACAGAATGTGAAGACAAAATCAGAATATGGTTAAAATGTTTTCTATGAAATTTAACACATGTCTGGGTGCACAAAAATATTTAACTACATCCACTGTTTAAAGCTCATAATCATTAAAAAATGTATTAAGTTTCATTTTCTGTCTAGTGAGTTGTTATAAAGATCATTATTCACCAGCTTCCTATTGTACCAATTTGGCCCTGCCCAGGAGTATATACTTCAGTTTAAGTGGTCTTACTTTACAGGATATATCGAATCTAGTACACAGATTTTATCTGCAACAAATGCACAAAGAGCGATGGGAACAGATGAGAATGATATTTAATGCACTATTGCGAGCCAGTGCAAATGATGATCCAAATTCCTGCCTGGTGATACATCCTTGACTAATTATTTTAGCAAGCTGTACATACTAATGAACTGCCAAACAGAACACAATAACCGCATCTGATTCACACTGCATGAGGAATAGTTTCATGATGGAAAGGATCTCACTGCTTTATGTACTGTGGAAACATTTGGCCTATTATTGCGTTTTGGCTTTAATCCTGCCACATCCATAAAAACACTGACTGAACTGTATGTTTGTGTAAGAACTGCGCTAGTCCATTAAATATTTATTAATACAATATTATTTTATGAATACATTTCAATATATTAGTTTTTGATGTTGACTGTGAAAATATGACTTCATAAACTTTACGATTGTGCTAGTGTTGTAGATGAATTTCAAGAAATCCATCTATTTACAGATGGGTATAACCTTTCCACCAGGTGTGTTTGTGATAAAAAGTTTAAATAAGAAAGCATGTCAGATAGTATCAGTAGGAATGGTCTATAAAGGACAAAATAAAGTGGGGTGCTCCTATGACCCAGTTTACAACATCTCCCCCCATAAACAAAAAAATAAAATAAAACAGCAAACAAGTTACTACTCTGTGCTTCCACAGTGACACACAGGTAATTTTTCCACAGTTACACAGTTAATTATATTACGATTTTTCCACAAAAAGTTGGAAAAATTATAAAATGTAAATAAAACAGAATTCAATGATGAGGGTGGTGTTTCTGGATCATGTTCACATATGGTTTCTTCTTTGCATGAAGGAGCTTTAACCTGTGTTTGTGGATGACTGTCAGGGATCCACCAGCCACACCTTCACTTATCACTCCAAGCCACTCTCCCACTTACTAATCAGCTACACCTGGCACTCATCAGCTTCCGTGCTATATAACCCCCGTTCCTCCACCAGCTCATTGTCCGTTCTACAGCTTAGGCGATAGAACACTGTCGGACTACTCAAGCTACTCAGTGTTGTTTATATGGTTGGCTACGTTACTCTAGGTGGTTTTGTTTTAGCTTATGCCCGATCACAGCTCTTACCTGGTTTAGCAACCTGGGGTTTCCTTTTTGTGTTTTGCCCTGTTCTTTTCACATTAAAAAGCCTTGTGGATTTCACTCCGGTTTCCGGCACGTTCTTTTGCCTGACAGAAGAACGGACCTTCACATAACCGAAGGGCACCATAACACGGAAGGAAAGAAACAGCGTTACCTCAGCATGGAGGAACAGCCCGCTGCCGCGTCCGGGTTAGCGGAGGACCAACCCGTTGCCACGTCCGAGTTCGTGAGGAAGCTCACCGCCGCGCTTCGAGAGGCTTTCCGGCCGGAAGCCGCACACCTAGCTCCTCCACCATCCGGCAGCCCGATGGCGCTCCCAGCGTCTTTTTCCGGAAATGCGGCGGAATGTCATGGCTTCCTGCTCCAGGCGGCCATCTACATCGAGATGCGACCACAATGTTTTCCTAGCGAACGAGCAAAGGTCGCGTTTCTGATTTCGCTGCTCACTGGAAGAGCGCTAGCGTGGGCAAGAGCGCTCTGGAGCACAGCGAGCCCAGCCCTGACGTCATACGCCGCGTTCACGAGTCATTTCACCGAGGTATTTAGCACCGCCCCCGGGGATACCTCAACCGCTGATCAGCTGCTCAACCTCCACCAGGGGATAGACAGCGTGTCGAGTTACAGCCTCCGCTTCCGCACTCTGGTGGCATCTGCTGGTTGGGATGAGAAGGCGCTGTTGGCTATATATCGCAGAGGCCTAAATCAGGAGCTCCGGCTGGCGATGGCCACTTATGATGACTCTCTGGGGCTTGAGGCATTTATTCAGAGATCCATCCGAGTCTCTCAACACCTGGCAGCCTGCAAATCCCCCGAGGTCGAACCAGCACCGGCTATGGCAGCGCCAACAATTCCAGAACCCGAACCCATGCAACTCGGGTCACAGCGGCTGTCTCGGCAAGAAAGGGAGCGCCGGTGGGTGGCTGGAGCTTGCCTCTACTGTGGAGAGAAAGGACATCGCGTGGCCCAATGTCCTGTGAGGCCTCCTCGTCGGACGGTGAGTACTGTCACGCTTTCTCCTGACATTACTCATCTGTCTACGCTCAGGGTCACCTTGGTAACCCCTGCTCTCTCTCTATCGGCTAACGCCCTAGTTGACTCAGGATCCGCGGGGAACTTCATCTCCCAGGCGTGTTTACAATGCCTCCAGCTACGCCGGCAGAGGGGATCCCAGGAACTGGCCGTCCAGACCATCCAGGGACGACCATTAGGGAAGGGCAAGGTGAAGTACTGTGCTCCACTTATCGTCCTCCAAGTCGGAGTGCTACACCAAGAAGAGATTCAGCTTCTCGTACTGGAGGATTCGACAGTGGACGTAATCTTGGGTCGTCCCTGGTTAGCCAAGCACTCCCCTACTTGTTCCTGGGACCCGTGTGACATCTTGGAGTGGAGCCCCGCCTGCCGGCAGAAGTGTTTACGTCCACTCCCGACTCCCCTCCGGACCGTCTTAACCCTGGCAGCTACTCAAGTGGAAGGAGCTCCCCAACCCGCTCAGGTGGAGATCCCGCATGAATATCAGGCCTTCTCTGACGTCTTTAGTGAGGAGGCCGCCACTCAGTTACCCCCACACCGGCCGTGGGACTGTGCCATTGATCTAAAGCCTGGGGCTAAACTACCAAAGGGCCGGGTCTACCCCTTGTCAGCCCCGGAACACCAAGCAATGGAGGGCTACATCCAACAGGCCCTCCGACAGGGCTTTATCACCCCGTCTTCCTCCCCGGTGTTCCGTCCCTTCCTTCATCGGTTCGTAATCGTTTACATTGACGACATCCTGATCTACTCCAGGACGCTGCACGAACACCACAAGCACGTCACCCAGGTCCTAGCCCGGCTGCGAGAACACAGACTATATCTCAACCTTCCCAAGTGTGAGTTCCATCGCTTGGAGATACAGTTCCTTGGTTACAACATCAACGCAGCAGGCATCAGGATGGATGAGAGGAAGGTGATGGCCGTACGGGATTGGCCCGTTCCCACCTCAATCAAGGAACTCCAGAGGTGTTTGGGCTTCGCCAACTTCTACCGCCGGTTCATTGGAGGTTTCAGCCTGGTTACCGCCTCTCTCACGTCTCTACTGCGAGGAAAAGCCAAGACCCTCTCCTGGACCCCAGAAGCACAAAAGGCCTTCGAGGAGCTACGCACAAGGTTCTGTACCGCTCCGCTTCTCCATCATCCTGACCCCCAGCTCCCATTTGTTGTCGAGGTGGACGCATCTTCCACGGGCGTAGGGGCCACCCTCTCCCAGCATTCAGGGAATCCCCCTCTACTCCATCCCTGCGCCTACTTCTCAAAAAAGCTGTCTCCAGCGGAACTGAATTACGACATCGGTAACCGGGAACTCCTAGCCATCAAACTGGCCTTGGAGGAGTGGAGACACTGGCTGGAGGGGGCTGTCCATCCTTTCACAGTCATCACGGATCACAAGAACCTTCAGTACCTACGTGAGGCCAAGCGCCTAAATCCCCGTCAGGCACGGTGGGCTCTCTTTTTTACCCGGTTTAACTTCACCATCACCTATCGGCCAGGATCAAAGAACGGCAAGGCCGATGCTCTCTCCAGGGTGTATGGACCTGAGGAACCCACCGAGCCTGGGCCGATCTTGCCTCCAACGATCGTTCTGAGCCCGATCATATGGGAGTTGGACGAGAACATCCGCAGGGCCACACACGGAGAACCGACTCCCCCTGGTTGTCCCGAGGACCGGACCTTTGTTCCTCCAGTGTGTCGACAGGCCTTACTTAGAGCAGTCCACGAAGTCCCAGGGTCTGGGCACCCAGGCAGGAGGCAGACCCTGCGTCTGGTTCAGGGGCGATACTGGTGGCCAGGTATGAGCAACACGGTGGCCGAGTTCGTCCGAGGCTGCAACATCTGTGCCATCTCAAAAACTCCCCGACATCTACCAATGGGCAAACTCGTCCCCCTACCTACTCCACAAAGGCCGTGGTCTCATATCGGCATAGACTTTGTCACAGACCTGCCACGGTCAGAGGGTTTCACCTGCGTTCTCGTGGTCGTCGATCGGTTCTCCAAGGCCTGCCGCTTTGTCCCTCTCCGAGGCCTCCCCACAGCTCTGGAAACCGCGGAGGCGCTCTTCCATCACGTCTTCCGCAACTACGGCCTCCCTGAGGAGATAGTGTCTGACCGGGGCTCTCAGTTCACCTCACACGTCTGGAGGGCGTTTTTCCGACTACTGGGAGTCACCGTCAACCTGTCGTCCGGTTACCACCCCCAGTCTAACGGCCAGACCGAGCGGAAGATCCAAGAGCTGGGGAGGTACCTGAGGACATATTGCCATCAGGACCAGGAGGAGTGGAGCCGGTTCCTGCCCTGGGCGGAGTACGCACAGAACTCGTTGCGCCAAGACACCACAGGTCTCACCCCTTTTCAATGCGTGTTGGGGTTCCAACCCCCACTGTTTCCCTGGTCCGATGAGCCCTCCGATGTGCCCGCGGTGGACCACTGGTTTCGGGAGAGCGTCCGGACATGGGATGCTGCACACACTCAGCTGCGCAGGGCAGTGAGGGAAACCCAGCGACATGCGGATGCACGAAGGTCGGAAGCCCCCGCGTACAGGCCCGGAGACTGGGTCTGGCTATCCACCAGAGATCTCCGACTGCGGCTTCCCTGTCGGAAGTTGAGCCCCCGGTACATCGGGCCGTTCAGGATCGAGAGGCAGGTCAATGAGGCGGCATACCGTCTGGAACTCCCGCCACAATACCGGATACACCCCACCTTCCACGTGTCACTTCTCAAGCCACACCATCCACCGACAGCCCAACGCCCCAGCGAGGCAAGGCCCCCTCCGCCTGAAGTATTGGAACAACCCTCGGTCTATACGGTACGGGAGGTGCTGGACTCTCGTCGTCGGGGCAGGGTGCTGGAATACCTCGTGGACTGGGAGGGCTACGGCCCTGAGGAACGATCATGGGTGGCGAGGCAGAACATACTGGATCCAGCGCTCCTGGAGGAGTTCCACGCCGCTCATCCGCATCGGCCAGCGCCCCGGGGTCGGGGTCGACCCAGGCGCAGGGTTAGGGCGTCGGGAGCCGCCCCTGGGGGAGGGGGTACTGTCAGGGATCCACCAGCCACACCTTCACTTATCACTCCAAGCCACTCTCCCACTTACTAATCAGCTACACCTGGCACTCATCAGCTTCCGTGCTATATAACCCCCGTTCCTCCACCAGCTCATTGTCCGTTCTACAGCTTAGGCGATAGAACACTGTCGGACTACTCAAGCTACTCAGTGTTGTTTATATGGTTGGCTACGTTACTCTAGGTGGTTTTGTTTTAGCTTATGCCCGATCACAGCTCTTACCTGGTTTAGCAACCTGGGGTTTCCTTTTTGTGTTTTGCCCTGTTCTTTTCACATTAAAAAGCCTTGTAGATTTCACTCCGGTTTCCGGCACGTTCTTTTGCCTGACAATGACACACACAAAGATTTCTGGAGGTGTTTCTAAACCCATGCAGTGATTTGCTTTACAGAATCATGTTTTTAATGCAGTACTGCTTGAGGGCCCAAATTTCACTGGCCCTTGATACTGATTTTCACCCTTGTCCCTTGAACACACATTTTTTCAGATTCTCAGAATTTTTTTATGATATTATGTATTGTAACTGATAAGATATACAAAGACTTTTGCAATTTGATGTTGAGGAACCTCCACTTACACCATTTCAACTTCTGTCATTTTCGATTTTTTGTTGGCAACTGTAAATCAGTCTGCAAAAAATACTAATATTGGTATATATATATATATATATATATATATATATATATATATATATATATATATATATATAGTAAGTACATATACTGTAACAATAAAACAATCACCTCAAAACAATACAATAAATTAATAATTTAATATAATAAAGTAAGTTTTATTTTTATTTATTTTTATTTAATTTTCTTGTTTACATTATTGTAACATCGCGTCGTTTTTTTTTCTAAACTTTACAACCTAAGAACATAGGTATTAGAAGGTGTCATAATTTTCCCTGAAAAACCCTGTTCATCTTCTCTCCGGCCCAAACCAACCTTTTCTACTCCTTCTCCACCCCTTTATTCCCCACGCGATTTTACTGTCCTGACACATGGCTGAAGTTTTACAGTTGAAGCACTGACACATGGATAGAATGCTAATGTTCGAGCACTGACTCCTGGCCATTAAACTGCAGTTACAGCTCTGACACCTGATCACACCTGTTACAACATTAACACACAGCTAAAAGGTTACAGTTACATAACGGAAAACAGAGGTCATTTAACAGCTTTGAGACATGAATAAAATCCACAGGACACACACACATGGGCACGAGTGCAAAGATTACTCCAATATTCTGCTTTTATTATTCCTTCATTCTCTCCAAGGCAGTTGGTTAATATTCTCCATGTTCACTAAGAAACAGAGTATAAAATATAGTCACATGCTTATTGCTTCCTCTCTGCACAGGCCACTTTCATCTTGGCTTTTAACCAATAAAGCGTAAGCATAATGAGTTTAGATGTGTAAAGTCTTTCTAGTTAGCTTAGTAATGCAAACAATACAGAGCTTTTATCATAATGGATACCAGGGAGAGGGTCATAATGACTTCGAAGTGTGATGTCAAGTGCAGCTGACACATCTCTGCCAAGTCTCTGTGACTGCTGTGCTAGCGATTTTGCTTAGCACTAGCCCCTTAGCAGGACTTTCTCACATGGAGGAAATATATTAACAGCTGAATGCTTTTCCACATGAAATGTTTCTCTCTCTTTTTTTTACCTACAGTTCAAAAGCAGCTCCTAAAACCTTGCTGTGGGGTGAAGATGGAGATGGAGACGACTTGTTGCTAGTTGTGCACCTACATTCCACCACGTAGGTTTTACCATTTTTTTGACACCCTAGGTAGAGGGCAGGTGCCACCCATTCTATTTTTCTGGTAGCATAGCCTAGTGTAGTCAGCTAGTTTGTTGCTGTTTGTTAGTAAGGTTAAGTTCCCAAAATACAGCGTTGAGTAGACTTTTTTCTTATGTTAATTTGGCACTGTCCATGTTCTTTTGCTGGTGTGAGTCAAGTTTTCTTGACTCTGTTGAATACTTCTGGAATCTGTTTGTTACCTTACTGCACTTGACCATTAAAGCTATAACTACTTTAAACTCTGGTCCTACTTTTTGTCCAAACAACCCACAACAACTAAATGGTTATTGTTCCCACACTCCCCTAGGCCTAGCCAAGGTGGAAATGTAACAGGACACACAAGAAATGTCCTTGCTAAATTTTAGCTTGCAAGGACCTTCTCAGGCTTTAAAAATATAACTGCACAATTCAGTCCAAAAAGACAAAGTGAGTGAGAGAGATGTTAGTGAATGTAATCTGTTTGTGCAAATTAGCTAACAATGTAGAATTAAGTACATATCCATCTCACCTGAGCATCCTTATAAAAAATAAATTCAGATACACTGCCTGAAGCAATGCTTATGCGTCTTATCGCGGAAACCCAGGTGTATCTGTACCACCTCTAAACTCTTTCCTTGTTTTTCTTCTATATTGGACAACAGAAAATCAATATTCTCTTGCCTTTTAAACATTATCTTCATGCTAAGTTGCTTGATAATTCAATCTAGTTATTTTGTTTTAGACAGGTTATATTCCCTGATAACTATATGAATCCAAAGATTATATTGGTGCAGCATGAAATCAAAAACTTGTTTTAAGTTATTTTTATATTGTGAAGATTTATCTGAACATAAGTGGTGTGTGTCATTTTATATTAAATTTTTTTGAAAATGTAAAACTAATTATAAAACAATGCTGTTTAAAAAACAGCATGTTTTTGCTTAAAACATTAATAATTATAAAATTATGGATCAGTTATAGGTCTTTCTTGCCATCTTTTTTTGGTTTTCTTAAACAACTTGGATTAAAATAACTGATGAACCATCAGCACATAATCAGTAGCCTAATTGAAAATTTTGACTTTGCTCCAAATGCAGTATGGGAGGATCATATTTTCGAGGTGAAAATATTTGAGGTGTTACTAGTCAAGAATCCTACATGAATTATTACATAATAACCTATAATGAACAAGGTCAGTGAAATTGGTTTGCTAGATTGGAAATATTGTGCACTTTAAGGCACTGATCCGAATGTTTCCAGAATGTTTACAGCATACTGTAAACAAATGACTGATGCCAGATGACAATCATACTTGCTAAATAATAAAATAAATCTGAGTTGGCTGATGTTAGAGATGATTATTAAATTATATTCTAATGACCAACAATATCCACTGTTTTATCAAAGAATATATATCAGTGGTTAAGGCTCTGGATTACTGATCAGAAGGTCAGCAGTTCAAGTCCCAGTATCGGCAAACTGCCACTCTTTGGCCCCCAAGCAAAGCCCTTAACGCTTTGTGCTACAGTGATGTTGTATTATGTCTGACTGCAGACATTCTGATAACACAATCCAGTCTGTATACACACACACACACACACACACACACACACATACATACATCCCCCCGAAAGCCAGATAACCCTCTGGCCTCTCTGGTTGACTCCACAGGGACCCTCAAACCATAAAACAATTCACTTTCGAAACTCGGACCCAGTTCATCTGTTTGTGACACACACATATACAGACACACACACACACACACACCAACAGGGAGCATTCTTTTATTATTTAAATAATAAATAGAATGTCCCACTTCACATGACACAAACATACATCTTGTTTGTATCTTCTCCTATAAATAAAGCAAGTGTTTAACTCTACCTCAATAATAGTTACACTCTAAAAGGTTTAGTAATATACCTCTGTTTCAATGTTGTCTCTTCTTTATGATTTCAAAGTTGATTTAAAATTATCTTCTCTTTATTCTTTCTTTCCTAACAAGGGTGCATTGAATACACCAGAATATAATGTTGTATTTACATAAGTTACACCTTAAATACTGGTCCCGGTACATTGTACATCTGTTTTAACGCTGTCTTTTCTTTTAAGGCTTGATGTGAAAGTTGACATAAAATTATCTTCTCTTTATTTTTCTAACAAGGGTGCATTTTATATACCTGAATATAGCATTGTATTAACAAAGTTATACCTTAAATACTGGTTTGTTAATAGTATGTTAAATGTTAACTGGTATGTAATGTACCTCTGTCTTAATGCTGTCCTTACTTTTCATGTCTAATATCAAAATGATCAACGAAATTATCTGTTCTTTATTTTGCAAACAATAATGCATTTTATTTGACCATGAAATGTACCTTGCTGTCCTAATACACTTTGGATAAAACTTTAAGTTCTCCAAAGCGAATATAACCCGGAAACAATGCCCACAAACGCATTAACAAAGGGAGTTTTCTTCCTCCAAAATTTCAGGCCAAAGCTTTGGTCATTCCCCCAAAGATGGGTGGGGTTCAGGACCTTTAAAGCATCTTGAACCCAACTAATTAAGTCAGTGAAGTCAAGCAAGCTCACTCACTCGGCTTGATTCAGCTTGATTGAGAGTCGGACGCTTAGAACAGCCCAGCAGCGACTCTTCGAGACGAGATCTCAAATCCTTTTTGAGATCTTCCAGCAAGTTTTATCTTCAAGAACAACACCTTCTCTGATCTACAGAAGAACCTGGAAAAACATCTGACTCCCTCCTAACCGACTCTTCAAAGATTCCTTTGTCTACCGCATCCGGACTCTTGTGCAAACAAGCCAATGCAAGTAACCGTTTTACCAACCAATTTAATTTGAAGGTGAATTTTAATTCTTGATGAGTTCTAAATGTGATTAATTTCTTTTGTATGTTTGTGTAGTTAGTTTTATGTTGTGTTTGTCTCATTCATTAAACGCTGTATTTTTCGTAAGTGATTGTCTCTGAGTGCTGTTCACATTTTAAGGTTCCTGCAACATTAGATCTGAACTACATGCTCTATTAATTGTATGGTATAAAGTAAAGGGGGGGTTGCGTCTTTCTAGGCCGGGGAGATACCTTTTTTATAGAATTAATAAAAGATTATACTATATATCGCCGGACGAACAGACCAAATAAGTGTAACGTTAATTCCATTACCGTCAATTTAACTTAATTTCAATATTTAGGAGTAACTATAACCTGTTCTAATTACTTATAAATGTTTCCTTTTCTTTGCGAGCTAAATTCGCTACAATGGTAAAGATTTTACCTTTAGAAAGCTCCCACACATGGCAAGTTTCTACTTCAGATGCTCAATTGTGCTGTTATGCCAGGCTATTTTTGCATAGACTACACTGAATGTTACTGTATGCAGGTTTTTATTAAATGTGTTTACTAATACAAAGAAAACAAAAACAAAATAAGGAAGAAACCATAACCTGTACATGAAGACAAGGACTGTGGAAAACAACATCCATGGGAAGACCAACATGACACAAAGAGTGCCATGAAAGGTGAGTCTTGATACAAGTGCTAATTACCAACAAATCAGGTGTGAGGTGCAGTGGCTGATGGGAGAATTAATCATATGGCAGAATTCTGACAGTTACCCCAAAATGTATATTTTAAAGTGACATCTTTAATGGTGTTTAATAGTTTTAATTGGATGTAGCTTAGCCATAGTCAGATAGAAAACACTGACTGGTTCAAAGACAATATAATACTATAAAGTATAATACTATAATTTGTTAACTATTATTAAACATCTTCTGTAGTTCTCTGACATGAAGTATACAATATTATTTAAATATTTGATATGTCAGTCTAATGCTCAACTTCACAGAAATGATTAGTCTTTTCTGTATTTTTTCTAAAGCTCTTACACCAATTTTAACGTCTAAAGCCTAGTGTATTAAATAAATCAGAACGTTAAACTCTATATAGTATTGATCCTCCAGGGCTGGAGTTTAACACCACAGATTAACCTCATCAATGCTAGAGTGAAGTCAGTAAAACCATAGCATAATTATATTAGTAATGAAATATGTGAGCTTTATAAGGCAAATGCAAATATATAGCCCAGAACTGTTTAACTAAAATGCCTAATAGTCCAGCTTTGTAAAATTATTTGCCTGTGAAAGTCCAGAAAATCAAATACCAACATCAGTTACTTTTTAATTTTAATTTTGATTAGTAATTGCATTATTGCTTCCACTTTTCACTCGCACTACAGACCATTTGTATTTAGAATTCGGTGTCGGAAGAATAACCACATATTTCTTTGTTCTTTCTTTTTTCACTGCCTTGTTTATTTTAGTTTGCCAATTAGAAACGAGGCAGTCAACAGAATGAAAAATCAATGATAGTCTGTGAAAACTCTCCTGTATCAGAGCTATTACAGTAGCTTAAGTTGTGTCCTGTGATGCCAATTCAATTCAACATTTTCTTGTGTATTTTCAGAATGTATTTAACATTATAAACTTACACATTCTTTTATACAACTTTATAACTACTTTATCTCTGTAAATCTGCTTTGAGACCATGTCTATTGTTAAAAGTGCTATACAGATAAAGTCGTCACATTTATTTCTATAGTGCTTTTCACAACAGACATTGTCTCAAAGCAGCTTTACAGAATTTAACAGTTAAGGTGAACGATGTTTATTTATCCCTGATAAGCAAGCCATGGTGACTGTGGCAAGGAAAAACTCCATTAGATGTTATGAGGAAAAAACCTTGAGAGGAACCAGACTTAAAAGGGGAACCCATTCTCATTTGGGTGATATCAAAAGTATGATTATAGTCTTTAAACAATACAGAACACTGGAGAGTGAGAACCAACATGAGCACTGAAATGTAAGCTTATGAGTAATATCCTTTCTACAGTCTTATAAAAATGAATTAAATTTACCATTCAACATTGTCACAAAGAAGCTTTAAAGAAATCAATAGATAAAAAAAATGCATTTAAATTTGTTCATTTGCCCTTATAAGTTTATCCCTATAGAGCGAGTCAGAGGTGACAAATGGACAAATGATGACAAAGCAGATTTAAACGGGAACATGAGTGAAACATTGGATATTCATTCATTATGGTTTCATCATCAACTGTTCACTGAAGAACACTTAAGTGCAAAACTATTTGGGGAATCAATAGTTCTAAACCAGTGTAGTAATCTGTTCAAATGAATTGCAGTCTTGAGCCACTTCCACGAATCCCAAATTAAACAAACCCAAGTTATCTCATGGATCTTTAGGCTGGCCATCTAAAGCTGTTCTCCCCAGCAGTGAATGATTAGCCTGTATGAAGAACTATGGAAAGATTGTGATTTTTTTCTTTTTTTTTATTGCTGCCACAGTGTTTTTTTACAAACACTTGCTTGCAAAATTATTTTGATGTCTCCCACATCTGGCTCACAATCAGTGAACTGATTTACACACAAACTCTGATACAGATTATACATACACTAGTATTAATCATTGTACCCATCAACTTCATCATTATCCTAGAAGTTGTAGACTAGGTTGAACTGGCGTTCATTCATTTTTTTATTTCATTTGCAGCTTTTACTGCAATTGCCACCATTATCTATTTCTTTCTCCATTTACTTGATTGCTGTGTTCTCTCCTGAGTGTTCATCTTCCCCAGAGCTCTCTGTAAAAGCGACAGTCATCTATTTGTTTCTGATGAAGAGTTGCTGAAATAGAAACTTTGCCCCTTTTGCGCTAGCCTGCTTTGGTTTCATAAGCGAGCAAGCGGAGAGAAAACAACAGCAAGCAAGACTTCATTCTCCCCACTGGCATCACACATGCTCTCTTCTCTCCTCTCTCTAACACGTTTGGGATGTGTACCAGGAAGCAGCATGTGTCGCCTATGGTTGCAACCTGTTTTTAGAAGCCGGGGAAGAAAGATGGCAGGGGGTCCAGTTGTTTTTAATTAATAAAAGTCAGTGTAAAAGAGAATAGCTGATGCTAGATTCTCACGGGATCAACCTTTCAAGGGTCAAAGCTGAACACTGACACTGCACAAATGTGGCTACAAATGTTGCTGATTGTAGTTTAGGGTGTACATCTAAAAAAGAGAGAAAAAAAAAAAAAGAAAACGGCTGACCAGTTTTAGTGTACTAAGTGCTATTTGGCTTGACATTTTATTTGTTAAACATTGCATCTATTATTATTTCCAATATTTTCTAATAAATAATATAATATGTTTGTTCTTTATGACCACAGCAATAGAACTGGTGGATGCAATTGTAAGAAACATTTATTAATAATCATTAATAATATTTGTTGTGAACAATCCAAAACAGTAATCCAAAATTTCAGTGAACAAACAAACAAATGCTATGTGACAGTAAATGCTGTAGATTGTGGGAGTTGGTGCTGGGAAATAGACTTTGTCTTGAACCTGACAGTTTGTTTGTTCCTGTAAATGTAGCTTCCCATGACTTAAGAAACATAATTTCTTTTTATCCTGTAACTAGTGGCCTGGAAATACTAATTCATGGGTTTTGTTCTCCTCTAATTCATTTACAATTTAAGAATTATGGGTAGTTTTCAGTCTTTTCAGCTTTATTACCAACGGCTATTGTTTTATGAAATATTTTAAGAGTATAGATAGTGAATTTTGAAAGAGTATAGATGGTGAACCAACTTTCACAACTTTTGTTTTTTCTTAGTCACTTGATGATGCCAGATTATGCTGCTTATTGGATCATAATTTTTGGGGTCCTGCTTCTGGTTGGAACCAGTAAAGAGGGTAGTGTCCATTATGCAATTATAAAAATGTTTAGATGATGTGCACTTTTTATTTAGTTTAATTATTTGTGGCTTTTTGAAATCAAATTAATTTTTTTTAGCTCATATCCAACATTTCTTATCGGTGTATACAAACAATATACAATAAACAAACAGAAATTCTATTTAAAAGTAACAGTTTCTTTGTAGTACTTTCAACTTCCCCAATGGATACATTTACTTCGTTCTGAGAAGCGCTATAATAATTGGATGTGATCGCTTCCATCACTTCAGAGTTCGCATACAATGCAGCTTTTGAGCTATTGATGTTTTGACTCCACTCCCAGCATGAGAGCGCAGTGTATATTTAATTAAAACCAATCAAAGCCCAGACAGCATTTCTGATTCACACACTGTCAGCATGTATCAGCCAGGAAGTCTGCTTAAAGTGTGTGTGTTATAGTTTTATGAGCAATACTGAGTGATTTGGAGACCATGGTGTGTGTTTAACTGGTGCCCCATGGGGAGAGAAAGTAAACACCAGATGCCTCTTTCAGTTTGTCACCTGAATTCAAAGCATGCCGACACTTTCACCACAGCAGGCTATAATGCTCTGATCACTCTTAATACTTTAAAAAGTCAGATGTTACTAAGAGTGAAAGCTTCACAGTGCCAAAGACACATTGCGTTGAGTTGAAGACGATGAAAATTATATGGAAATTTGTGATATAGTCTTTCACCATTTCACTTTTATGGGGATCAGTGCTGCAGGCCTTCTCAGCACATTAACTAGATTAACAGCATTCATAAACAGAATTAATAAAATGAAATCAGTGCAATCTGTCAGTGGTGATGGTAATAATCATGCAACCTCCAGCTGTACCCCTTTAAGGTTTGCGTTGTTCTATTTGAAGGGTTTGATGGCACTATTAAAGCAGTCATCTGCAACAACATCTTCTTCGTTATGGACAAGTAGCATTGCCTGTTTATCATATTGCACCTGGCAATTAGCATAACAAATCAACCCCCATTACTTTTTATTTGATAAATGTATTTGCCAATTTTGTCAAGAGAAAGAAGGCACCTGTCTCATTTTGTCTTATTATTATTATTTTCCCAATAACAACCTGTCTCTCCATTGTAAGCGTTTGACAGCCCTTAGTGCCAGTGTGATGTCTGTGCCGATCAATTCCATGAATTTCCTTTTTCTCACACATTAGCAGACTGCAAGTGTGTGTCCTTCAAATCTGAATTATATATATAATTATTTCTGTTATTTACACAAAGTCTTGAGTTTGTTTTTAATAAGTTGGGAGAACCTGTGTAACTGTTTGTTCATTGCGATTTTGGTCTATTTTTATGAAAAAGAAGACAAAAAAGACCATGTTAAAACAGAACAAATATAACAAAATTAGAAGACAATGGAAGGTTAAGGATGTCTTACATTATCCAAAAGAAAGTGATGCAACAGTGCTCTAGTCCTTTAGATTGCTTAGCCCTCTCACCTCCTCAACTAACTAAGATGAGTCTTTTTACTAATACATCCTACATTTTTGTTGTATGGCTACATTGCATTCTAGAATTCGTAGAACAGAATTTGTGGACACCACCATTTCTACACTGCATATACACTATATGGACTAATGTATTGGGACATCCAACTTTTCCTTCATTATGTCGTTTTTCTCCCACAAAGTTGGAGGCACACAAGTCTATAGTTTGTCTGTGGATGCAGTAAAATAAAATTATGCATACACTTGAATTTGGAAACCCAAACCTGTTCCAGAATGGCAATGCCCCTGTAAACAAAGCAAGCTCCATAAAGACATGGTTTACATCGTTTGGAGAGAAAGATCTTGAGTGGCCTACTGTAGAGCTCTGATCTCAACCCTTCTGAACACCTCTGGGATAAATTGGAGCACTGACTGCACCCCAGGCCTCCTCACCCGACATCAGAACCTGACTTTACTAACACACTTGTGGCTGATAAACACAAATGTCCACAAGCACACTAAAATATAGTGGAACATCTTTCCAGGAGAATGGAGGGGATTTTAAAAGCAAATTGGTACTAGATGTGGAACGCGTTGTTTAAACAGCTGGCAGCACAATCAGTCAGTGTGCCAAAAGACATCATCTGTGTATATCAGGAGCTGTGCAACTGGTGCTATTCTGACCACATGTGCACTCTGACACCGAGCTCTCCTCACACGTGAGTTTCTCGCTGGAAAACAACTTGATTTCACTTTTGCACGCACCCTAATCCCCAGAATTGGCTCCTGCAGACTTCGTCTTCTTCCGAAGATGAAAAACCCAACTCAAAGTTCATCGTTTTGTCGTCATTGCAAAGATTCAACCTGAATAGCAGAAGGTGCTCGACACACACTTTGAAAAGAAGACTCCCAGGACATATTCCAGAAGTGGGTGGAACACTGGGAGCACTGTATTGCTGTGCAAGGAGGTTATGAAGGTGATAGTGTGTAAATGTAAATAAATAAAATAAATGTACTTTTGAGTAAACAGAGCTAGTCTCGACACTTTTTGATACCACCTAGTATATGAGAAGTGGCGATTGAAAAAAAAATTCAGGACCTAGCAGCAAAACCTATTATCTATTACTTACTGTGTTTTTAGAGAATGTTCCTATTAAACACCATTGTAACTAAGATAGCAGTGTCCCCCTGTAATATCAGAGTGGTACACATCTGCTCATTTTTTTTATAGGGATAACAGACAGCAGCAATCAACAACATAAAACCAGATAATTCAACAACAACATTTTTCATGTATTTCAATGTGCTTTAAAAATAAATTAATGCAAGATCATACGACGTATTTTTTAATTGTGGTGTTTCTGAAAAGTGCTCCCAAGGGAAAGGAACTCAAAATTTTGACTAGTACAAGAGAAAAGACAATGAGTCAGACCTATAATTCTAATAAGAGAAAGGAAATCAGATCTATGTATTACTGTATATGGGGTTGCCTGCTTTTTAATTAGATTTATAAATATTTATGACTTTTTCTGATTAGATTAGATTAGTTTAGATTAGATTAGATTGTTTCTGAATTGTTTCAGTAACATAAAGGTATGTCCTATATATTTTCTTTAATACACTAAACATTTAGTGATGTTTTAATGTTGAATGTCCAGTCATATGTGGTTATTCCCAAAACTGTTACCACAAAGCTGGAGGCAAACAATTGTATAGGACGTCTTTGACTGCAGTAGCATTACATTTCTTTATTTAACTAAGAGACCCAAACCGTTTCTAGCATAATAATGCCCCCTGCACAAGAAGTGAAAGCTTTGGCATGAATTGGATCAGTGCCTGACCTTACTTGTGACTGTATTAGCACAAATATCCACAACCACACTCCAAAATCTAGTGGAAAATCTTTCCAGACGAGTGGATGTTATTATAACAGCAAATGGTGACTAGTGGAATGGAATCTATGAATCTTATTTTCAGTAAGCACCAATTATAAAAATAATATGGTAGGCTGTTCTTGCTTGGTATAAACTTCAGCATTCTTGAGCAGGAGTTAATGAGCTTTAGATGAACTTGGAAGTAATACTCTTTAATGTCTCTTTATCCTCTCTCTCTCTCTCTCTCTCTCTCTCTCTCTCTCTCTCTCTCTCTCTCTCTCTCTCTCTCTTTCAGTAAATAAGTAGAGTTGGAAAAGAGGAAAAGGCTCATTTCTAGGACAGATTTCCTCTGTTGACCCCTGACATCTCATTTGCCCATGTCAGCCTTGTGGGGAGTACTGGAGCTGGCAGACATGTTTGTTCAGCTTTTTGATATCTGTCCTTTATATGTCCTGCATTCAGACATTCTCCTTTTTTCAATCTTTCACCCACCTCTTTGCTCTTTCTCTCTGTGCCTGTCCATGAGAAGGTTGAATTACTTGGCCTGCTTATTGAGTCATGCTTGCACACTTTGCTCTGTTTTGCTGAAGTGTGAATCTTTGAGAATCTGACCTTGTGTGACAGAGGAGGAGGGGTCAGGGGAGACGGAGATCAATAGACAGGAAGACTATGTGTTTTTTTATATCTTTGTGTGTGTGTGATCGAGAGAATGGGAGAGAGAGAGAACAGAGAGAGCAAGAGAGATGCTATTGGTAAGTTAGGTCAGATCTATTCCATCTTCTCTTGATGTTAAAAATGGCTTGCAGACACTCAGATCAGATTGCTTCTACTTGTAGTTCTGTGTATATATTTTAACATTTTGTTTTATAATTCCAGTAAAATAAAATATACATTTAATTATATAGTTATAATGTGACTTTCAATTTGCTGAATAGAATAAAAAATCATTTTTATCCTAAACAATAGATTAAAACCAATGTCTCTGTGTTATAAAAGTAAAAAAAAGGTAGAATGCTCACCTAAAATATCACAAAATACCATTACAGGAAGTGGTAACTTAGTGGTTAAGGCATTAGCTTTTGGGCCAGAAGGTTGTTAGTTACATTTTCAGTCACAACTAGCTGCCACTCCTGGGCCCCTGAGGAAGGCCCCCTAATACTATAGCTGCTTGGTTTTATGAATGAGATGAATGTAAGTTGCTCTGGATAAGGGCATCTACCAAATTCTCTAAATGGATATTACAAAATGGCCTTTGGAAAGGCTTCTGTGTGACCACGCTCTGAACCACGTGGATTATACCTTCCAATGGACTGGAGAAGTGACGTCATGACCGTATAAAGAAACCTATAAAAACACATGCCATGGAGACAGCGCTAGCTTTTGTTTGTTCAGAAGTGCTCTGTGTGTGTCTGTGTTTTTCCTTCGGGTAGGTAAATACTGGTAAGGAGGTAAAACGCCAAAAAAACAACAACATGGGGTTCACAAATGGACCTGTTAGAAGGAGAGGCGTGTCTTATTCTGCTTCCTTACCTGCCAGGTCCAGCACCTTGCCTGCTCTTTAGTGGTTCCTTCCCACTCACAGAGAGGGCCTTTTGGTTACTTTAAACAGCAACTTGTCTTTTGAAATTAATAATACCTAGATTACAAAAACAGCCTTCTTCCACCGTAGAATTATTACTAAGCTAAGAAACATGCTGTCTATATCTGATGCAGAGAAGCTATTCCTTACTCCTGACTGGACTATTGTAATGCTTTACTAGGTGGATGTCCTGCATCATTAATAAACAAGCTAAAGTTAGTCCAGAATGCAGCAGGCAGAGTTCTCACACGGTCGAGAAAATATGACTATATAACCCCAATCTTATCATCCCTACCCTGGCTACCTGTTGAATTTCGAATACACCTCAAATTATTGCTACTTACTTACAAAGCCCTAAATGGTTTGACTCTAATGTATCTTTCCACTCTTCTAACACACTACAATCCATCGCAATCTTTAAGGTCTCAAAACTCTGGACTTCTAGTAGTTCCTAGAAAAGCAAAGTCCACTAAAAGCAGTAGAGCATTCTCACATTTAGCTCCTAAACTTTGGAATAGCCTTTCTTCCTACAGTCATAATCACACACACTCTGTTATTCATGGTGGTTCTCACTCTCCAGTGTTTTGTATTGTTTTAAGATTTATAATCATACCCTTGAAATCCTCCAAATGAGGATGAGTTTCCCTTCCCCTTCCCCATCAAGGTTTCTTTCTCATTCATCTAGTAAATGCTTTCTTGCCACAGTCACCCCAGGCTTGCTAGTCAGGGATAAATACACATAATTCACTTTTATTCTTTAGTTCTGTAAAACTGTTTTAAGACAATGTCGATTGTGAAAAGCGCTATAGAAATTAACTTGAACTTAAACTTTTGGAGGTAGTGACTTGTGCTGTTTTCAAGCTAAACATTGCTTGGCCAGCCAAAGAGCAGAAGCAGCGTTTCCCCCAAATAAATTAGATGAACCCTTCCTGCGACCTAAGTCACTGCCTCAGCGCCGGGGCCTGCCGTTTTTTCCGGATCTGCACACTGAGGTGTCCAGGTCATGAAATAAACCATATTTGGCCGGCCTCTTCAGCCCCAATGTCCCCCTCTACTCTAATGTAGCGAATCTGAAAGAGATGATGACTGGCTATCTCTTCCCTGGCACTGCCCACCAAGCCCCTTCGGACCTTCTCGGCTCTGGTAGGCAAAGTATACACGGAGGCGGGTCAAGCCAGAGGCTGCCTGCACACCATGGCAGTCTTACAGGCCTATCAGGCTGACCTGCTCAAAGAGCTGGACGAGGAAGCCAATATTTAAAAAAATTACGACATTCTAGAGTTGTGTCGGGCCACAGACCTGTCTCTTAGGGCCACTCAAGAGATCACTAGGACCATAAGCCACATGGTGGCTGCCAAGAGACACCAATGGCTGACTTTGTCCCCTTAGTACCCTCAGGAGATCGGTCTGCTAACCCTGCCACCTGTGGTGTTTCAGGGTACAGTGGGATCCAGTAAGTGCCTCCCTTAGCTTATGTATGTACCGGATTTGGAGGCCCTAGAACAGCCTCTGGGCATCGCTCGAGCTGCACTAGGTATGCCAGAGGTCGGTCTTGACAGACTGATTTTCTTAAGAGACTATCTAGCAGTCTGAAAACTTCTGCCAAATGTGTCTCGATGGGTCCTGCACACTGTAGAAATAGGCTAAACAATTCAGTTTGGGTCTGGTCTGCCTCGCTTCAATGGGGTGTGCCCTAATCTGGGGGGTGGACTGCTGGGTCTGATGGCAGCTGCATCCAACGTAGTGCCACTTGGCCTTCTATACATATGACCCCTGCAGTGGTGGCTCAGGACCAGAGGGTTTTCCCAGAGGGGCAACCTGCTCTGCATGATCAAGGTCACATGACAGCCTTACAGGCCTTAGACATGTGGAAGAAATGTGGGTACCTGTCACAGGGCCCCATGTTGGGGGCTCCTTGTCATCGCGTAAAGCTAATGACTGATGCCTCCTTCATGGGCTGGGGGGTGGTTATGAGTGCCTGCTCCGCCCAAGGTCTATGTCGCTCTTCACCCGTTGTGCTGTTCCCAGGAGTTTTGGAGAGAGTTTGCCTGGATAGAGTCTATCTCCTTCTGGTAGCCCTTTACTGGCCGGACAGGCTATGGTTTGCAGACTTGGTGGCCCTCCTCAAACACCCTCCCTGGGAGCTTTCTCTCAGGTGGAATATTCTCTTTCATATTTCACCCACACCCTTAGTTGTAAAGGCTGTGGCTGTGGCCCCTAAGGGGGGCGTATAAGAGGTGTGCGTATAAGAGAGTCTTCCTGCAGACAAGCAGACCCTTAGTAGTTGGATTGTGGATGCTTTCTCCTCCTCCCACTTCATGCAACCCTTCACTTTCAAAGCTAGTGCCGTCTCCACGACCCCACCGGTGACATCTCGCTTTTCCATTTGACGGATTACACACGTGGTTGAGAGTGCGGTCATGCAGAGGCATTCCCAAAGTGTTTTTGATGCAGCGTCTCATTCCCTCAGAGATACAGGGTTACATATGTAACCCAGAGACGGTCTTGATGCATCCCTTGATAATAATATGTTTGAAGGAATATTAATTTTGCTGCAGAACAGCCTACAGTAGGTGTGTATTTTCCATATTGACCCGCCAGCTGACCCACCATATTTAATTCCTGTCTCAGCAGCATCTAAGGAAGGGTCAGACTCAGCTCCTGCCAGCTCTCCTGTGCCTCTGACAGATTCAAAACTAGCCATGGCAGCCTCTGGAAAAACAACACTGGCCTCAGTAGGGTTGTATGGTGCAATACAAAACACGACAGCATCGAGTGCACTTTTTACAGGGCATCTGTTGCAACAGAGTTACCTATGCCCCAGTGCAAGGACTTTATTGACAGCTTTCAGTGAGATTGTTATTTTTAGATTGGGATTTCTTCCACCACCCCTGTTAGTTCTGCAGCGGTTATAGAACAACAGTTTTAGTACACAAATATTGACATAATGAATATACAAGTCAAATATATATAAAATAAATGTAAAAATCAAAATGAATGATAATAATGAATCATTATTTATACATAATCAAACAATACAATACAAACAACATTTGTTTAAATTCATGAGGTTCATTAAATTAAATTATGATCAATTTACATTGCCATATTAAAAATAAAAATAAAAATATGAAAAAATTATTATAATCAACACAATGTTTGGTGAAAAATGTAATTTTCAAATGGTCTTCAACTTCTCATCAACTGTTTAATGCTCATCAACATTGAATGGAACAACACTGTTTTTGCTTTCTGTAAAAAGCTCTATGCAGGTTTACACACAAAAGGTTTACTCATACTCATGTTTTATCTATTTGCTAAATTCTTACCTAATTCCTGACTAATGTTTGTTGATAATACTATAAAAATCTTCAGCTTCTTGCCATTTTCGGGGTTTTTGTGAAGATTATTTAAAGATAAATGTCATAACCAAACACTACTGAAAGATATATTCCCAGCAAACCACATGCAAAATGCAGATAAAACAAGCTTAGACATTTTATTTTACTTATTATCCCTTGTAGCCTTTCTTAAACTTCTCTTAAACTATGATATTTAAAATTTATATTAGTCTTTATTCAAAAGTTTAGAATTTACCACTTTCTTATTACTCTGTGGTGCATCAATTATTTACACAAAGTGCTACAATAAAGCAATGCAATATTAATTTGCCCACATAAACAAATTACAAGTTAATAGAAGAAGGGAAGAAAGAGACCATTTAATACTTCTACATTGGGACTTTTAAAGCTTTGCAGTTCAGCATTTGACCAGCCTTTGTTCTAAAGCCGGATCATTGTTCTGCTTCATTTTCTGACAGTGTAGTTTCTTATTAAAGGTCTGTGCCGTAGCATCTTTCAGGAACACTTTTACTGTAGAACTGGAATGAATGGCATTTTAGGCAAGAAAACTATTTTTGTTTAAAGTTTCATGAAATGCAGTTGTGCCTGGCTTTTCATTAATATTATGTAGGTTTTGTTGTGTTTTATATATATATATATATATATATATATATAGCAGCGCGATCGGGGGGAAAGCGTACAGATGTAGCCTCGGCCACATCTCCACCATGGCGTCCAGCCCCAATGGGGCTGGGTGAGAGAGAGAGAGAGAGAACCAGAGGGGACAGTGCGAGGTCTCCTGGGTCGCAAACAGATCCAACTGGGCTCTGTAAAATCTCTGCTATATCTGCTACACCACTTCAGGCTGGAGCCTCCATTCCCCAGGCCCCTCGGGACACCTCGGTGTAGAGTTCGGGAAATAGTCGTAGGCTCGCTAGCATCCGGCAATTCTCCCTCTTCGCCTTGGAGGAAGAAATACGGATCACCACGTTACATGCACTGGGCGAAGGAACTGCCAAACGAGTGCTTTCCCCTGGAAATGGGAGCTCGGCCAGCAGCCGAGAGTGCATAGCCACACGGCTAAAATGCTAATAGTTGACTCTCTTGAGAGTCAACTATTAAGTAATTTGTAAGTAATTTTTAAGCAAATTTAAAGTAATAAAATGAATTTGCATGTAATTCCGACTTGTTAATAATTATGGCTAAGATAATATCCTAAATAACTTCTAACTACATGCACATTACTCAACTCGTAATATGCCCCTTAGAGAGTTGTACTAGTTTTTTTAGTGATTTTATTGACTGCAAGCAAAAAAATTACTAAAATAATAAATAAATTAAGTGAAGTCAATGGCATGCACTTTACTTTTAAGACATTTTGTACAACATGCTGTTGAAAATTCAGCACCGTGAGTTTCTGAGATGTGGTGGCTTGGCTTTAGATTTGCTGCATCTTCAGTTTAATTTAATTAAAATTTATCTCCAGGTTACGTATGTAATCATGGTTCCCCGAGGAAACAAGACTCTGCGTTAGAAATGCTTTGGGAACGCCTGTGCGTTGTCTCGAGCTTGGCAATGGCACTGGTCACTACCTCTAGGAACAAAGCATATGTGACACAGCTTGAGTTCCTGAGGAGAAACAATAGATAACAATACAACAATACTGTGAGAGAGACATGTAAAACAAAAAGTGCAGTGGGTGAAAGACTTAAATACATTAAGTCACAGACAACAGCAATATAGGTGCAGAGATCATGTAACACAGCATGTCGGGGTGCACTGGCTGATGGAACCTGCAGGCCAGGGTCACTGTCAGTCAGTTCTTGTGTCTCATGAGCTCTAGTCAACTATATGTTGCCAGTGATCAAACAGATGCAACTGACTATACAAATACACTATATGGACAAAAGATTGTGAAAAACTGACGATATGTAGGTTCGTTTTTAACATTTCATTCCACATTTACTGTTATAATAACCTTCACTCGTCTGGGATGATTTTGAGTTGTGCTTGTGGAAAGTTGTGCTCATTTAGCCATTTAGCCACAAGGGCATTAGTAAAACTAGGACCTGATGTAGGGTAACAAAGGTTGAGGTCAGAGCTCTATAACAGGCTACTCAAGATCGTCCAATCCTACCCATACAAACCATATCTTTACAGAGCTCACTTTGTTCACAGGTGCATTTTCATAATGCAAGAGGTCTTATACTTCTGCATCCAAAGACATTCTTTGCAGTGTGTCTCCAACTTGGTGGTAACAGTTTAAATAAAAATAAAATACGGTTTGACTGAAAAGCCAGGTTTCCCAAAATATTTTTCCAATTAGTGTAAATAGAGAAATTTTAAAGCTTGAAAATTCAAATCTGTAAGTTTACCCCTAATTAGCAAGCTAGAGATGACAACGGCAAAGGAAAAACTTAATGAAACAATATGTAAAGGAAATCATGAGAGCATCCAGACTCAAAGCGTTTACATCATCATGTGGGTGAGACAGAATATCCATTCATCATAGTTTCATCATTTTTGAAGCTATCAACTGTTCATGGATAGACACTTCACTGCAAAACTGTTTGTGGCAACTGTTGTCCTAATGAACATCTTATGATGTAACATGATAGTAATGGTGCTAAACACTTAAATTCCATCCCATTTTACTGTTGCTGGAGACTCATGAAAAATGTATGAATAAACAAAATAAAAAATGCTTCAATCAAAACATATGCCTTAATAAAACCTGTGACACCATTCGAACATGTGTAGTATAAAACAAACGGATGCTGGAAATGTAATTAGCAATCTACATACTCAAGAAGATGAAACTCTTTATTTGACACATTCACAGTAGAGCGAATTTCGTTTCTTCACATATTCCTCGCCAAGTCACCCATAATGTGGTACCCCCAGTAAAGCCATGATTAAAAGTCTTGCTCAAGAGGCCTCAAATTGTCATCTTGGTGGTGTAGAAGCATGAACCCTCACGACCTTCCAATAAGTAACCCAGAGTTTTAATCACTGAGACACATATTTTATGTTAGGCATTTTTGCTGGTTACAGTGTTGTATTTTTAGCTTGTTATAACTGGATAAATTGTGGTTATTGAAAATAAATTTATTTTGCTAGAATTATACACTAGTCCTGACCTCAACCCCACCAAACACCTTTTTGGATGAACTTGAACACTGGTTGTGCACCAGGCCTTCTTATGTAATATCAGTGTCCAATCATAAAATATACTCTTGTAGCTAAATTGGCAGAAATTCCCACAAACGTGTTACAAAACTAAGTGAAAACCCTTTCCCCGAAAATTAAAGTCTGTTATTGAAAGATGTTTTTCAGACACATACAGGAGTGAGGATTGGGGGACCAAATACTATGGCATTATTCAAAGGTCTTTTACCTTCTACCTTCTACTGAATCCAAAATCATGCCATGTATACATTTTATAGACTGATACCGCTGATGTCCTGTCTTAAAACTTTTGCAAAACAGCGTGTATTTTAAATCTTAAATCATAAAGGAAGCGGTATTAATCTCTGCAGTGCTCCGTCATGTGTGAGAGGAGAGAAGAATGGGTTTGGAGAGTTCGTTAAAACTGTAACAAGTCATTCTCAGACAGGTGAAGAGTGTCTGGGGATTCATTTTCAGCATGAAATACAAAATTCAGCTGGACTTCAGGAAGCAAGTGAAGGAGAAAGAACAAGAAGAGAAGAGTGGAATAGGATGTGGATGGGGAGGTGGGTCAGTAATGAATAGGATGTTTGTTAGTCAGAGCGGGCTTTCTCCTTTGAGATCAGACATCATTTGTAAGTGATGCAGGAGTTCATTCATCATTAATTACTGCAACTATGTCAGACAATGTTATTCTGCTGCTGCCTACCTGTGGGATACACTGCAGCCGAGTGTGTACACACACACGTCAATCTGTACCTTGTTTGTTCCTGTTGTTTGTGAAGTCATGCCTTACTGTTTTTTTAACACTATACACTATACGCTTGTCTGCACAACAGTTTTCTCATGTTGCTTAAGTAACAAGATCAATACACAACATCACACAAACAGCACATTTATGTTACCAAATTCAAATGCATTATTCCAAATAAACAGATTAAGAATCTTACAATATGGCTAAATATTCATAAAAGGAGACAGGCTTTTCATTTAAAAAGCTGTTTCTCTATTTAAATCCATGTGCTGGACAAAGGAAGAATTTCTCTGCATTCATCATTTTCTTATTTTTATTAAGTGAAAAATCCTATTGAAAAATCATATCTCTGTAGGTTTCAGATTCACCACAATCTTGACCAGGATAATGCATTTACCAAGATTTTGCCATGGACCAGCATCCCAGCATCCCTGCAATAAAAATTGCTTTTGTTATTAACCATGAATTATAACTCCTCGATTTGGTAAATATTTTTGTTTTGAATGAAAAATTCTCAGAGTATCTTCAGGGATATAGCAATAAAGATCATTTTTCATTAGAAAAAAAAATCCGATTTACAACAAGGCTGATCAAATCTATATAAAAAATACTGTGGATATCAATATTAAACAAGTAAAGCTGCAGATAATGACCCTGCGTTACACACGTTGTATGTATTGTTTGTATTGTATGTACCTTGACTGCTCAGGGATAAATACCCGGATTCTGTTTGTCAACTTCAGTTCGCTTTTAATACATTAATTCCGGAAATTCTACACTCCAAACTGAAGTTCACTATACCCCCTGCCACCTGTCAGTGGATCACCAGCTTCTTAACAGGCAGGAAAAAACAAGTGAGACTGGGCCAGGGTTACCTCCAGTATTCGGACAGTCAGCACTGGCCCCCTCAGGGATGTGTCCTCTACCCCCTGATATCCTCCCTGTGGCAGCGTGGGCGTGGCCGAGCGTCGGTTTGTGAATGGAGAGCGGGGCCGGGAGCAGGTAGGCGGGGGATTGCCTCACCTGAAGCTAATATGACCTAATGAGTGTTCTCTGTTTTCCAGTGATCGGGGGGGGGGGGGGGGGGTGCATTTAAGGAGAAGAGAGTGTGTGTGAGACGGTTGGTGTGTGTACGCGCGTGAGCCAGAAGACGTGCTGCATGAGACACTGAAACAAACATACATGCAAACCTATATTAAAAGTGGCTGTGAAGCCTTTACACCTGACCTGTTGTGGCGTTCCTTCTTCCCACCTCTATACGCTCTCCCACACTCCCTTTAAACTAATGACTGCACATCCAGTGACCCAAGTGTTGAACTTCTGAAAATTGCAGATGATACTACGCTCATTGGACTCATTCAAGATGGTGACAAGTTTGCAGGAGGTGAAGTGACTGGTGCTATGGTGCAGTTAGAACAACCTAGAGCTAAACACGCTAAAACTGTGAAGATTATAGTGGACTTTAGAAAACACACAATACTCACAATATCCAACAGCCCTGTGTCATCTGTGGAGTTTCTGGGAACTACCATTTCCCACGACCTGGAATGGGAGTCCAACATAAACTCTTTTCTGAAAAAGGCCCAGCAGAGGATGTACTTTCTACATCAATTTAAGAAGTATGGTCTTCCACAGGAGCTGTTGATACAGTTCTGCACTGCAGTCATTAAATCTTTCCTGTGTACATCCATTTACATCTTGGAGCAGCAAACAGTTAAAACAGCAGAAAAAATAGTTGGTGCTACCCTGCCCACTCCCCGGGACTTGAACCGTATAAGAACCAGGAAACTGGCAGAAAAAAATCACTACTGACCCTTCACACCCTGGACACAACCTCTTTCAACTACTACTACTGGCAGGTGCTACAGAACTTTTCTGTAGAACCCTCATTTTCAACAAACCTTAATTATATGAACTGCTTCATATCTATAAATACTGCATCATCAGAACAGTAAGTCATCACATCATCCCCATATGTTACACACACTATTGCTGCTGTATATGGTACAACATTTCTAAAGTAACCTCTTTATCTTACTTGACACACAATACTGCTATTTGCACTACCATGCACTCTCACACTTCTTGTACATTACTGATCTGTCTATGTTTTGTGGTTCTAAGACATCACCTTTATGGACAAAATATAACATTTTTGCTTAATATATCCCACCCACTAACAGGTGCTATGATGAAGAGATAATCAATGTTATTCACTCACTGTGATTCGTGTTATGATGTCATAATATTATGCCTGGTTGGTGAACATATGTATATATTTTGTAGCCACACCAGTCTTGGAGCAACTTGTTGGATTGGGACGTTGAAAAATATTCATTTTTCAAATTCATTCTTACACATATTAAAATGTTCACTATTAACCTGCATGTTTTTATGTTGGAATACACAGAATAATGTAAAATAAACAAAAAGATAATAATAATAATAATAATAATTTTGTGTTATTAGTGTATTTGCCTATATATCTCTTCTTCAGGTTATCTGTATTGTCTTTTGTGTTATTCAGACTATATCTGAGTGTACTATTGACTATGGAGGAAAGAATAGTGCTGTGATTTTTTTTCTACATTCCTTTCTATTGTTTTTGTGCTGGCCAGGTTATATTGAGATGGTCAAGTATCTATAATTTATGAATTAGAATAAGGTGCAGAGGTACAGCAACATTAATACCCAGAACTGTGCTAGGAATATGTAAACATCCCCTCACATACAGTGGCGAATTTAGAAATTCATTTAACTAAGGATAAGTAAATGCAGAGGCTCGATAAAAATCACAAATAGATCAATATATGTGATGCACTCTTAGATTTTTGGTGGTGGCCAGACAGTAATAAATATGGCAGTGGGATTTAAAATGTAGTCATTTATTTATGTAGGGAACAACCTACCCCTGAACAAACTTGTAATATTTATAATGTTAATAGGTGTAGGAAATAAAATCTCGATTAGATTTCAATTAATTGAACATGCTATTTATAGGTTTAAATGACTTAAACATAAAGTATGTTGTTGGTTGTCATCTGTACGTTCCGAATGCAACTAACTAGAAGTTTTCATCCACATCATACGAGCTGGTAGGCAACTGGTATAGCAGACCCTTTGCATCGGGAATGTTACATGGGAACGCTTTATGGTTGTGTGGTATATGTGTGTGTGTGTGTGTGTGTGTGTGTGTGTGTGTGTGTGTGTGTGTGTGTGCGTGTGTGCATTTGAGATAAAAGTGGATAGACAGAGGGCAGAAACGATACCCCCCCTCTCTCTCTCTCTGTCTCTCTCTCTCTCTCTCTCTCTCTCTCTCTCTCTCTCTCTCTCTCTCTCTCTCTCACACTCTCACACACACACACACACACACACACACACACACACACACACACACACACACACACACACACACACACACACACAAAAACACTTGTTACCTCATGTGTTACTGAGGTTAAATTTTACTAAAATAAATTAAAATATACTGTTATAACCTGAAAACCTCCAAAAGCTAAATAAAGCAAAAATAAGAATGTAGTAAACTAACATGTTTTTTACTATTCAAATTTTTCCACATTTAAATGTACAGATTCCAGTGAAAGGACCAACATTCAGCTCCAACATGCCTCACTAGTAGTAAAATATATATTTAATGGAAGAGGCGGTCAGTGTAACAATTGTAGTGTAGACTTCATAACAATATAGACAATTTAAACTTGTGATGGCATTGTGTCATTGGGTCCTCGAATGCGGTTTTGCTTCGGTGAGAGCGGGGCCAGAACAGTGAGGAGCGGGAGGACTCTCCTTAAAGAGTGCTCTCTGGGAGCGAAGCATACACATGCGGCAGCAATGTGACCAGCCAGCTCCCTCGAGAGCCAACTGAGCATGCTCCGCTCCCAAACTCTACACACAAACTGTGCTTACTATCATTCATAAAGACTTTTACCTTACCTTTTTTGTAGAACAGACACACACACACACACAGCGCTAACTGAACAAACAGATGCTTGCGCCGGTTTCACTCCATATGATTTTATAGCTTCCTGGTCATGACGTCACCCTGCCGGTGATACCATGCTTTCCATTTGACTCATTGCACACAAAATTTAGACACAGAAGTGTTTCCAAAGCATTGTTGCTGCAGCTTGAGTTCCTAAAGGGGAACTCTGACTAACATTTAGCTCTGGAGGAGACAGAACAAGACAGATGAAGCAGACAAGGACTTGTTCATACACCAGCAGCTTCAAACTTTAGGCTGACAACATGGTTACCGGTGGATACACCAGGAATGTTGGATATCTACGAGAAATAACGTTTCAGAATTGTAAGGAAAAAAACAGACTTGTGGGGAAAAAAAAAAGAATTAGTTAGGCAAACTTCTTTTCATGTGGCGGAAACGGGCTTCAATAGGATTCATTCAAATGACAAAAAGTTTCCAAAGTTTAGGATCATTTCAAACTAAAACAAAACAAAAAACCCATACAGTGAGGTTTTTCTTTTGAATAAATTAAAATTTATTTTTATATTTATTTATAAATAAAAAAATCATAAATAAATATAAAAATAAATTTCAGATTATTCAAAATGGCAGTTAAATGCACTAAATGCGCTAGTTTTCACAGATATTCTTGCAATCAATTTCAGCACTAAAATGTAAATTTTAGAACTTAAAAGTACTTTTTATCTGATTACTTATTTAATCTTTGTAATAATCCGTAAAATACTCGATCACTTTAATAATCGATAGCTACAGCCCTAATTTATATATATTCAAATATAGAGAGATTATATGGGCTCTGAATTAAAACTTTTATTTAGATTTGAGTTTGACACACTTTAACTTAGCGTTCACTTAAATATTATTTCTCAATATTTTTTCAGTATTTCTTAGACAACTTGGTCTGTGTATCTTAGAAAAGTGTCTTGGAATGCACAACATATCAAACCTTAAGGCAGGAGACCTGTAACAGCAGAAGACTACACTGGGTCCCAATTTTATCAGCCAAGAACAGAAAGCTGAGGCTGTAGACAGGAAAAACATAACCTGATTGTATGTACCTTGATTTCTGCTGAGGCACACTGATAGTAGAACCAGAATTTGGTACCAAGGATATGAATACATGAACCCAACATGCCTTGTGTCAACAGCTCAGGCTGGTATAATGGTGTGGGGAATGTTTTCTTGTCACACTTTGGGCTCATTAAAACCAATCAGTCATGACTGGACTGTCACAGCCTATGTGCTTATTGTTGCTGACCATATCTATACTTTAATGGCCACAGTCTACAATGTTCAAATATCTACATTTGAATTTCCCTATGGAGTGAATAAAGTGATCTATCTAGCATGATACTGCATCATGTCATAAAGCAAAAGTTAGTATATACAGCATATTGTTGTTTGTCACATGGTACTAATGAGTCACACATAAGTAACAAAAGCCTCTTGTTCCATGCAGTGAGCCAGGCTATTTAAATAGCCAAGAACAAATAGGAACAAATTGGTTCTGTTTTAGTGTCGATGGCCCCAATTCGCCAAGCACATTGTGCAGCAGAGCCTCCATACACAGCAAGGTAGACTTCAATTACGCTATCGAGATGTGAAGTGAGCTGAACGCCACACCTTCCAGCTTTTGAAATATAACAGTTTAAAAAAAAAGCTGTATAAGTATATACCTATTATAATCATTTGGCTATTTTAATGCGGGTTTTGAGCAGTTAATAACATGCCAATGTATGTATAGATTAAAGAGCTCATTAATTATTAAAGAACTGTTGCATTTAAATGATTCCCAAATATTACAGCTACATGATTTTCGCATAACAAGCTTACTATATTTAACCTATTTGGTCTTCTGTCCTGTAATTCTGTCTCTTTAAAAAAAACAAAAAAAAACAAGAGACAACGTCCCAAAGGCAACATTATGAACACATCATAATGCAGAAGTAGCACTTAACACCAGTGTTTAAAAGAGAGAACTTCCACAAAGTGCACTCAGGCAATTTAGTCACATGCTGTAATCTACAGTCCCATCTTTATCCATTCTGAATTATTGAGTAGTACAGGTCAGCTGAACAGAAATAAAGCCACAGTGTCCCCTTTACAGTATTCAATGCAGATCTCTCTCCAGAGGGCTTATGTAGAATATTGAGAACGATCTTTTTGCCTCCTCTTTATCTCTCTAACCCATCTTATTACTTTTCTCCATTATTCTGCAGTTTTACTAGAAAATATAACAATAACAGAAAAATACAAATGTTACACATGTTAGTTTATTATGGCAGGGTGTTTTAAATTTTTGTAAAACCTATTGTAATTATATCCTCGACAAAAGTATTTATTTATTTATACGTGTAAAGTTACATAATTTGGCTATTGGAGGAGTAGCCAAATAGTAGGAGTAGCAGCTGTTATTTACCAGCTGACTGTTTAGAAATGCAGAAGTGTATGTAGAGCCCTTGTGGAGAAAAACTGTGGAGAAAATGGCAGAAAGAAAAGCTTTCAATCATTAGAGCATGCAGAAATCTAGTAATAATTTATGCAAACATCCATACTTGAGTTATCACTCATTCCCACCAATCTGCTTGCCAAAAAAGGCTCTGTGCTATTTGAGTGACAGTAAGCATTTTAAGAGGCAGCACTTAGAGTAGCCAGAATTTCCAAAAAGATTACTTGAAAACCACATGCACCTGAGATACCCATGATCTGGATCCCTTCTGCTTGGATATGCCTTATCCACCCTGATGCAATACTTCAGGATGGAGTCCTCATCACTTGGAAACCACTCACTGCTACTGAGGATGGCCTCCACATGAGTAGCCAAAAATGCTTAGTATCATCAAGATGGCTTTGTACTGCAATAAATATGAACAGTTTTGCAAAAATGGCTCAGAAATGTCACCAAGGCATGTCCGTCAGTAACCACCTTATACATTCAGCAATTATGAGTTTGTAATGAATGAAATATAGGTATTACTCGGATATAGATTGTTTCTCTTTTGAGTCTGGTTCCTCTCAAGGTTTCTAAGGGAGTTTCCCTTTACCACCATCACCTCTGGCTTGCTCAGTATGGATAAACCTATTGTTTAAAAAAAAAAAAATATTTGAAATGTATTCATTTCTGCTAAGCTGCTGTTCAAGATTATCAATTGTTAGAAGCACTATACCTTTTTTATATTTAACTGAATTGATTTAAACAATAAAAACATGAGCACAAACCATTTCAACTTGTCCAGAAAGAGACGTGTTGACAAAAAGCTGTTAGTGTTGATCCTGCTCAATTTAAAATACTAGGATGTGTCAATTCTCATTATCCCTGCATATGCTCAGATTGTTACCCATGCTAGCTATCTAGTTTATTGGTGTTGTGCAGTTTAGCAGATTCACCAATTGGCCAATTTAAATGAACTGGCTAAACTAGCAGACTGTTAATATGAAACTAACAATTTATAATAAATCTGAAATGCGTTGTTAATAAATCAATTTCTATAGGCCACTAAGTGTAAATTAATAATTCATGAACTACTGGGTATGCTTCATGGACATCTGTATGTAAATACATTTTGTTTCACAAACAAATTCACATTTAATTAATTTGTATCCACAGCAACTTTCAATAGAGATAAGATTTAATTGAGTAGTTGAGAGTTTTATGGTCTTGTTCAAGGGTCCAAAAGTGTCAGCTTGGTTGTGTTGGGATTAAAATCAACTGTTCAACAGTAACCTTATAGCTTGGAGGATCATTAACTGTAATTTATTGGAATAATGCACAGAGCATGAAATAAAACTCTCAGGTGGTTCTTATAACTTTGTGGCTACTTATGGAAGAAGAGTATGATGCCTCAGAGTCATTTTGTTACAATTCTCATAATTAGAAATGTGTTTAAATTAGCATGATACTAATGTTGAGATAAGAGTGAATGACCAAAGTTTCTCAACATTTACTTGATATATTATCCAATAAACATTCCTATTGCTTTTTAGAATTTCTTTAAAAAAAAAATGAATCGCAGATTTTAATTTGATTTCTGTATTAAAGCATTTGTACTACTGCATTGATAGAGGCTTGATCACTTTCATACTGTGTACAACTCTTTCTAAAATTATGATGATGTATGTACAAGCTTCTCAATGTTTTGGGCTGTGGTCAGTTGGACTTTTCATGCCAACTCAAAGAAGCTGGCAGATGATGGCACAGTTGATATAACATACACCAGTTGATTTCACATATCACACACACACACACACACACACACACACACACACACACACACACACACACACACACACACACACACACACCTGCATACACACTAGGATTTCTTGTAGGCGTGCACATTGGCAACTGTTATTCACACTGTGAGATCATGCAAAACACACCCCTGAGGATTGTGGCACACCTGCAGTTTTTCAACAGCAAGATCAATGAAGTGATTAAAAACACAGTTTATTATTATTGGAAATGAGAGATTTGCTCCAACATTCTTGCCTCTTTTTGTCCTCGGAACTGTCTCAATTTGTATCTGACTGTCCATCAGGGAAATCTTTAAAAATAAATAAATAAATAAATAAAAACCCATTCCATCATACATTCTAATATACATTCTAATATAGATTAGCCCTGGAAAATATTAGAATATTAAAAATCATAAAAGCTCATACTTGGTAGCTTTGGATTTGTAGGTGTATGTGAATGATTGAGTTATTTATTGAGTGCTCAAGAAAATAATGCAGTGACATCAATCACACACCAGTGTTATACGCTGTGTAATCACTTTCTTTTTCTTTGCATATGCTGACTGTTGATGAATTTATGCCTACGGTGGTGGACTATTAGTTATGCAAAATCTAAATAACAAACAAATCACACATTTCCAAATCTACCATTGCACTGCATTGGTTTTAAAAGAAACATTTAGCTACGTGCTAAAACCTTATGTATTCTGTCTTTACTAAGAAAATAAAATCATGGCTTATACAAAACAATAAACTTATTACTTAAATGAACTTTTGAATAATAGTCAAACCTACCCTATTAATGTTTGAAGATAGAATGATAATTCAGCTAACACTTGACAGACTCAGACACTTTACTTATTTTTAGACTCTCAAAGCTTGCAGTCTTACAGTCTGTTTTCATTTCCATGTATATGCCCCTCTTCACACATTCTCTTACTCTTCCAAGTCAGAATTCTGTTCATATTTATTCAGAGGAAATTATACAAGTTCAGAGACAGGTTATGACTTTAAAATGCTTAAGATAATTTTCTGGGTGGCCCCATTCAGATTATGCAAAATGTCTGCATAGAGATCACACCTCCAGATTGCTAGATTGTCCTTAAGAAGAATTATCTTAGACAGTGTTTTCCAAAAGTATTTAGATTAGAACCTATAATCACAAGCAACTGCCTTCCAGTCTTAAAAAAAAAAAAAAAAACATGAAAAAAAACCAAACTCTGTGGATTCTCTTTGCAGCCTATAACATAAATTTATTAAGTACATAAGGAAAAATAAAACTTTACAGAATTGCAATACTGCAAATGGAAGAAGTAGATGGAACACTGTATGCACATATAAAAAGTGTGTAGTGTATACACAAACACATATATTCATATATAAGTGTAAACATGTGAAGTGTAAACATGGAAGACGTTTATGTGAAGTCCTGCAGAAGTATATTCTGTGTTGTTATTGTCATTAAAAAGAAGAGTATGTGATATTGATTGCATATGTGTATATGATATTATTTGCATTATGTGCGTGTGTATAGAAAGATGTTTAAAATAAATATTTAATAGAAGTCGGAGCTGGAGACTGGGAGGTGGGAGGACTTGTAGCACAGTGGTTAAAGCTCTGTATTACTGATCAGAATGTCAAGGTTCAAGCTCCAGCACCCCCAAGCTGTCACTGTTGGGCCCTTGAGCAAGGCCCTTAACCCTCTGTGCTCCAGAGTTCTCTGATCCTCAGCTTCCTAACAAGCTGTGATATATGAAGAAAGATTTTTACTTTGCTGTAATGTGTTTGTGACAAATAGAAGCTCTTGCTCTTTACTACTACTAATATAACCAATATATTAGCTGCATTAGTAATCATCATGGTAATATGGAATAATCACCCTCATTGCTCAACAACATATAAAGCAGTTCTTGATCCAGATTATCCTTTATTTGACATTTTAGTCAATACTTTATACAGCCATTAAAATGTAAATCTATAATATATAAACTGCTGTTTTTAAGTTGCTGAATTAATAAAATAATGTGTATTTGTTAGTTTGGTGTGTTGTGTTTGGTATATGTAAATTAAACATTATGGTTAAAGGATAAGCAGACCAAGCAGTCATTTTCTTCCTTTACATCTCACTTTAAAATAATTCATATTTTTATGAAAAATAATTTAGTCTTTTGGATATGAATACAGATTTAGTGATTATGTTTTTTAAATCACATATTAAGGTCTTTATTTTCATGAGACAATACTATTAATGGTGCCATATTTCTAATGTTAATACTGCCCTACCGTATGGCATTGCAAAGAAAATTCTAAATGCCATTCCCTGATTATTGAGGGTGAAAAATTGTCATTATATCCACACTTGTTCACACAGTATTTCAGTTATTTGCAAATCTGACCTTGGATTTAAGCCCAAAAGTGCATGGTCAGAATAATACATAAATTAGTTTGAATACCTGCACAATTCTTTCATGGCATACATAGGTAATGCTTATATTTGTAGTTATGTCTGTGCTCTAAAAAAAATACAATTACAGTATTAAATCCTCTGTTTGTGTAACTCCAATCTCAAGACTGCTGATTGTGTTAAAGCTCATGTCCTTTGAATTAGTAATCAGTAATCATGAGTACAGAACATTTAGTCCAGAAATGGCCAAACTAGGGCCTGTGGGCCAAATTTGGTTCAAAATGCCAAGAAAAAAGGGGTGGGGTGCCATTTGGAAAAACCTTTGAAAAATAAAGACCCCGTTTCATGTCTCTCATTAGAGGTCACTGAATAGGTGTATAAGGCATTGAACTTTATTGTACAATAAATTTTTTATTTCAATCAACTAGAACTTTTTAGAGTCAAATTTTTTTATATATATATATTATAAAATTATAATTGAGAGGAACCATGGCAAATTTTATTTTAATATACTGTAATGTTTGTTATAATGCAACATTTATTGTAGTACCACAGCCTTCAATCAAGTTGCATTTTCCCTTCTTAGGAAAAAGATAGGGAACCACTGATTTAGTCTATTTTTGTTATTTGCTGCTTTCCTTTTGTGGTGTGGATAAAAATAAATAAAAAAAATATCCACAGCTGCCTGCCATTAATAAATATATATATAGAATATATTGAACAACCCTTTCGGCTCCTGGATACACTTCTGGTACTCAGCAAAAAGTGTGCACAATAGCTACATTATAGGTTGGACTGTACAGTTGAAGCAAATTGTTGAGAAAATACCTGAGAATATAAATTGGGTCATTTTTTTTGGATGAAGAAAAGAACATGGACAATTATCAAAAAAGTAAGTTTGACCTTATAGCAATATAAGATCTTCTCTGCCCTTTTTTTATTATAGAGAAGAAAAGAGAGGGAGGGTGGGGGGTATAAAGCAGAACACAGCAGTCATACATAGATCTCTACATTTTTATTTCATTCATTAGTTTATTGTTTCCATTCTATTTTGTTCTGCATTATAAAACCTGGTTTTGTTCAAGGCATTTTCAATACATCAAACAAAAATCTGCCTTTTTTTCTGACATTTATTATTTCGAGAACATTCTTTAGAATATTGTAAGGACAATAAAACCTTCATGTCAGCTTATTTGCAGAATCTTCCATACATTTCTCAGCAATGTTCTGGCACTACTTGTACACTACATGTACTGTATAAAAGGTTTATTTTCCATGTGAATGTTATGTATACTAACTTGTACCATTATAATGAGAGCCAAAAAGTATACCCACACAGCCTGGGTTCATTACTATGTAACTTGTAAGCCTCATTTTTTTTGCAGAGAAGAGGGGGAGGTTAATGAACCCAGAAAGGCTGACCATATGTCATGAAAAGCACAAACCTATATTACCATATATGTCAATATAACAGAAGAGGTCAAATTATTTATTCCATATAATTTGATCTTTAAATAGTATAGCAGTTAGGGTTAGTTTGATTAATACTGTTTACTTTAAACTTACAGAAATAAACCCAAGAAAGTTTTCCCCCATGATTCTGGTTGCACTAATGTTTTGTGTATATTCTCTGCTTGAGTCTGAGGAAAATAATATGTCTAGTACATTGTGTTCATGCCACACTTAATTCAAGAGCTGTGTTGTAATAACTCAGGTATGACAATGCCCTGTTATATTTGTGTTATGACCCAGATCATCAGTTGCCGATGTGTGTCATCCCTGGGGTCTTTGTGCAAAGATTAGGGAGGTTAAAAGCTAGATGAGTTTAACTGAGCTCACCCCCCCTCTCCCCTTGTCTTGTTACAGTGAATTGTTGAATGAATTTGTTTTATCTTTTTTTAATACAAGAAAGCCAGCATGGGTGTTAAAATTCATTCAGAGTATATATATTTATATATACAGTATATAAAAACACAACACAAATCACATACAAAGTAGCTTACAAGTCACAATTATATAATATAATATATATTTTTAATTATATATTATCCACAAGTGATAAATAACCTGAACATAAATTAGTTGTGTAAACAAGCACGTGACATTGTCTTGTGATGTGCAGTGGCTAATGGGAAGTACTTTACGCAACATAATACTGACACTTTTTTAGAAGGTCTAAAGCATGTTCCATTATTTGTTTCATGTTTCAGATTAAAAAATTGCTTGTTAACCAGGAAAATCTTTTTTTAATAAAGAAGCCAAGTCAGGTATTTAACAAGGAAGGTGTTTAATTAAGGAAAATACATTAAAGAATCTCCAGTCTCAGCACTTTTTGTTTTTTTGGAAACATGACAGATCACTATTTACATCATTTATATATATGCTTTGCTTGGACCTTAACTAAGAAAGTAGTAAAGCCCACTTATAGTGAATCATTGCATCGGTCACAATAAATATTATATTTAATAATATTATAATCCTTACATTATATATATATATATATATATATATATATATATATATATATATATATATATATATATTGGGTTTTTTTGTTTGTTTTTTTTGCTCTCTTTGCATGATGTTGATAATGTTGTTATGTTCAACTGTGTCCTTACTTTTTTTTTTCTGAACTAGATGCACTGCATGTGCACTGTCATCCATATAAGAAAATCTAACAGTTGTAAGTCATAGATTTCAAAATGTCTCCCTGTTTCCCTGCGTTTTGTAATTAAATTTTAATACAGACACACACCACACACCACACACACACACACACACACACACACACACACACACACACACACACACACACACACACACATTCTTGCTAAGACCACTATAGTCTTCAGAGGCAAAGAAAGAAAAAAAAAAAGGTGGCCTCCTTTTCTTATTCACTAGACTTGCTTGCTGAGCTGGTTGTTTTGAGATTGTGCTTCCTAATCACTTTGTGTGCATGGTGGAGCATGCTGTACGGTACACTTTGCTGAGGGAATAATGAACTCTTTGTTCCGTTGCTGCATCCTGAGGGGCGCTTCTGTCTTCCTCCACTTTCTTTTTCACTCATTATTCCCAGAAGTATGTGTCTTTGTATTGTTGTGATGTGGGTCAAATAAGACCATTATTGAGAGCATTGTTACATCACTATTACCTCCATCTAATGTGAGAGCTCTACTAGGCAGGAAGTAAGCACTCAGTTCTGAAAGTTGTTGTGTTGGAAGCAAGAAAAATGGGCAAATATAACAATCTGTGGTCAGATTATGGTCTTAACATCTCCATAACGCCAGGCCTTCTAGGGTGTTCTTGGTAAGAAGTGGTCAGTATCACAAATGTGGCCTAAGTAAGGACATCTGGTGAACTTACAAGAGTCATAGACACCCAAGGCAAACTGACACCAGTGGAGATTGAAAGCTAGCCTATCTTTTCTGATCCCACAGAAGAGTTACCGTAGCACAAATTGCTGAAAAGGTTGCGTACCCCTGTTTAGCAATAAGCAATAATGTAAACATCAGAACTGCCACGTATGATAAGTCATATTTTCTTTTAAAATATGTAGACAGCTAGGTGTGTTTCTATGAGCTAGTTCCCTGGGAAGAGATGCTGTCAGGTTGTACTAGTTGAAGAAGGCAAGCCAGTGGAGACAGTATGATGCTCTGGGCAATGTCATGCTGGAAAACTTTGAGTCCTGGCAGTCATGTGGATGTTACTTTGATACGTAGCACCTACCTAAACATTGTTGCAGCAATATTTCCACTGGCAGTGGACCCTTTCAGCAGGATTATGTGCGTGCCACACTAAAAATATTGTTCAAGACTGGTTTAAAGAACATAACATAGAGTTTGAGATGCTTATACAGCCTACAAATTCTGCAAATCTCGATTGGATCGAGCATTTATGGGATGTGCTGAACAAACAAATCCAATCCATAGAGGCCCCACCTCAATTTACAGTACTTTTTGAGGTCTTGAGGAGTCTAGGCCTTTGGCAGCTCAGAGCCATGGCAAATCTTGGGGGAAACAACATTTCCCTCAAAGAAAAGAATATCTAATATCTATTTTGATTTTTTTGGGACATTTGGCAGGTCATTACAAGAGAAATGACTTGTAGAAGCACCCTTGTATGTATGCATGCATGTATGTATGTATGTATGTATGTATGTATGTATGTATGTATGTATGTATATGCATGTGTGTATGTATGTATGTATGTATGTATGTATGTATGTATGTATGTATGTATGCATGTATGTATGCATATATGTATGTGTGTGTATAAAAATGAAAGAAGCAATGAACTTTCCATTGCCACCTTTCTATGCTTTTACATTACTTCAGGTTAAGACTTCTAATTAATTATGGGAATTATACACGTCCCTTTCCTTGCTTCTTTCTCTCTGTCTCACTCTGTCATGCTTCACACTACTCCCACTACACTCTCTAGAGCAGCCACTGAGATTTAATTAGCTTAATTGAACACTGTAATATAGTTTGAGTTAATGAGCAGAGAAAATTGTTTAGTGATGTAAACTAAGTCCAAACAGTCACACAATCATGCAGTGCAGTAATGCATTTCTAATGAAACAGTTGTGTAATATGTGCAACCACAACAACAACAAAAAAAGACACTTTTGTGGAATGAATTAATATTTGTTCATCGTGATGATGTGTACGTGGTAATTTGAATATCTACACAACACAAACAACATAAAATCATCATCATGTAAACAGTTATTAGATGAGTTACCTTACTACAAAAAAACATGGAAAAACAAGACTGTAAAGCAAATCAACGCTTTCACAAAATGTAATCTGGTGCCACAGAATTTGTAATTTCCCTTTTTTTCTTTAGTCAGGACCATCAAAGCCAGGCATTGCTTCACTGCAAGTGGCATCCAAATCAATAATTTAAATTGTTGATTACATTATCAGATTTAATTAAAAAGCAATGTGCCATCAACTGAATTCAGCATGTTCTTACAGCATAGCACTGAGGTTGTACTAAATACTGTGGAGTTCAGCACACACTTTAAATTTCACTGGAATATTCCAGAGAGCTAGGAGTTGATGAATATTCTCTTTTATCATCCTCTCTGGGTTCTCTACAGGATTTTGCCTTCCTTTGAGCAAGCATGATACTGATGAGCAGAGAGGCTGATATCAAAGCAGAGGTTTGACCTCTCTCATTTCTCTTATTTTAACCTCAACCTCTTGAGCAACTTAAGAAAATTTGAGATTTAAATATGGTGCATTATGGCAAGTGCCCTCTGGTGAATAATGATTGTGGGTAAAAGAAAAAAACCCTTGTCCTTTGTCTCATTCTATTCTATTCTATTCTATTCTATTCTATTCTATTCTATTCTATTCTGAGGATACCTGCTCTATAAAAGAGAACTTTAGTGCATTTAATGTATCAAGCTTGCTTAATGTTGCAAACTGATTTTTACCGTTGCTAAAATGTGGACATTTTTTCCTGTATTGAAACTTAATTTCAAAATTATAATCATGCACAAATCAAACCAACCTTTCTTTTAGGTAAACTGTACTTGCCCAGATAGTGTGTAATGCTAAATTTACACCTGAGGTACCAACATATGCGATTAAAGTATTAACTCCAGACTCAGCTAATCTGTATAATTTGTCCTTTCAGAGATACTTTGTAGAAGGAAGTATTCATTGTTATTCACTACACTATTCTACTGCACAATACTAACTTTTTGCTACCTGGTCTCCTAACTTGACAACATCGCCTGTGTGGAATTCCACCTACCTACTCTGAGTCACATATCAGGGCCTACGCTCCATCCTGCTCACTATGACTTTTTTTTGTCACTGTCACAAGGCATAAAACTAGGCATATGACTCAATGACAAAGCAAACCATTACTCCATTATGACACACACCATATGGAAAATACATATTGGGACATCCATATGTGGTTCTTCCCCAGACATTTACCACTATAATGGAGGCACATAACTTTATAGACTGAATTTAGATGCGGTATAGTCAAATTCTCCCTTTATTTGTACTACGTGACTCATACCTTTTGTGGCATGACAATGCTTCTGTTCACAAAGGAATCTCTAAGAGGATATGATTTACATGGATTGGGGTGGAAGATCTTGAGTGGTCGGCTATAGAGTTCTGATCTCAAATTTACCGAACATCTTTGGGATTAATTGGAATGCAGACTTCACCCCAATACTCCTCATTCTAAATCATGCTTGACTTTACTAACACCCAAGGACAATTCCAAAATCTATTGGAACATCTTTCTAAAACAATGGAGGTTATTATCAACAGTAAATGGGACTATATGTTGAATGGGATGTTCAAAAAGCACATATACTGTAAATCTTTTGCATATATGTAGTGTACTTGATTTAATTAGCTGCGGTTAGTCAAAGTATCCAATAATATGGCAGCATAACCCATGGTGTCCATTTTCAGCATGCAAAAAATATCCAGTGTAGGTGTGAGTCAGGTTTATTTAACGTTGGCAAGACTGGGTACATCAGACAGGTGGCACAGGTGAAAGCAAGACAATCCATGATATGAAGATAACAGAAAAATATAAAAGAATAAAAATAAAAAAAACTACAGGAAAAACAAACAAGACATGTAATGTAAAACAGATGCAAGTGCAGACATTGTATTTACAGTGCAAATCTACAAAAAAAACTTAAGATACAAATCTAAGAAATCAAAACACAATGCAACAAAAAAAAAACCTAACCTGAGCATGCAGACAAGGACTGTGGATAACAACAACAACTATAGGGAGGTGCATAGGGAGAATATATGCAAGTGTTAATAATCATGAAGGTGACAGTGCAGTAGCTTGTTGGAAACAAAGCCCCTGTCCATAATCCAGGCACCACACTTAAGCAATACATGTACATGTTTGAGCTAATGCTTACTTACTCATTTAGAATAAGCCTAATTATGCACTACATTTACGACCTACACTCCTGTTCACCCATTCATTTATACAATTATCCAATGGCAACAGCAACATGCACAAAATTATGCAAATACAGGTCAAAAGCTTCAGTTATTGCTGACATCAAATTTTAGAAAAAGAAACAAGTGTGACCTCAGTGACTTGGTATGGATTGTACCAAATGAGCTGGGTTGGGTATTTCAGAAAGTGCAGATCTCAAGGGATTTTCATGAACAGCCCAAAAATCTACGCAAAAACATGAAACAACTAGTAAGGAGTGCTTAAATATTTAATAAGAAAGATCAGAAAACACTGGCAAATTGGTTCACATTTACATCAAGCTAAGTAAATCAAATAATCACTCATCACAACTGTTATACAGAAAAGCAATTCAACTGATTTTATGTGAAACATGAGCAGAAGACCACATCAGTTTCCATCCATGTCAGGAAGAAACAGGATTTTAAGGCTTAAGATGGCAAATGCTGAATTAAACTGGACAGCTAAAAATATCACCTTGTCTTGGATGACAGAAATAGATATATTGTGAGAAAAAAATGTATGCAGATGGAAATTAAAATATTTTATCTAGTTACCATACGTAAATCAAATTAAAATAATAAATCAGGGATAAAGTCCAAGTTAATTCACAAATATGTTTCATAGCCCAAGTCATAAAATTCTACCTTGAGTGCTAGTCAGTGACTGTTGCAGCCACCTTCATTATCACATCAAGTGAACTTTCTTGAACTTGTAATGTTTATTTTGTCCTCGGGACTAGATATAGGGAGGCCCAGATGCTGCTTTAGGCTAAGATTTACACATAGATTCAACCTTCAACCTTATGACTTGGGGTGATTTTTTCCTGATTGAACAGAATTCATTTCAGAACATACACTAAGGTTATTGCCCAAAGCAAGATTAAAAAAAAAAAAACTAATTATGCGAAACAACTATTGGATAATATGTGTTTTCATTTTAAAAATATGGTTATAAAGGAAATAAGGGAGTTTCTTAGCTAATACTCTTGCTGTTTGGTAGGTCAGATAAAGCTTCATATCAATATAATTGCAAATGTTTTTGTAATTGATCACTAATGACTTTAGCTACCTGGTAGAGTGACAAAGCCAATCTGATAAATGTTAGTTTTAGCTATGTTAACATTCAAACATAGTAGTGTCAAAAGCAGAGAATCACTTGCTCACAACTAATAATTCAATCATACCTAATTAAACATATATTTGTGTATATTAGCCTATGTTTTTCTGTTTTGGCTAAATTTTCTATTTTAGATAGATAGATAGATAGATAGATAGATAGATAGATAGATAGATAGATAGATAGATAGATAGATAGATAGATAGATAGATAGATAGATAGATAGATAGATAGATAGATAAACTTTAATGATCCCGAAGGAAATTTTAAGTGGCCAGCTGCCCACACATAAAAACACAATCATTCCTAAACCAAAATAAAACACAATAAATAGATAAAAAGATAAAAGGATAAAAAGGTACAAGCAAATATGAAATAGCGGCATTTAGGATAGCGGCAGTATATTCTTATTTATATCCTTTGTGGTGTGAAGGAAAAATTTTTTAAAACAGATGCATGAACATAGCTAGTAACTAATGTGTCATGCATGTATGTGCTACTGTATATCTGTGAGTGTTAACAGAATGTGAGCATCAGCTACAGATCATTTATTTGTGCCTCTTTCTTTTATGCTACAAGTTTTAGTTTTGACTTTGTTAATGGAACCAACACATGCACAGGCATCACGGTAATCACGTAATCAGGAATATTGAGTTAGAAAAGCATTTTAATGGAAAATAACTTTCTCTTGTCACACTTATCTATTTTTTCTAGACCTCGCCTGTATATGGTCATGACCTCACACCTCAGACACTCAATCCTTTTGTGACCTTTATCATAGCTTGTAAGACACCCAGTGCGATCTTTCCACAGACAGATATATATTGATCACTAAAAGACATAGATTGAGTATTTGTACTTCAGAGGAGGCGGAGCATATGTAAAATCTTAAACCAGCAATCAGTGACTAACATACTAAACAATAGGTAGTTACTCTACTGTAAAATGACATGGCAAAATACACAAACCCCATTCTTTCTGATTTTGTGTTCAAGTGTGTTTGTACTTGTTTACGGTGTATAGTGGCTTTTGTGAATGTCCCTGGCAGAAATCCCAAATCATACCCCCCATTCGGCTCTAATATTAATCTCAGACTACTGGATACTTCTCTAATTACTGTGGTCATTTTCTAATTAGGAAGAAGCTCATTAAGTCTCTGTTGGAGGAGAGCTGAAAAGAATGATTACACACACTGTTTAGTGTTCCTTCACAACTAGTATGAGCTACTATAGACCCAAAGAGAGAGCTAATGATCTGACATGGAGAAGAGTTTAAAAATGTGTTATATAGGAGTACTTCCTGTCTGGTACAAATGGAAGCCATATTACCCTTGAAAAACAGATTTATCTGTTATTTAATTTATAAAAGACATTATAGATCCACTGCAGATTCATTTAAATATAACCTTGAGAGCTAACCTCCTGCAGTTTCACCCCAACACTAATTTAATTTAAGATATCAAGGTTTTAAGTACTAATGGACCATTCAAACAAGATACATTAAACTGAGGTCAAAGGGAAAGGCCACCTACTAAAAAGCTTTATAACTTATGAGTCGTGGTATTCCTCATCTGTTATCTGTCATGATATATTTACTTTTGTAATAGAGTTCAAAATTGATGTTTTTAGCCGTAACATTATATTGACATGTTGGTGTATTGTCACTTTGATTAACGCTTTGCTACAAAACCCACAATGTAGTTTAACAATCCAAAAGTATTTAGCCTTTAGAAAACAATGCAGCAGAGATTTAGTCTTTTAATCTGTCAAGTTCACTCACCTCCACACATGTTCCTTATGCTGTTCACACAGATAGGGTTCTGAGGCTTCAATGTTCAAAGACTTTAGAATTTATTCGACTGTGACTACCATGAAGTAAAAAACACTTCATGGTAGTCACAGTCGAATAAATTCTAAAGTCTTTGGAAGCATTCTGTCTGCTAATTTGCACCCAGTCCAATTGGAAGGAACTCCATCATGCAGCAAGACAATAACCCAAAACACACAATCTGGCGACGATTTGTTGACATTAGCTCACTGGCTTGATGCAGTTATTGCAAGCTAGGGATATGTATAATAATATATGTATTACTAAGGGATATGTATTAAGCGTTATTTACTTTGACAATATGTTCCAATACTTTTGAATGGGTGGTCAAGCTATTTACCATGTCTAGATGTGAACATCAAGCTGAAATTATATATCTAAAGTCTGATATTCATCTTTGTTCCCCGAATTCAAATGTTTTTTAATTTATAGCAAAAACTTGCCTTCTTCAATACTGTTTTCTCTTCTAATACATTAGAGTTTTCTTTTTAGATCTTCAGAACGAATTGTGTTAGAAATGCCAAAAGGTGAAAAAGAGAGCATTGGCATTTCAAAGCAACAAGAAAATAATTAAGAAAAGAAAAGTAACATTGTTTTGATTATCAGGTGACAAATATCTGTCATAGCAGTACAGTTGTTCTTTGTTCTTTTATCACACAGGCATGTATGAGCATGAAAAGCTTCATCAGAATGTTGCATGATCTCTCTTTCATAATCTACCTACAAAAAGGGTTAGATCTAGTTTTATATCCCTATGTTCCCTACTTTCTGTGATATTTTATATTTGTGTGTGTGTGTGTGTGTGTGTGAGTGAGTAAGAGACAGGGAGGATGAGATGGATGTAATCTGGAGGAGAATACTGAAAAGGTCAAACTGCTCTGTGGGATGATGTAGCCGCTGACTTTATTAGTAAACGCCATGTCTGAACTTCATCAGTTCTTTCTCTTCCTCTATATGTCATTCTCCCATGGGGTCAAAGACAGACGAGGTACAGTACAGTGAAATATAACTGCAGTAGTAGGATGTAGTGTACATTTATATGCACATGTGGACAGAATCTCAGTACTGCTCCCTTATTTTATGTAAAAATTGCTTTTGCAAAATGTGATTGAAATCTTTTAAGGTTTGTTGACCATTTGATTGGATGTGAATTGTATAAGTAGATCATATACAGCTGTGTTTTTCATTTAAAATTGAATCTTGAAATTGTTCAAAACAAAGCTTATAAATGTTTAATGGATCATAAGGTTTTGCATAAACATTTCTGTTTCTACTTTTTCAATTATATTTTATTGCATCTATACTTTAAAAAAAAAAAACATTGGAAGACTGGAACACTGGAAGAAAGATAGACAGGCAAAAGTTCACCACTTTCGTTTTCACCCTGGCGTTTTCCTTTCCAGTACTCACGCCAGGGCTCACCCACACACTCCCGGATCGGAACGCGCTCCTTCGGCGTCCCCCTGTCTCACTCGCGGATCGGCGCGCGTTCTCCCTTTAGCGCCCGCCCGAGTTTCCTCGCGGACCGGCACGCCTTTTCCCGCGTCCACTCGGGTTCACTCGCCGCCCGACACGTCTTTCACTGGCGCCCGCCCGCGCTAAGTCCCCGTTCAGCAACCCTTCCGCTCGTCTCTCTGCTTGGTGTCTCTCTCTCCCGGTGTCTCTCTCTCCCGGAGGTCTCTCCTCTTTATTGGGGTCGCCAGACTGAAACAGAGCGCACTGATTAGTCTCATCAGCTGCAGGTGTTTCTGCAGGCTTGTTCCGTCCAGCTCCGCCCCCCCATTTGATCACCACTGGTACAAGGAAATACTAGTAGCATCAGATTGTTCGACCCCACTGTAGGTGTTGGTTACACTTAATCACCTTTAATCAATTTATGATTGTCAGTAAACTTGCAATTCTTACACTTTTTCTCAGCTGATTTGTAGCATTTCTCGAATTATCCTTAATATTTACAAACCAGTAAGTGCATTCTCGAAACAATGTGTACAAACAGCACATTGGATTTATTACAAAAGCCTGTACTTTTCTCAAAATCCTTAGTTCATCTCTCAAAAGTAAGTATTTGTGCCAATGAACATCTCATTCCCATCAGAATGAAAAGTCCCTTCGTCATTGTTTACAAGCAAGATCATAAAAATGTTTAGTCGTGTTGTCAGTATGACGCTGTACAATTTCAGTATTTCTTGATGTAAACTACATTTTGGATTACAGTGATTGAAAATGCTGAAAATCTGACTTCCTTCTGTATGGCATCTATGAATTTCAGCAGCACAAATTCATTTATTTGATTGCATATTTGATTTATATTGATTGCAAAAAACCGGACAGGACTCAAACTTTTACTGTACTGTATTAGTGTCTGTTCGTTTCTTCGTTGTTCATACAGTACATGATCAGAAATGTAAATTTTGTGTTTTGCTCTGCTGCCAAAAATATTTTAATAAGATTCACATTTAACCTGTTTTAGAGAACTAGTTGATCATTGGTTGAGCCGTTTACTTAGTTAATTAGTGAATTTTAATTAGTAAAATTCAAGATTCATCTGCGTATATATATATATATATATATATATATATATATATATATATATATATATATATATATATATATATATATATATATATACACACACACACTGGGCATGCTGTTTAGACAATTATCTAAACGGCATATATATATATATATATATATATATATATATATATATATATATATATATATATATATATATATATATAGATAGATAGATAGATAGATATAGATATAGATATAGATATCTTTTTTCTTCTATTTAACTGGTCCAATTAGGGGTCGCCACAGTGGATCATCCATCTCCATACTACTCTGTTCTCTACATTTGCCTCTTTTAAACCAACTACCTGCATGTCTTTCACATCCATGAACCTCCTCTTTTTTTTCCACTCTCCATTACTTTGCACAGTTGACCCCAGGTACCTAAACTCATCCACCTTCACCACCTCTTCTCCCTGCAACCGCACCACTCCACTGCCCTCCCTCTTATTCACACATATGTACTCTGTCTTACTCCTACTGACTTTCATTCCCCTTCTCTCCAGCGCATACCTCAACCTCTCCAGGCTCTTCTCCACTTGCTCCCTACTTTCACCACAAATCACAATATAATCCGCAAACATCATAGTCCATGGAGACTCCTGTCTCAGTCAACCTGTCCATTACAACTACAGACTCCTTGATTCATATATATGTAAAGATTCATGAGTATTGTTAAGAACAGTCACTTCATTTTCATTAAGTAAGTAATTAAGTAATTATTGTAAGTACTAAGTTCATAATGAACTACCAAGCCATTACTTAATTAATTTATTGATTATTAATTTACTGAATTCCCACAATTCAATAGTAATTAATGATAATGAAGATGGAAATCATGTAGTACTATTCACTTGTTCATGCTTAGAGCTATTAAAAAGTATTGTTTTCATGTTATTTCTTTTTTGTAGTTACTAATGCTAGAAAACTTGTAAGATTCAAGTACAGATCCACTTTTGATATCTTGTGAGTGATTTTGTGTTTTTTTTTATTCAATGTAATGGCTAATTAGCACTCTAATGATTTTTTAATTTTTTTAGACTGATATTTGCTGTATTATGTCAAGTCAAGTCAAGTTTATTTCTATAGCGCTTTTCACAACAGACATTGTCTCAAAGCAGCTTTACAGAAATCAACAGTCAAGGTGAATGGTGTGCATTTATCCCTGATGAGCAAGCCGTGGCGATTAATAGCAGTGTAACACAATACAACTGCCTATAATCAGGCCTTGAGATGGGTGTGTCTTAACTGTTATTTTTTTTACCCCTGGAAATACTGAAAGATTTTTTTTTATTTGTATTTCATAAAATATAATCAAATATGAATTGTGTTTTTATCCAGTTCAGCACCAAATAATGTATTATATTTTAGAAATGTATATAACATAACACAGCATCAAATGACACAACATGACATAAAACAGCAGAACATGATTTATCATGAGATAACACAACACAAACAAATATAACAATATAACACAACATACAATATGACATTCCATGTAACATTAGATGACATGACATTACAACATAACAAGCCATGATTCGATGTAACATAGAATAACACAACATAAAATGTAACATAAAATAACACAACACATACATAACATAAAATGCCATGCCATGACTAGACATAACATAACATAACATAACATAACATAACATAACATAACATAACATAACATAACATAACATATTCTAACCCGAAATACAACATGACACAACATAGCATAAAATATCATAAGACTTCACAACATAATATGACATAACACAACATACAGTAATATAACACAACAACCTACTATATTGAAAAGCACTGCCTTTTGAAGCTAAGTCAATTTCGTGTATTCAGGTGTGTCAAGGTACAAAATTATAGGGCATTGGTTCATCAAAATCTGACACTTCAGAGTCAGGTGTCAGGTTGAGAGCAGGAACAGCTAAAGGCACAGGCTGGCACTAAGCTTGCGATGGGGTCAGAAGAAGTTTTCACTTTTACTCTTAAGAAATGTTCTTGAAGGTACAAAGAGACTTGACACCTAGTCATACTGCCCTGAAAGGTCCTTCAGAGCAAGAGATGAAATTAAACCCATCTCTCTTGGCTCTTCTTTTTCTCACCTATTCCAGATGCCCTTCCTCTTTCATACTATCTTTTTTTTTCTCATCACCAATCTCCAATTACCTCTCAATTTCATATACCACTTGTGGAATTTATCTGAGCTCTCTGAATGAGAAGATTGCACTCGAAGGAAAGGAGCACGAAATGAAAGAAAGCAAGATCAACGGATCAATAGCTATGTGAGTGAACTCCATGCTTGATTGATACCTGTTTTGTTTTTGAGCTCTTAGTTAATTGAGCTCTTAGTTAAGCCCTTCTTTTTTTAAAGCTCAAAATATTTTTTAATGTTTTCACGTTTACAAATAATGTGGAAACACAGTGGAACATGATGGTAGATATAAACAGCATAATCAGCTTCTAAAATAAAAGATCTTCTAGATCTTCGTTCTGAAAATGTTTACTGCTCAGGAATAAAAACATGCTATAATCCCATGCTAAATGGTTAACGTCAACATATACTGCTGTTGTAGTAAGTGATCTGCTGTAACTAATAGTGGAAGAAACACCACTCATTTAATTAAGAAAAAGTTTAAATATTACTCAAAATTAAATGCACTATTATTATATTTCAACTTAAGTAAAAATATTAAAGAATTTGCTTTTGAATGGACTCAATTATTATAATTAAAAGTATTGATCTATTAGATATATATATTTAAGTAATTTATGCAATTAAGGGTTGCATTTTCCTGCACATCAAACCTTTATGAAGGAGAATATTTTTATTGTTAGAGGTATAAAGGAAGGCTACCCTTATTTGCCAAAACAGAGGGACTACGCATGTGGTCAATTAGCACAAATCTACAGTCAGTCATCTTTTCTTTGCTTGTGTTCTACAGTATATGGTGGATTTTTAGCCTGGATGAATTCATAGGTAACACAATAAAAAAAAAAATTGTATTAATATATTAATTAAGGCTGTCAAATTGGAAATTCATTTTAACAGTACTGGTTTTATTAAAGCACGATTAATGCAGCCTGCATTTCTGTTTGACCATTTTTATAAAAAGAAAAATATAAATTAATTCATGTAAAAGAGGCAAAATTAAAACCTTCTTCACAACACACGATTATTCACATCCTTTCTTTACTCAAATATAATAAATAAATAAACCCCACCGAAAAATTATTTTTAATCAGTAAACATTTGTTTTAACCCTGTGAAGCCTGACATATGAAATTTTTAGCCTGACATATTATTTTTTTAGTAAATTAAAGTTTTTATCCCCATAAAACTTTAAACAAAATAAAAAAACCCCAATTGATTACCATTTACAAATGAGATTCTTTCCCTAACTGCTCTAAGTCACTTGAATTGCCATCCTTAAACATGCCGATGACAATTTCAACACTATATATTGTTTGACATCTGAAAATACATACAAAAAAATAATGTTTGTGTATTCTGAATTGTTTCTCTAAATTGGTAAATATAACATAGATTATGATAAATATTTATTTGTTTTACTGAACAGACAAATATAAGCAAGCTACATTAAATTGGATGTACAAAAATATCATAAATATTTTATTTTCACTAGTATGGAATCAGTTGAAAAATAATTCAAATAATACAAACATATTCTTTATTTGTATTGTATTTTGTATTTGGCATTGTGGCAGGAATAATGCAGATTGCATCATGAAATGCAATACATTAATGACTAAACTAAATTACCTTATATACCTTCTGTATCATATTTGATTTTCAAATATATTTTCAACACGATTTTACTATAACATTCTTTAAAAAATATAAATTACTTATTAGTGCATATTAAAAGTACATAGACAGAAGTCAAGCCTCAGATTGTAATCAACAGGTTTTTGAGGAAAGTTGATGGAAAGTTGAGCATTGTTGATGCAGATGGAGCAGAGGTCTCAGAAATGAATGTATCTTATATGATAAATTTTTCGTTAAAGGGTTGAATGAAGTCTCTCTTAAATGAAATCTCCATATTTCCGAAACAAACTTAAATTTCTCTGACTTTTTTGATCATACAGATAAGAGAAATACATCATTTGAATCTGTAAATTACAACAAAACGCTGTGCTTTTGTAAAATAAAGCAAACAGGGAGCATTCTCTCTGTCTGATCTCTTCAAATTAAAACATCCTAAATCTCAGTGAATCTTTGCCTCACAGACATTATAATATATGTATAAAAAGCTCGAAAAGTCTACTTCAAATAAAGCAATACACATTGAATACAAATATTCTTTGATTAAGTAAGTATTATGAAAGTTATAAGAGGTACAGTTTCTCCGGTATCACCTCATTTGGAACATCATCATTTCTTTAAAACGTTTACAAGAATATTTTGTGTTCATGCTCTAGGTTGAGTTTGGTTTCATGAATAATAAACATACATTTGCGTAAAGCATCAATATTTGTCCATGCCCATGTTGATTAGAAATGATGAAAATTGGAAATTATTCATTTAAGGTACATTTAGAACAGATAACAATGTGCGATTAAGTTGCGATTGATCGTAAGTTAACTCATGACAGTCATGCGATTAATCATGATTAAATATAATCAATTGACAGCCTTAATATTTATATGACGTGACGTCCAGTTGCCAGTGTGACACTAAAACAGGTAGTAGTAATGGCTACTTTTTACTTAAAGACATGTCAGAGCCTAAACTTCCTTACTTTAACTTGAGTGAAAAAGTATAGTCAGTACTTCAACTTTTACCGAGTATTTTAAAACATGAGTATCTGTACTTCTACTTCTAAGTTAAGGATGTGTGTACTTTTGCCACCTCTGGACTGCATCAAGGTAAGAAAGTTATCTGGCATGGCAGTGTTTTCCCTATGCTACAGCTAAATACAGATTTTTAATGTATCTAACAGTTTGGTTCATTAAGAATTCGTCTCTAGGTAACATATGTAACTTTAGTTCTTGGAGGGAATAATACGCTGCGTCACAGCGCTTTGGGAATGCTTTCGCGCCAATGAAATCCGGTGCCTGCCGAGCGACCCCATAGGAGCGATGAGGAAGATACCGCTGGAACATCGCTGACTGCTTCTTGGCCTCCTGGAACTTATCGATGATCCCACCTATGGCATCGCTGAACAAACCAGGAGGGGCCATCGGGGCGTTCAGCAGGAAAGCCTTGTCCCTTTCAGGAATATCCGACATGTTGAGCCACAGATGACTTATTGTGGCTACCGAGGCTGACATGGACCGACCCACGGCGTTAGCCATTTCCTTGGTGGCTTTAAGGGCTAGATCGTCAGCGTGAAGCAGCTCCTTAATATCATTAGCCCCAGAGCTGAATCCCTCGTCCATCTCCAGCAGCAGGTCAGCCTGGTATGCCTGCAAAACACCCATCATGTGGAGGCAACCCGCAGCCTGACCCACTGCTGCGTAAGCCTAACCCTGCCCACTAGAACCGAAGTGGCTCACAACAGTTTAGTGGAATTAAATTAATTGAATTGCCGGTCTGTGGCGGAGCAAGCCCAACGCTTCAATACATCCCCTGGGTCCTGGGTCCATCTTTTGGTCAGATTATTCTGTCAGGAATCACGGAACACAGTGCACAGCCAGATTATTCTGTCAGATCTGTCAGAAAAGCAGGGGACAAGATGCACGGCCAGAATATTCTGTCAGAAACTCTTGGGACACAATGCACAGCTAGATTATTCTGTTAGAAATCTTGCGGGTGACTAGGTGAGGACCCAAATGCAGGATGCAGACAGGGGTACAGAGAAAACAGGCTTTAATGGGACACAAGCAAAAACAAAGTCCAAAAACAATCCAGGGTCAAAAAGCAAAACCAAAAAAACAGTCTAAGATTCAGAGAGCTGGCAAACAGAACCATGAAGGGCAGAGCAGAAACACAAACCAAAAACCATCCAGAGTTCAAAACCAAAACAGAGACAAATGGGTTCAGTAACAGGAGCCAGAGCAGGAACAGGAAAGGGTATCCAGAGCAGACAGGGTGGCACGAATAATCTCAGGGGCTAGGAAACCGCTAAAATAATCTAGCCCCGAGCTAAAGTCTTAAATACCGGGAGGCGAGGGAAAAACAGCAAGATGGCCGCTGACCCGGAAGTGCACGCCGCGGAACCGGATGTGTACACCGCAAAACTTTAAGAGCACGCTGTGTGCCCAGAAGATCCTGACACAAACGACACATTGGCTGTGTGTATACCCCCCAAAATGAAGCAGGGGCAAGGAGGAACACACAGATGGAAATTCTGCTTGTTTTTACAACTCATGCCTGGACAGTTTCACACACAAAGCACTTACCTGAACAAACAGAAGCTAGCGTGGGCTCCACTGCATGCACATTTTGTAGCTTCCTGGTCTTACCGTTGGCCGGATTTCCCACGTTATTCAATGTAAGCAACGCTGAAGCATTCCAAAAAGGTAACTCCAAATTCTTACCTTGTCCAGAAACATATTTAGTGCATACAATCTTAGTCACACAAAAAAATGTCACATAACCTGCGTGCTATTCTCTTCATTGTCTGTTTGTGCTGTCTATACTCATGCATCACTCAATCCTTTTTCAAATATTGCTACTCAGAATGCAGAAGATTAGAAGATAGAATTCAGAATATTCTTTCAGGACTGGTATCCCCCCAAAAATTATTCAAGCTTATTTTAAATTGTATTGCATTTCACAGCAAATGCAGGGTTATTTTTATTGTTTTTGTTTTGTTCATATTTTTTTAAAGCAGTGTTCATATGCTCAAAGTGGTGGTCAAGATCTATTGAAATTCAATTTATGGAGCTCAACTTGTACATTCTTGCATTTATATAAGTCAACTCTGAATTCGTAAATAATAATTAACATAATCTGCAAGTTTTCTTGTTTCCATAAACCAGTTTTGTTTGCCATTTGAGGTTTTATAATTGGGCAGTTACAATTAGAAGATGGAATGTTCTAGAAAGTATCCATAGTATATGGGAGCTTTGTGGGCATTGGTGGGTTGTGGAATCAAGAAATATGCCAATTATGTCAGTGTTTCTCTAGCACAATAATGAAACTCCTGCTTTGTTAGCTAGTTCAGATCAATTCAAGTCATTGCGGACCCCATTAAGCATGACATCATGTCAAGAAACAAACAGAAAAAAACAGTACTTTCTGTTTATTTATGTGCCTTGCTTTAGGCTAAAGGAAAAAAAGGAAAGATTTGGCTCACACATTTAAGTGAGAATATATACTGTGAACATTTGAATGCTGCAGCCAGGCCATAATTAATAAGAAAATGCTGTAGTCATCCAACACTTCTTCAAGCATCTCAGCTACTGTACATGTGCAGTATGTAGTCCCTCTACCCCACCCCACCTCCCTATTCACAATCGCTGTGTAGACTTGATGAGAGAACAACAGAAGCCAGGTCATCAGGTCTCATACTTCAGGGCCAGTCCTAATCCTACAGGAACATGTGCTTGGAAAACAACAGACTCCACTCTGACAGAGTGAGAGACAGAGACCAAGCCAAGCGGAAAACATCCCAGGCTGACTATAGGGATAAATATTAAAGTATGTGTTTGGCCTTCTTGCAACCCTGTGGCCTGAAGAAACATTCATTTGGGATGAGCTTAACTGCAAAAGAGCTTCAGGGTGCACTCCTCAGTCAGGACCTGCTACTGCATGCATTAGCTTTGAACCACAGCAACATATTTTCTGTCAGTTATGTTTGGTATATACAATACATAAGATTTATACATTAGATTATAAGACTACATTACATTTCTAAAATCGCTATTTATAAAAAAAAAAATAATCCATGTTTTGACAATCAAAGATTCCCATTAGCAAGTGACAATTATCCATTGTTGCTTAGAGTTGGTGCGCTACTTTTGTTGCTTGTGGGAATACCCAGCCTATTGTTTTTCTGTTTTTGCATGTGTGTTTTAGTAGTGGCTTAACAGCTAAATAGTTAACAAAAAACTATTGCTATTAGGTGTGTAGGTTGGTTGTTTGATTTATAATTTACATGCAAAACATTTTTTTTCCTAGCTTCTTAGCTTCATAGGCAAGAAAATAAAATAAAACTAATGAAATACATTGACCAGAGGCATCCGTGATTTCTTCTACAAAGCATATTGAGAGTATAATGTCAGGATAAATCAAATGAAACCACAGTTATATATTATTTTCAGTTTTTTGCATGTCAGAGACTAAATAGAAACTAATTCTATATAGGAAATAAAGGTGTGAGTGGGGATAAAGCACACTCTTTTTAGCATTTAGCCTTCATGTGGGCCAGAACAACATTTCAATGCCGGACCACCAGCTGCTCTGATTGAGCCAATATCAGCCAATTGTTGATAAAATTAAGAAACGGATGCCCCGAAATCTCGGCAAGAACAGTGCTGCATCTACACACTTTGTGAAGGTGCGGGGTGAGAGGGCAAGCCCAAATGGAAGGACCCGGTATTGGTAAGCTTAGGCCTTGAAAGCAAACCTCAGGAACTTGAAAGTATGCCTACTTCAGATCTATCCTGACAAACCAGTCCTCTGACCTGATTTGGGACACAACCTGATTTCACTCCATGTGCTCTTATAGCTTCCTGGTCATCAGTGATGTCACGCTTTTCATTGGACTGATTACACATGTGATTCAGAGCGCGGAAGCATTCCCAAAGCAACAGCTCCAGTTCCTGAAGGGAAACTGAAGAAACAACACATTTGGCAGAGAATTGGTCTAAGGATTCATTTAAACCAGTTATAGTTTGCAAGAAATTGGATACATAGAAAATTTGTAGTTGTTGTTTTTTCTCCAAGATGCTGGCAAGTCAAATTTACCTAACTATTTTTATTTTATTTTTTTTGACCTGTGCCAAACCTGTATTTTATTTAAACCTGTTTATTTTCACCCTTGATTCACACATAAAGTTTCACCTTGCACCATACAGGATCATAGACAGGTCTATGATGCAGTGTTCTGTTATACTACCTTTCTGTATAATACTGATGGTTTCTATAGTCGTGGCATCATAATAATGTTATTAAGAGGTGGATTGATTTAGTTAGGACACCGCTGTGTGAAATGCATGGTCCATCAATGAGTTTAAACTACTTCTGTTATGAGAAATCATAATAATACTGCATACTAAAAAAACATTATGATGCTGGCTTTCTGGCAAAAGCTTTGGTAAATTCCCACACATGGCTGTGAGAATGTCAGGTGTCCACACACTTTTGCCTATATTGTGAATTTCAGGTCAGGTTGCATTGACCATGATATATTGACCATAGTACTGTAAAGGATATACTGATATTTTTTCTTTTACTTTAACACCTATAGTAGCAATCTAAACCATGGGTCACCAAAGTGCACATTGTACAATAACAATCATCCTTCCTTATTTCTTTGTGTATCCTTGACAAATGTCAGTGGCAATGTTCCAACATCAGCTCTGTAAGAAACAAGCTGAGACATCCAGCTCTGGTTTTTGATGCATAGCCGAAGGGTAACCGTCATAAGGACATGTTCAAATCACACACTTCAACTCAGTGACCTTTATTAAAAACCCTAATCTATAACAGTGTCAGCCTGTATTAGCATATCAAATTACCAATCCTACACATGGAAAAGTAAAAGTATGCTAAGAAAATTTTTAGTATCTCAAATACATAGTGTTGGAAATACCTTAACTTTAAAGGGTATATTATAAGTATTTCTAAATACAGATGAAGCACAAAATTAGCATGTGTGTGGTGTGAATGAGCCAAATCACCACTATTCAAATTTAATAAAATGTTTATGTTAAATTAAGGTTGTTGGTTTTTTTTGCTGCCATTTTTGTAATGAAACTGATACTGTTAAACTTAGTACTAAGTGTTAAGAGAAAGATAACACTTGTGTCTTCTAAATGAACTGTTCCATAACAATTTTTTTATTTTTTATTTATCTGTTCTTTGTCAAATATGAAACATATTTCAGAACACATTTCTAATTCAGAAATGCCTTTGATAATGTATTGAGTATAAGCATAACAAATAACAGTTATAAGCGCTGGCTGCTATGAATCCATCATAAAGAGAGCTATGAAAGGATTCAGGATTCAGGATTGAGAAAGGCAGTTAGTATATGCTCATTTATCTGCCAGCAGTGACAGATTCATTCATCATCACACGTTCATATGCCTCATCAATTGGTTTAATTGATCATGTGCTGAACTCGGAATAAATCAAAGAGACTAATGTTCATTTCTTCCTTTTCATATATTTTGAATGAACCTCAATTTTTGTTTGACGTTTTTGAAGGTTATGCAGTTTTTCAGTCAGAAAACAATTTTACTAAACAATAACAAATAGTAAGTAATCACTAAAAATATATAACTTCCATAAATGCAGTTAAAATTTGTTAATTTGTTGAAATGAAAATACAATAGTTGTTTATTTAAAGGTGCAAAAGACCAATTTTGCTAAATATTCAGAATATGGTTTAAGCCATGGTAATGGTTATTTGTGAAACTGCAATAACACTTTTTTAAATCTGAATTGTTTGAATGAGGTTTGTGTAAGACATTTAGTGCTATATCATGGCTTTCAAGTGCTTACAAGCAAAAGGTAAGCAAAAGCTCAATGATCAAATATTAACATCAGCCAGTCTTTATATAGAGTACTGTAGCTCACAGCTCTAACAAGAAGGGTACTTCTGTATAGTGATAATATGATGAAGTCACTCAGGGTAAATGAGATATAATTGTCATAAATCACCAAACACAATACAAGTTAGAGGCTAAGAAAAAGGACAGGTGAACACAAAAATTACGTGTATAGAGCTATTCGATTAAGTTTTAGACATCAACATGTCATAAACATTACGGGTAAAATGTAAAGCATAATTTTTTTTAAGTTGCCAGTTGTACAGGAAAATCTGCAGTTTCGTTTTATTCTGCAATGACTTCTAATAGTAATACTAATCTTACTAATGTTCATTACTTTCCACCCTCTGTGGGTCCTGAAGGTGGAGCTTCATTTGCATTGAGTTCACTTACTTTGTAATAACCATACATACTGTAGATAATGCTCTTATAAAATAAATAAATAAATTAATTAAAAGCATTTTTTAATCGTTCTGCAGACTGTAGCATGATGGTTTCAGAGCTTGGACTTTATACACAAACACTACAAGAATGAGTCACTTGTTTTTTGGAGTGTGGGATAAATTTGTGACTAAATTATTCAGACTTTTAGGTGCAAAAGAGGCTGTTTGCATTTCAAAAGCAGTGCATCAATGTGTGATTATTTGAAGTTTAGAAGGTAATGCTAAGCCAGGCACCACACTAGCACACAGTAAGGCATTATTATAAGGTAATTTTTTATATCTTGGAAATCAAAAACATTTTTTTTTTTGCTCAAATTGACTTTTTATTAAATCTGGACATCTTGCTCAGGCTAACACAGTGTATCTTTCTGTCATTTTTCTTTTTAAAGAAATTTTCTGATGCTGCATTTGATGTAGTGTTTCTTCGCCCCTTTTGAAGGTCAAACTATGGCATGCTTCTTCAAACAACCAAATTACAAATGAAATCTGTGCATTTATCACTAGCTGTGTTACAGTTTTGGCCTTGCAGGGTTTTTTTAATGCTTCCATGGCAACAAGTGCCATTTACGTTTGTTGTTTTCCCGATAGGTTGCTGGTCTGTTTTGCTGATTGTGCGCACCTATTTCTTGTTTTCTACTAATAAGCTTGTATATTTAAACATTCTGTGTTTGCCTTTGTATTTGTATTTGCACATTAACCTTGCTTACATTAGCAATGTATTATTTTTTCAGTATTGTTATTTATTTGTAGTATTATTGATGCATAGACATGCCTAAATAAACAACTTGGAGCACATTAATTTCTATTATTCTTACAACTACAATGACACACAGTCAGTCAATTTCTATTTAGATGTGAGACAGAGCAACACAATTTAAAAAAACAAAGGTTATACTTTAAAATAAACATTTCCTCAATTCTTAAGAAAATTAGATGAAATTTTCAAACTGCTCCTGTGTTGGTTTGTAGAATAATTCAACAAGAACATAGATCCTGTATGAGCAGCATAATAGAGGAGAACAATTACACAAAAATTACACATACACATCTGTGAGTGTTTTTAGGCCATGGGAGAAGGTGTGATATTAGTCATAGTCACCTGTGGTGGTCACCGAGCACTGTATCGCTGGGGTGAAGTTAAAAATGGGACTGCCATTTAAACAGACTCACAGAAACATGATGGCTGAATTCACAGGGTCTAGCCTTAACGTTGTACTGAGCAGCCTCTTTATCAAAGTTGCACACAGTATCCAATGATTGCATCTCATTTAGTGTTTCAAGAATGTGCCCGTCTGATCTTCTCCCATCTTTATAGTGTTGTTATAGATTTCACAGTTTTTGCTGCACAATCCCAAAAAGCTCAATTGTAAATTTCGCAAATGATACAAGAAAACTGTTAAATTGCATGTTGTAAAGATGACTGGCGCTCAGTATGGCATTTTGTTTGGACATGCTAGAGGTCTGAATAGGTAATATTTCTAGCATTTGGCAGATGTCTTTATCTCAAGCAATTTTTTTTACTAAGAATCATTCAAAAGCCACAGCAGTGTGGATTGAACTACAGAGTCCATCAACTCTTTATAAACTACAGTACTACTGTTCCACAAATGTTAACCTGCCAAGTGCTATTAAGGACTGTGGTTATAATAACATAGAAGATTTGCCTGTCACTTAACATCAAGCTTGATGGCTGTATAAAAATAAAGATTACAAGAATCCATTCATGCTGTATGACATTTTAGCTTCAACATCTATTAATAATAATGTGTTTTAGAACATGCTAGATGGATGTAATGGAAACACTTTATGAAGTACGTGGCTGCATATAAAAACACAATCAGAAATTATTCAGCTCATCATAAAATTGTGATTAGTGCATGCTTTAACTCATCATTAATTCATATAAATTTAGGTATTAAAGCATGATTATTCATGTACTGATTTTGCAAAGTTACCAAAAATGCTAACACTTTGGCTTCTCCAAAAATGTTTGCAGGGCAAAAGTTATAGTCAGTCACACATTATCACCTGCTATAAGATGTTGGCACAGCAAAAAAAATGTTTATGAATTAAAGTAAAAGTAAATGACCTCAATATCAGTTCAAGTCCTGATACTCATGCTCTTATACATGCATTTCTAGTTAAAAATATGTTCATAGTTAATTATGTGTGCTTTAGCTCTATCTTGAATTTATTCTCTTCTGGGAGGTAGGATTCTGATTTTTGTATATCTGCTTAACTCAGTTGATTTTTTAGTGTTAATTGCATTGTTACCTAGTATAGCATTAATTATTCTACAATGTTGATTCTATAGTGTTGATCTGTGCTTATTTGTTCTCTTTCAGGAACTCGAGCTGCATAAACAACGAACGCTTCCGTGTGAAAACACTTTGAATGATGTGTGAAGGGCGCCCATGCTCATAGTGGTTGTTGACCCGCTTCCGTCAAGGCCAAGCAGTGACTGAGGTCATGGGGCTCGCAGTTGGATCTGGCAGAGGGTTTGGAGATTGGCCTGTCCCTTTCTTCTGCCTCACCTGTAAGATCCAGCGCTCTTTCCCAGGGTTTGCAAGCACGCCTTTCGGCGGTTTCTTTCCCCTGTGAGGAGAGTGCTGCGCTTCACCTCACTTCATTCAAGGAGGGGGAGGGGATGGATGTCGGCGAATCCGCTGACACCCCTTCTCAGACAGTCCTTTTCAAGGAGCTCCTGGAGGTAGTTACTCGTGCTGTTGCCAAGCTACATATTGCTTTAAAGCCGAAACAACGTCAGCAGGCACCTCTGGATTACCCTGCCAGACTTTCCAGACAGGGACAAAGCTTTTGTTGCACCTCAGTACATGGTGTTAATCTTTCCTCAGTGCCCCCAGGAGGTCGGCTTTGTAACCCTGACACATGTGGTGTTACAAGGCACAGCGATCTCCAAAAAGTGCCTTCCTCAATTTTCACCAGGGTATATAGCAAATTGGTGGGCTCGTTGCCACCAATAGATTATCTGCCAGCCTGAAAACACCTGCTGAACATATCTAAATGGGTTCTGGGCACACTGTAGAAATAGCCTACTCAATTCAGTTCAGGCCCGAGCAGGCTCTGGTCATGGAACAGGAAGTAAACACTCTATAAGGGAAGAAGGCCATTGAGGTGGTCCCTCCACTAGACAGAGAGTCCCCAAGAAGCTCCCAAGAAGAACGGGCAGCTGCATCCCTTTTTAGATCTATGTCAACTGAACCACTCTCTATATTGAGACTCAGGTTCAAGATGCTCACCCTGAAACAGGTCGTGTCCCAAATCAGGTCTGAGGACTGGTTTGTCACGATAGATCTGAAGGATGCTTATTTTCACGTATCCATCCTTCCTTCACACAGGAAGTTTAAAGGTCCAAAGCTTACCAATATCAACTCTGGCTCTGCTGAGACTCCAGGGCATCCACCTACTAAAATTTGCCGACAGCTGGTTAATATTAGCTCGATCAGAGCACCTGGTGATCCGGCATCAAGATGTCATACTCGCCTATATGTATGAACTTTGGTTAGGCCTAAACACCATGAAAGATGTACTTTCTCCGGGACAGAGAACCACCTATCTAGGTATAGTGTGGGCTTCGACCGATATGCAGGTGCAGCTGTCTCCTGCACTAGTCGAGTCTAACCTGAAGCCCAGCTACACACTGTGGAGAAGTTTCAAAGACTGCTGGGTCTGATGGCAGCTGCATCCAATGTGGTGCCACTTGGCCTCCTATACATGCAACAGCTACAGTAGTTCTCCCAAAAGGGCAACCCACTCCACACTATTAAGGTCATGCGAAGAGCCTTACAAGCCTTAGACATGTGGAGAGATCCCAGGTTCCTGTAATAGGGCCTATGTTCTAAGTTCTGTACCATTGTGTAATGTTAGCGACGGACACCTCCCTCACCGGTTGGGGCGGTAATTTTTGACCACACAGGCTGCTCCGGTGCTTGTTCAGTCTATTGTGATTTTGAGACTGGACTACTGCAACTCTCTGTTGGCAGATCTACCTCTGAACGCTATTCATCCACTGCAAATAATCCAAAACGCAGCTACACGATTTGTGGTTAACCGGCACAAGTTCTCCCACACCACCCCACTGCTGCGCACCCTCCACTGGCTTCTGGTAGCTGCACGTATAAGATTGAAAACACTGATGCTTGCCTACAAAGCCAAAAATGTACCAGCACCCTCTTATCTCAAAGACCTCATCAACTGGTATTGGCGCTCGACTGGTACCACCTCCACTCAGAGTAAGAGGTAAGTATACTTCAAGGCTCTTTTCTGTTCCTGCACTGAGGTAGTGGAATGAACTTCCCCTGGATGTCCGAACAGCGGCATTACTGGCTATCTTCATGCGACAGGTGAAGACCTATTTCTTCCTGAAACACTCAAACTAGCACTTTCCAGGTTTACTTTACAAAAAAATTAATAAAAACTCCTCTCAAAAAAGTTGTAGGCTGTTTTATTTTAACTTTGTAATCTAGCGTACCAGTGTAGATCTATTCATTGATAGAGACGCTAAACATTTTTGTATGTTGATCTGGAAAGGGGCATCTGCTAAACCTAAATGTAAATGTAATTATAAAAATGGCTTTCATAGAAAGTAGTAAACATGAAGTAAACATGCTTATTTTTGGACAATTGATAGTGTTCTCACACTATCATCTACCAAATATAGTCTAGATAGATACATAATAAAAAAAGATATAATAAATAATATAATAAATAATAAAATAAATATATAGCTACTGTATATGTAAAGAGGAAACTGATACAGTGTGATGTGATTATTTCTCTTTGGTTTTAAGTATACACTTATTTAAATATTTCCAATAAATAAAGGGACTAGATCATTCATAGAAGGTTTGTATAATTAGTTGCCATCTGATTAAACAAATTGTGAGACTTTACGGGTTAATGTTCACCGGTTTGAGTGGAGTTTTTTTTTTTTTCATCAGCTGGAAATAGAACAAATGAATTGCTCTGGCTCACAGGATCTGAAAACAGCAAAGGAGTGTGAGATTCATGAAGAGAGAGGGATAATTTTTTTTGTCTCTCTCTTTACTTTATAGCAGATGGTGCTTTTTTTTCCTCTGGCTGTTTCTCAGCCACATCAGCCTTAATGAAGGCCACCCTCTGCCTTCCAACCCCCCAAATATCACCTCATATTTCATATCTTTTAAATTAGTCTTTTAGCAATTTATACAGGGGGAGAAATGAAACTGGATGCTAACCTGTATCCACACACACACACATGCAAAGCTAGTCGTCATCTGACTAATGTACACAAGTGATGAGAAGGTGTGTGTTTGTGTGTGTGTGTGTGTGTGTGTGTGTGTGTGTGTGTGTGTGTGTGTGTGTGTGTGTGTGTGTGTGTGTGTAGGGGGCTGGTGGTGGTATTGATTTAAAAGCCCTAACTAATGTGATGCAGGTCGTCGTAATGAAGGATGTAAATTGCACATTGTTCCATTTGCAGACACGCTCCTTGACGTCTTCTGCTTTCCCCTCCTGTAAAAACCTGAATAATTCATTGCTAATGGACAGATAAATAATGCGCCTCAATTTGCATTTGAGGGTAATTGATTCTCTGGGATAGAAGGAATAATAAAAGCCCTCCACCTCTCCTCTTCTCTGCTTTCCACTCCTCTTTTCTCCTTTTCCTGCCACCTCCCTCCAATACTCCTTATTAACTGCCACACCTCCCACTCTTTGATTCTCTGATATATTCCATCTAGCATACCCCAGAGGATACATCTCTCTCTCTCTCTCTCTCTCTCTCTCTCTCTCTCTCTCTCTCTCTCTTTCTCTCTCTCTCTCTCTCTCTCGCTCGCTCTCTCTCTCTCTCTCTTTCTCCCTCCCTCCCTCTCTCCTCTGTCACTTGTCTCACTTCTCTTTCTCTGTCCCTCTTTAGCTATGACTTCTCTCTCTCTCTCTCTCTCTCTCTCTCTCTCTCTCTCTCTCTCTCTCGCTCTCGCTCAGTCACCCCCCTGCAACCTCTCTCTCTCTCTCTCTCTCTCTCTCTCTCTCTCTCTCTCTCTCTCTCTCTCTCTCTCTTTCTCTCTCTCTCAGGTATTTATTTGCTTTTCATTACTGGGTGGCCTCTCTATGACAGCGAGGTAATAACCTTGGGCAAATGTTGGTAAACAGTTCTGACAAATTAAAATCACCTCACTCAGGGCTCCTGGCTGCTGGGCCAATAAGAGCGGGAGGTCACGAGCCTGTTCCAAAGACAGCAAGCACTCGAGTCTGATCTGTAACAAAAGCCACTTCAATCAGGGGGCTGTGTGCAGCACACCTTAGCATGGGTTAGAAAGCTCAAGTGCTGGACCATTCATTACCTACCACCTTACTCACACACACAAACACACACTCCTACACACACAGACTTAGATACACGCCCTGTAATGTGAATGAAAGCAGCGATTTATCTGACCTGCTGCAAGTTTATTTAAGAATAAATCACCCACCAGGCAATAAACAGCTCCAAATTTAAATTTCAGCCTTGCTACACATTTCTTGTTTTTTTTTTTAAAGGAGAGCCTTTGCTACGCTTTTAGCAGTTGTGTTTTTGCATGTGGCAACAAGTCCTAATAGTGGCTTGGCCACACAGTCATGCTCTGCTTGCTGCTGAGTTTAGTTACAGCTTTTATCGAATCACTTTCTCACTACACAATAACCTGGAATTCAAGCTATTTAAACCCCAAAATTACACTGTCATTCTCTAATAATCTAATAAAATATCAAGGCATAAATCTTAATTGTTTTTATTATAGCTTGGACATTTTCTAATTTCATAAAGAAGCCCCGACCTTATGCTTATTAATGAAGAACTTTAACCACTGAGTTTCCACAGCTTTAAAGCTACATATTCAAAATTCAAATTCAAATTCTATTCATCACATACACATACATATAGAGTACGACATGCAGTGAAATGCTTTATATGACTGTCCAGCATTCGAGTACAAAAGAAATAGAATTTAAGGATCTAAAAAATAAAAAAAAATAAAAAAGTAATAACTATAAAAAATTTTAACTAAAGAAATATATGGGAAAATTTTACATTTATATATATATATATATAGATGTGAAGGTGTATGGCAGATATTGACAGTACAAATTAAAGTGATTTAGTGTGATTGTCCTAAAAGTGTCCATGTGCAGTATGGTGTGATATAAAGTGACACTGTGCTGTGCAAGTCCAGAGTTAAGGTGTCATGATAGTGCAAAAAAGGTTGTGCATAAATGAGTGAAGATGGAGAGAGAGGTCCAGTACTAGATCCTGGGTGTTTCCTGGTTTAAACTCTGAATGGCCTGCGGAAAGAAGCTCTCCTCATTCTCTCTGTGTTTGCTTTCCCTGAACGCATCAAAGAAAAGAGTCCATTGTTTGGATGGGATATTATGAAATCTGCTAACATTAGAAATCAGTAGCATAACATTAACATGAAAAAATAATTAACAATGGCCAGTGTTTATTGTGTTAGCTAGCTAAACTCATGCTGCATCCCAATTTGCCTACTAGCCGTCCTAAATATCATCTGTGATTAGATTTAGTGTGTCCCAAATCGCAGTATGTTGAAATGAGAATCCCATAGGACCACGAATGGTCAACTATTTATGGAAGCATGGAGTCTCTGACTCTTTTTGATGAGAAAATAATATTTTATTTGCTAGCATGCCCCAGTATTTGCATATTTTTTTCCTTAAAAATTCAAAGCATGTAATTTCTCTTCACAAACATTTTGAATTTTTTTTATAAATAAATATGTGAACTAGGATGCATCAGTTCTCATTATAACAAATTAATTTGAACTAATGAATGAACTTTTTTTAGAGATGATGTAGCAAGTGGCCATACTACATGGTTTTAGCTTCACTCACCATGTACAGTAGTGTATCCTCTGTGTTTAGCCAGAAGTTTCTTTGTGTTAAGTGTTAAGTGTTAAGTGTTTAACACCCTTGAATGGCAGCATTTACTCATTAATGTTCATTCATGGCTCTCTCTGTGTTCAGTGTTTGTTTGTGGTGTGTGGTGAAAAATTTGTCCAATTTGATAGCATTGAAATTAATAAATTAATTTAATTTATTTATATAATTATTAATTAATTTAATTAATGTATTTAATTTCCCTTTATCTTAATTACATTGTGTATGAAGTTTATCGTGTAAATTTGTTTCTAGGACAAGTACAGTATTTAAAGTTACAAGTAGTTCTCTTACAGAAAAGTCACACGTCTTTTCACAATAATGTGATGAAGGTGTTCTATTCTTCCAATACGTGATTTTTCTCATATGATTTATTTGCTGATAATTTTTCACAGGTATTACTTTTTCACGTTAATAAAGATGTTTGAATATGAGGTCACATATGCTAGTTCAAAGCATTACACAATGGACTGCAATTTCACCTTTTTATTCCACATGATCACACACTCCTTGCATGATGTGTTATTTTATATCCTAATTATTATTTTTAAATAGAAAATGGAGAAAAGTTTTTAAACTTTTGACTAGCAGTGGATATATATTTAGAGGGCACACACACACACACACACACACACACACACACACACACACACAAACACACACACACACACACACACACACACACACACACACACACACACACACACACACACACAGTACTATATATACATTATATGGACACATTATATTTATGGACACCTGAGCATATCATTGGTATCTTTTTGAACATCTCATTCCACATTTAGTACTTTTTTGCTGTTATAATACCCTCAACTCTTCTGGGAAATTGTTGCACTAGATTTTGGAGGGTGGCTGTGAAGAATTGTGCTCATTCAGCTACAAGGGCATTAGTACAGTCAGGTGCTGATGTAGGGTGATAAGGCCTGGGGTGCAGATTTCAGTGTTCCAATTCATCTCAAAGGTTTTCAATAGGGTTGAGCTCAGAGCTCTATAGCAGGCCATTCAAGATCTTCCACTCTAAACTATGGAAACCAAAGTTCCTGTATTTGTAGACTAGTGCTGGAATTATAGAAAGTGGACCTCATGAGTAGTACTAGGCCATGCTGCTCTACATAATCTTAAGCATATAAAATATTTATATGTGCAAAATTGGTGACCTGCTTTTGGATGCAACACAAAAGTTATTTAAGAAACAAACAAAAATGAAAGCAAAACTTTCCAAAAATTAATAATAGGCTACACTTTGATGCACTGACCTACACTTAATAAAATTGGAGTGTATACATTTGGTTGTGTGTGTGTGTGTGTGTGTGTGTGTGTGTGTGTGTGTGTGTGTGTGTGTGTGTGTGTGTGTGTGTGTACGTGTGTCTATGTCCATCTGTGTGTATGTGTGTCTTTTTGTCCATCTGATACAGCCTCAATGGAGCCACCCCTTCCCCATTTTCTTGGTTTAATCCAGCTGAATGCTTCTACTTGGTATTCACGACCACCACTATGGAAATAAAGAGTGTAAAGCCAAGGGCAATCACCGAGTGCTCATCAGGAGGCGAGCAGTGAAGTGGAGGCTGCGGGTGGAGGGAACACTCACGCTTCATACTGCAGCTACAGTCTCAAATTAAAAAGAAAAACCTGTCAGAAACATAAGAATGATTTTTACTGGAAAGCGGACTCCCCATTCTCTTTCGTCTTTCTCTCTCTCTCTCTCTCTCTCTCTCTCTCTCTCTCTCTCTCTCTCTCTCTCTCTCTCTCTCGCTCTCTCTCTCTCACTCTCACACTCTCACACACTTTTCTGAGCTGTCAAACTTATTGGAATTATAACTCACAGCCTGCAATGCTTGAGTGGATTTCCTGTGTGTAATAAACCCAAATCCTGAGAATTAAGCTGCGGTGTAAATGTCTTCCAAAAAACTTCTAAAGGCCAACCTCTCTTACATAGAGAAAAGAGTGCATAGGTCATACAGGTAAGTAATAAAAGGCAGTTGTAGAAAAATAATCAATGACAGACATGTGTGCGGTTGTGTTTGCTGGGGTTGTGATGATTACCAGCCTGAAGTCGATTCTTTTCCAGCATAATCCAACATAATACAGCAAGTGCTTTATTCCTCTAATACCACAAGAATACAGTGTAAACAATAGAACTGAAAAAATGTTTTGCTTTGAATCTTGCCTCCTCAAGAAACCAGTAAAGTCTTTAATTTTTTAACTTATAATCTTGATAATATAGTTTTAACATTAACCCTGACATTTACAAAGCACTGACATTAGAGACTTTTAACATAAATGTTACATCAACATAAAAATAAATCTTCATCATAACACCAATTATATATTTTTTGTGGAAACATCCTGGGTAATATGTTACTATAGAAACAATCATGTATTAGTATTGTGGTTTATTTAATGTATTATATAAACCTAAAATTCATGAGATCTTTATTTTCAAATAAACATCATGAATCTAAAATTCTTAACTTTTAATTTTAAATATATGTTTATATTAAAGGTTTGTATAAAAATAATGAAAGTGAATGGCTGGACAGAAGATCAAAAAGTATAGATTAACACATATTTCTTGGTAGTTCCTAAAACAAATAATTAATATAATAGTAGTACTCTAAGAAAGGGCCAATTTCATTATATACGACGTTAAATCACACATTTGTTTCTAATAAAGCACAAAACGTGATTGGTGCCTGAAAACTTCTGATTCTCAGAACAGAAATGACACAAGCCCAGGGGGTCTGATTGTCATTCAAAAAGGCACTCGTCCTTGGGTAAGAAAGAATAAGGGAAGCAGTCATTAATTACAAAATAGCTGAGGACTGAGAGACGGATGTGACAGAATGACCCTGAAAATGCACATATGTTCTTAAGTATGTTAGCAAACACAATTCACACCTGCACACGCACTTGTACTCAGGATGCAGAGTGACAGTACAGTACACACCCTTTTAAACACAACTGAATAATGCAGGATGCCAAGATGTGTGTGCGTGTGCACACACACTCACACACTCACACACACACACACACACGCACATGCATATACAGAAAATTAAAGCTGTTCTAGTATTACAGTATATCACCATCAGCACCATTAGCATGTAATTAGGTAAAAGTATTCCACATGAAATTATGAATTTCTTGTCACTTTTAGATGTGTGGAGAGATCCCAGGTTCCTGACTCAGGGCCCCTGTGCTGGGAGTTCCTGGCCATCGCATAACACATCTCTGTGCACCCACTGGATGTGGCACATCAATTGCATAGAGATCCTGACCGTGCTTCAGGCATTTAATCCCAGACCTCAGGGGACACCATTTGTTGGTCAGTACAGACAACACTAAGGTAGTATTTTATATCAACCACCAGGGGGGGTCTGCGATTCTGTACAAGCTGGCACATCAGATCAAGCAGTCGCCCTCTTGAGACAAGGGCCAGGGCCCCAGAAATTGAGACTCCACTCGGATGTGGTAGAGAAAATCTTGAAAAAACTTTTACAGGGCACAGGTGGACCTGTTTGAGACTCAAGAGACTTCGCACTGTCCCCTCTGGTTTTCCCTAACACCTAACAGCTGGAGGCCATGGTACAGGCATGCCGCGTTGCTCCCGGGAGTTCTGGAGACAGTTCGCCCTGGGAGATTCCTCTCAGGAGACATATTTTATCTTAGGCAGGGTGTACAGTAATACAACCCCACCCAGAGCTGTGGCCCTTGGGAGGGTGCAGCTCCTAGCCGTCGGCCTCCATGTGGAGGTTGTACACCACAAGGTGGCACCTGACTGCATCGTGTGAACAACACCATTTAGATCCAGTAAACTACCCGGTCAGTTAAGTTCTGGAATTACTTAAAGTACAGTTCGCCAAAGGGTTCGCGTTCGTGTTGTGGAAAACTGCAGAGCACAAGGCAGCGGGGCGAAGAGGCATAACGAGGCACGGCTGGAAGCTCATAAGGAGAACGTCAACTCTCCATGCTCATCAAGGAGAAGTAGGAATATAAAAGGAGCCACGAAGGAGCATAGGGGAAGGAATGTTTGGCTCCCAACTAATGAACGGTTTGTTTCTCTTTTTCTCAACAGGAAGCAGCGACAGCGGTGAGAGCAGCGCAAGTTATCGCAGCGAATATGCCAACCCTCTTCCAAAGACTCTCTAAAGGTCTCTATGTGCCGTGGACACCGAGCACCCACCCGCCCACACAGGTTTGGGATTCAGCTGTCCTAGGACGGGCTGTGGCCATGAACAACACGTATTTGGAGCGGCGGAAGCTCCGGCGAACGCGGCATTAAGGACTAATTCATAGTCTGAAACAAAATTGCACTTCTGTACACAACAAATAAAGACCCCATGTGATTTTCCTGACGTTCGTCTCTCTGTTGTGTGTGTGTTCGTCCCGTCATTGGAGAAAGGCGCTACAAATGCATATACCACCTAGTGAACATAAATTGTAATAGCAATTAGTAATTAGCAATAGTAAGAGAACACAACACTCGAGTTCCTAAAAGGGCACATCTCTAGGTAACGTATGTAACCTTAGTTCCCTGAAGGGACGAGACGCTGCATCTCCAAGCCACACTCCCTGCATCCCTGCTGCGCTTTCTTCTCCTTTCAGAAGCTACATTGCATGTTTTTTAGCTTCAGTAATGCCGCTAGAAAGAGCAGTTTTTTGAGTGTCTTGTGATGCTGAATTTCATATTAAACATATTGAGCTTACTTCAGATGAGCCCCTTTATTTCATATTCAGCCAACGGGGATGTTGTGGCACAAATATATTTCTCAAGCATAAAGTGATTACATTGAAATAATCTGGTTAAAATGCACATTCTCTACACTGTTTATTTATGGGAAGACTGTGGAAAATAATATTCCATTTAACTTTTACAGTGCTTATATCCAATTGAACTAGGTCTTTGTTTTGTAAGACATCAAGTAGCAAAACTTGTCAGCTGCCAGCATGGTGTGTTCATGATTATTTCACTATATTACAGTAACTATGTTCACATTGGTTGAGAAAAAAAGAGAATTGTTGAGTCCAGAGAGTGACAGGGACAAATTAATTAATCATTTCAAATGAAAAGTTATCAAAATTAAAGGATCATTACACTTTTGTTTGTAATGATGATATTATATAATGTGTACATATTCAATAAAGTGTTCATTTAATCATAGATAATAAAAGGTAGCTTTATTATACTAATTAAACTCCATTACACTCTCCACAAGGCAGCAGGACTTATTCAGATTTTGCTCCAGGAGTAATGTGCAATGTAATGTGTAATTCTATGATTGAAACCAAAATGAGCACATTGGAGCACACCAATCCATTAAGGTGGTACTTTAATATTGGATTAGTTGGAGGAGAACTGGGGAATCAGGAGGGAACCACTGCATAGAAAACCCCACAGACAGTAACTGGTCTGAATCATTGACCATGGATCAATGTGATGGCGACAATAACTGATGTGCAAGTGCCTTACTCACAGCAAAAAAAAAAAACACAAAAAAACAACAACAATATTTTCAGGAAGCAAACACTATACTCTCCACACATAGACACACACATATACAGTACACACTAAGGTTACAATAAAACATTCAGTAGCTGATCCTAGTGGAGCATTATTTAAAGATATTCACATCAGTGAATATCATTTAGTGTGTGTGTGTGTGTGTGTGTGTGTGTGTGTGTGTGTGTGTGTGTGTGTGTGTGTGTGTGTGTGTGTGTATGTGTGTTTAAAACATCAGCCTCTGGCATTGGTGGTGCATACTGGTGACTGATGTAATGTTACTCTATTGATTGTCATTATCTACTGCCAGGGGCAAGGTCAATACCAAACAATTGTACTCACACATCCAGATTTCATTTTCCTCACTTACCGATTTTAACCCCTTAATCACACATGCTTCAGACAAAAACATACTGATATTATTTTTTGATAATGAGTAACTTACAGTCCATTGTAAAAATATTCACCCATTTTTGTGTGCAACCTAACTGAAGTAATTGGGATTATATCTCATAAATATGATATATGATATTTAAAGACATACGTTATAGAACATGTATATTCACAGCTCAGATGGAGAAAGCTTAGCCCTGGTTGTTCTTGCAGACATGTGATGAGATTAGAAGTGCAAAGCATGGTGGTGGCAGCAACATGTTGTGGGGATATTGTCCTTTCAGGGACTGGAAAAATTGAAGGAGGTTAGTGTACCTTGAGGTTCTGTCCACATGAATCCAGAATATAAAAAAAGTTAACTAAGCTAAATAAACTTAAATTTTGTAACATGCTCTCCCTAGATACATTTGACAAATCAATTTTTGACTTGTAGAATGAGAAAATGATTATGCATTTTTAGTCAGGTAAGCCATTTTATCTAAAACATTCAACTTTATAGTCCTGGATTAAACACAACAGTAACTCAGAGTTTTGATCTGTCCCATAAAAATGTGATGCAGGAATTGTACACATTTGTTTTAATAATCGCATTATGTATAACATGTATATGCTTAAGAAAGTGTTCATTTGATTGTTTTAGTATCGAAGGTAGCTTTATTATACTAATAAATCTACAGCACACTCTCCACAATGCAGCAGAGCCTGTTTACATCTTGCTCTAGAAGTGATAGAATGTGTAATTCAAACAGTCAAACGAATGAGCTATATTGCACAATTTAAATAAATATTTTATTAACACAGTTTCACTTTACGGAGATCTAAAAAAAAAAAAAAAAGTATTGTGTTTTTAAACAACAGAGCAGCTAATTTCTGAAGTCATTTTAGCACTTCTGGGTTGGTTAATATCTTATGAGTCTAATGCACAACTTTAATCATTACAGAACTGCCCAAATTATCTTGCTATAGTGCCTACTAGCAGAAAGTGCATGTAAGCACTTTTTAGGGAGTTTTTGCAAAGTATGTCTGTAGCATATATAAGCTCTTTGTAACATTTCCTAGTGTAAACTTAAATTTGTAATAAGATAAAGACTTGCAGAGTACCAAAGAATCGTTTAAATTTGGTAGAATCTTAAAATACCCAAACAAATTAAAGTCATGAGAAAGGTTTTCACACAATGTAAATATTCAACAGCATGCCTGTCCACTATAACCTGTAGAAAATATATTAATTCTGTGGCAGCTTAGCCTGTGCTAATGGTCAGAAACGTTACCAAAGGCTTTTATTTTATGATCACACACATCGTCTCTAGGTTGTAATGTAACCCTAGTTCCCCGAGGAAACGAGACGCTGCGTCGCAACGCTTTGGGAACGCCTCACATTGTGCACGCTCTGAACCACGTGTGAATTCTGGCCAATTGGCAAGTCATGACGTCATCGGTGGGAGACGTCGTGACAACCAGGCGCTACAAAATGGCTGCGTGGTGGTAGCAACATTAGCTTCTGCAAAAGAGAGAAGGTAAGCACCGCAGGGATGCAGGGAGTGTAGCCCAGGGATGCAGCGTCTTGTTTTCTTGGGGAACTAGGTTGAAATATGTAACCTAGAGACGATCCCTATTCGGGAACTCAATCTGCATCGCAACTCTTTGGAAACGAGTGTCCAATTATGCCACACTGACACGCCCTGACTAATGTGTGAGAGCCTCACAGCCAGCACGTAGGACAGAGGAGCCCGGAGTGGCTCTGAGGTTGAGGTCATAAAAACTGACAAAGGTCAGCCCGCACTGGACATAACCGGTTCTGCTTCTCCTAGTCGGGGGCTAGGAATGGAGGAGGGCAGAATGCTTGCAGCATGACGGGTCATGAGGGAGCCATAGGCACGTACCCAGGTTTCGGGTGGAGAAACGCACTGGCCATGCCAGAGGCAAATTTCAGGGAGGAAGTGGCCATGGAGAAAGCGGTCAGACAGGTACCAAAGGGCCACTTCAGCCAGGGGCCCTAAGGGGGGCTCAGATAGAGCCGGCAACACAATGACCAAGTCCCAAACAGGCACTGTCAGCCTCCGTCCTGAGGAAAAGTGTCACCAGAGGGTGCCTACCCAGTGACTGCTCCGCAGGTGGGGTAACATAAGCTACGACAGCGGACACGTAAACCTTCAGAGTTGAAGGAGTCCTGAAGGAGTCCTGAAGGAATCCTGCATGAACTCCAGAACTGAACCAACCGGGCAGTTAACTGGGTCTATCCATTGGTGCTCACACCACGTAGTGAACACCCCAACCTCGTGGCATACAACCTTCTCGTGGAGGGAGCTCTGGAATGGAGGATGGTCTCCACTACCTTAGCAGAGAGACCAGCTGCTATGAACTGCGAACTCTCTCCAGAACTCCCGAGAGCAGCGCGTTTGGGGGGAAAGGCATACAGACGTAGGCTCGGCCACGTCTGCACCATGGTATCCTGCCCTAACGGGGCTGGGTGAGAGAGGGAGAACCAGAGGGGAAAGTACAAAGTCTCCTGAGTCGCAAACAGATCGACCTGGGCTCTGTAAAACCTCTGCCATATCTGCTCCACCACCTAGGGGCAGAGTCTCAATCCCCCAGGCCTCGGCCCTTGCCTAGAAAGGGCATCTGCTCTCTAATTCACATAAACAGCTCTCAGTGAGAGGAGTTTCTCCTGGGACCACAGGAGGATTCGTTGTGCCAGCTTGTATAAGGGGGTGAGAACGGAGACACCCCCTGGTGGTTGATATATGGACCAACACATGGCGGAGGAAGTTTTTCAGACCCACAAACACAGCCAACATCTCCAGGCAGTTTTTGTGCCATGAGAGGTGTGGCCCGCTCCACAGACCCTGGGCAGAGTGGCAATTAATTAATGCTCCCGACCCTGTGACATCTCGATGCCAGACCAACGGAAGCTCTGATCAAGCCAATATCAACCAGTCGTCCATATAACCCAGAATTCGGATGCCCAGAAGCCACAGTGGGGCCAGCGCCGCATTCATGCATTTTGTGAAGGTGCGGGGTGAGAGTGCCAGGCCAAATAGGAGAACCCGGTATTGGTAAGCTTCGCCCATGAAAGCAAACCTCAGGAACCTCCTGTGTGCAGTAAGGATGGCTATGTGGAAGTAAGCGTCCTTCAGATCCACCGTGACAAAACAGTCCTCGGACTTGATCGGAGACACGACCTCTTTGAGAGTGAGCATCCCAAACCTGAGCCTCATGAGTGAGCGGTTCAAGGAGCACAAATCTAGGATTGGATGCCAACCGCCCATCCTTCTTCGGAACAACGAAGTATTGGCTGTAGTGGGGGGGAAACCACCTCGATGGCCCTTTTCCCCAGGAGAGCACGCACCTCCTGTTCCAGGACCAGAGTTTGCTCGGATCCCACCACAGTGGGACACACCCTGTTAAACCGTAGAGGAGAGGACCCGAATTAAATCAAGTAGCCCCTCTCTATAGTCTGTAGGGCCCACTGAGACATGTCCGGCAGCCTTCCCCAGGCTGTCAGAAAGTCCCTCAAGGGAACCAGGGGGTGGCCTCCAACCCACTCAGAGCGGCTGAAACAATGCTCTGCAGCCAAGGTGGAGGTGGAGGGAGACACCCGCTGAAGAGGGCTGTGCTCTGAAGCACACCTCAAATCAAATCAAATTTTATTTGTCACATGCACATACATACAGAGTACAACATGCAGTAAAATGCTTTATACGGCTGTCTGGCATGAGGAAATAGGATGGGGAGAAAAATAAAACAAAGAAAAAAGATGGCAGATAAATACAGAGTATAAATTATGTAAAATATAAAATAGAAATATAAAAGATATATATGAGGAAAAAGTGTATATACAAGGTATGCTTATGGATAAAAGGTATGCTTATGTACAGTAAACAGTAATCACATAAAGTGGTTGATGTGATTGTTCTTAAAGTGACCGTGTGCAGTGTGGTGTGTTGTAAAGTGAAACTGTGGTCTCCTGACCCCGCCGGTGATCGCTTTTACCTACAGCGTCACCAGAACAAGCCAGGAGGGGGAACCGAGGCGTTCAGAAGGAAGCCCTGTCCCTGCCTGGAATCTCCGTATAAAGGGTGAGCCACAGAAGCCCTTCTGTGGCCACTAGGGCTGACATAGTATGACCTACAGCCGCGCCGTACCTTGGTGGTCCTGAGGATTATGTCGCAGCACGACGTAACTCATAAATCTTCAGCCCCAAAGCTGAATCCTCGCCATCTCACATAGCAGGTCAGCCTGGTATGCCTGCAACACACTCATCGTGTGGAGGCAACCCCCGGCCTGACCTGCCGCGTAGCTATATGCTATAGCCAAAGTGGCTTTCGTAGGCAATACCGAAGCCTTCAGCGATGCATCACCTGGGGAGAGATAGCCAGCCGGCGTCTACCCCTGGGCATCTCCCCAAAGCTGCATCCCCTGAACCCTACTTGCGCACAGTGACCGCGAGGGCAAAGGTACGGGCTTAGGTCGGGAATAGTCATGGGCTTGCTAGCATCCGAAATTTCTCCCTTCTCAGAGGAAGAAATATGGAGCACCGCATCACACGGGAGCTCGGCCCAGCAGGAGAGGCTGGAGAGGACTCATCCATCTTCAAACCTTGTGCTAGGCCGGCCCGCAAGCCCCACAACCCTTGGTGCTGCGCTGCCTCGGCAAAAAGCGCTCCCCAAAAATTTCCTTCCTCGGAGGAAGAAATATGGAGCACCACGTTACACACACCCGAAGAAGGAACCGCCGAACGAGTGCTTTCTCCCCAGGGAACGGGAGCTCGGCCAGCAGTCAAGCGCATAGCCACACGGCTAAAAATGCTACTAGCTGACTCCCTCGAGAGCCAACAAAGCATGCTCCTAAGATAAGCAAACAACACATCGGCTGTGTGTATCCCCCTGAAATGAAGCCGGGCAATAAGGAACATGCAGACTGAGAATTCTGCCTGCATGAAAGCTCATGACTGCACAAATACACACAAAGCGCTAATCTGAACAAGCAGAAGCTAATGTCGCTACCACTGCGCAGCCATTTTGTAGCTCCTGGTTGTCACGATGTCGCCCGCCAATGACGTCACGACTTGCCTATTGGCCAGATTTCACCCGTGGTTCAGAGCGTGGACAACGCAAGGCATTCCCAAAGCATTGAGACGCAGCTCGAGTGAATGGGGAACAGTGCTGTCATTGTCTTCCATACATTTATGATTACTGTATATACTCATTGTTTCCATAAATGGATATGAAAGACAAGCACATGACTAGTGACTGTATTACTGACTGACAAAATATTTCTATAATAATGGTTTATTAGCTGAGGGAATATGAAACTTTCTTTCAAGCTAATAGGGCATTAACACTGAATGTTTTCCAGTGCCTCTCTGAGCATCAGTGTTTTAGTTTGCTCATCATTAAGTTCATAAACAAAACTGCACAGCACAGAATTAACCTCTCTGAACTGTTATTCCAGAGTGAAATCAAGCCTTAATCGAGGCATAAACAAAATGTTCACTAATGAATGAATGATTTTGTTGGAAATTGAGAAATTTGGACCACTTCTGCAAAGTGTTCATTTTAGAGCCATTAATAGTACAGTACCGCCTAAAGCCATTTTGTGAAACTCATATTCAACAGTTCAACTCTCATCATGAATTCTCACAACTCGGTGAGGACACTCTGTCAATAGATGTCCTTGAAAGATCCGCTGCCGAAGGACACACATTGCTGAACGCCCCACGTCCTTCAGGTTTCAATTTGCCGATATTTTAAACCAGTAGAAGTTGAGAAGCTTCAAGCAGAAGTAATATTAGTTTAAGGCATGTGTCCTATGTGTATCATTGTAGCAGTATTAGTAACAGTTAATAAGTGCAGTCATGTTCTCTTCCCCCCCAGCAGTAAGTAAACTCACATTCAGACCTTCTCAAATGTCCTTCATTTCAATGAAAAAAGAGTTGATGAATATAACTATAAACACACAAATGCTTGTAAACACATGCACTATTTATTGCCTACAGGGATGTACATCTGGGAAATGCACAGTGCAATCAGTAATTTTGAGAATGATGGAGAGAGAGAGCGAGAGCGAGAGAGAGAAAGAGAGAGAGAGAGAGAGTGAGAGAGAGAGAGAGAGAGAGAGAGAGAGAGAGAGAGAGAGAGTGTGTGTGTGTGTGTGTGTGTGTGTGTGTGTGTGTGTGTGTGTGTGTGTGTGTGTGTGTGTGTGTGTGTGTATGTGTGTGTGTGAGAGAGGGAATGATGAAGAAACTTTATACAAAGTAAAAACACCAGATGAGAAAAACATCTCTGGGTTCCGTATGTCTGAATCGCGCATGTAATCTGTCCAACATGTAAGGATGGTCAGATCTGTTCATGGTACCAGACCCCGAGAACTGCCATGCAACTTCATGAGACCAGACCCCGAGAACTACCATGCAACAAAACAATAAACCTTCTAATCTGAAAAGAGGATCTCTTTGATCTGAGGAGAGAAAGCCATTTGTTCAGCTGCCCAGTCACCCATCCTTGAGCCCCCCTCTTCCCTCCTGGGGAGATGGCTGGATCATGGAAAGGTGACTGAGAAGGTCCCGGAATTCAAGCTACTTTACTTGCATGATGTAATAATTACAATTTAGTAATGTATACATTTTACCTTCACATGTTTAGTATCATTTTAAAGGTCTTGGTGTGATTGGAAATATGATCTCAGTCCCATATCAGTAAAACAGACCTCAGGTTTGGGGAAATTCTCTCCTACTGACATAAGTGTTGCCCCGGAGAACATCCTGACCAGGTGGTCTAGGTGACAATTAGGTTTTAGATCACATCCTTTCCCAAGAAAGGGTGTGCAAAGCTTTATCACTTTGAATTTACAAGTGTTTACGATGGTTTGGGTATTTAAGGAAATTTGACGAAACACTCAAGGAAGCATTCGATAGTCAGAACTTCCCATACAGTCTCTGTGTGTCTCTTGCCAGGTATAGTGAACAATTCTTTAGTAAACTACATTGATAAATTATTTGGTTTAATGTTGATCATGTTATGTAACTTTCTTCTATTATTTGTGTTAAATGTAACATTTGTTTATTGATTATTACCTTGCAAATAAATGTAAAATTCTTGATTAACTCTGAAATTTCTTGAAATCATTTATATCTAGTTGATTATGTAGTCTGGCGTTACCGCAAATCTGTGACCAGGATAGTACAAACTGAAGGCTCATGAATGGATGGAGCATAGAGCACAACGTCTGAGATCTTCTGATTTCTGACTATCTCTGACTTTAGCAAGTTATAACTAAGTGACTGAATACAGTATTCTTTATGTATGAGCAAGCATTGGCGGCCTACTTAAAGAATATTAGTTTACCGTTATATCCTCTGACTAAGGGACAGTCTGGCGAGTTTGTGTCCGTGAGCATGTGTAGCGGCTATCACTGACTTAGCAAGTTATGACCAAGTAACTAAATCAATGAATATTAGTTTACCGTTATATCCTCTGACTAAGATTCGGATTGGCCAATGTGCCTCCGTGAGCAGGTATAGCTAGCCGAGCACAAAGTTCTAAGCGACTCCAGAACCATAATAAATGATTAAGTGAAAAGACGGAATGCTTAGAATAATTTACTAAAATTAAGTAGAATTAAGAACTACAACTAATAAGTTGATCAGCTTAAATTAGAGCTATTCAAGTTAAATCTTTATTATAAATTGGAGTCAGATTAGGGGTTAAAATTGGATTAATATAACAATATACAATCTATTTAAGTAATCTTTTACAGCCACGCTAGAAGGACCAACACGCAGAATACCTTCACCCACACCAGTGGATTCCGTCATTGGGCCATCGGGTGGGCACCCTACAAACAGAACAGTGCGACGTCACGACCAGGAAACTATAAGAACACAAGTGGTGGAGGTCTTTAAAAATAAAGGATGCGCGTGCAGTCCGACTTTCTCCACATGGCAGTTCTGTGGATGTGTGTCCAGTGCTCGCACCAGGCACACCCCGATAAACTTCTCCAGAACCATGAGGAGCATGGGCGCCCTCCTTGAAGAGCTCCCTACGAGAGCAGAGGGTCTGCATGGGCATGTGGTAGCAATGAGAGCCAAGTCGAGCCCTTGAGAGCTGACTGAACATGCTTTGCTTCCAAGCAAGCGATACAAACAACCTGGAAGGATTGCTTGCTATACATTCTTTACATTTTTACCAAACCTTACCACTTGTTTCCTGAACAAACCCATGTGTTCTTATAGTATTCTGATTAGGGAGATACATTCAGTAGAAATCTCATTTCATAGTGAAAATGATTAAATTGTAAAACAGTGACATTCATTTATTAAATACTGTTTTTTTTTTTGCTATAGCAAGTATTCTAGCCACAATCTGAATGGATTCCTGGGTTAATTAAAAGTAAAGATCAGAAATGACTTTCTGGTTAAATTGAATTTGAAGACAAGTAGAGCTGGCGCAATGGATCTCTACAGCAAAGAATCGATTTTTGGACAGTGGATGGTGTTTGAGTAAAATGCAAAATCCAAAAGAAAGGAGGAAAGAATATGATTTTCAAAGTTGTCAGTTTATTCAGTGCACAGTTAACATTTTAGTGAAGTCCTGAAAGCTGCTGAAAGGATGAACAAGGGGATGGTGTTTCGGAGAGTAATTACCTTCCAATGAGAGGGAGGAACATGGCTGTCAGTCATGGTGTGTTAGCAGCAATCATTTTTCAAGAAGCAGAATGCTGTTAACATGGTTACCTCACTGCACAGCCATTTTCACACAAAGCCACCACTTGCGCATTCATCAATGATTTAGTAGCCAACAATCCCAACAAAAAAGCGACATGAATCATGTGTCAAGGCAGAGCAATTTCTTTTTTGTTTTTTTTTATTTTTTCGTCCCCACTAAATTGCTATAACACACTGTGGAGCTTTGAGCTAAAACCTAGAGCAGGTTAGCTGATTGAATCACATGATTGACTAAAATTGGAACCTGTGTTGCAGTTGTAGAAGTTCAGTTAGAGTCTTGAGAAAAAAAATCACTCCCTGATCCAATCAAATATCTAATTTTGGATATCTGTACCTCACAGTGTGTGTACAAGCTTACAATCTCAAGGATTAGACAGGCATACTGTATATTATTTACAATTTCTAATTATGTTTATTATAAATGTATTAAAGGTATGCAATTTTCAGAATGTAGCTTGCTTAATGTCTGTTAACATTAACTTGCTAAATAGATATGTCTGTAAACACACTGAACCAAGAGTAGTGAAAGAAAGCCCTCACTGCTTCTTGTGCTCTTTTGAGTGTTTGCTCAAATGTATGTTTGATTCAGTAAATAGAAAAGCAAAACAAGTTGCTATGAAGTACCTGTTTATTAAAATTCATTTGTCACAATTGATTTTTGTCACATTAACAAAATAGCTTCTGTGTAGTTTTTTTTCTAGTAGCTTGTGATGCAATGAGCTACTCATTCAAATGAGTGGTTTAGCTGTAGCTTAGCTTTTTTCCAACCAATAGTAACTTTTAGCTTGACAAGTTACCCTACATTCATACTAGCATACAAGTTAAAAGTGACTTGTGTTCAACTTAGTTTGTCTCTCGTGGGTTAAACAGTAGCAGCCAAAGTGCAATTGTTTCTAAAGCTAACGCAAATTTGTTTTAGCACACATTTAAGCTAATTAGCAAAAGATAGCTAACTGTTCGATGAGATACGATATTTTTAGTACTGATAACATGCACTCACCAGAGGCATCAATATTCTCTGCTTATTCCCTATATGCTGTAATTTTTCTTCATAATTTTCTGTGCACATTTAATAGATCATATGTGAAGATAAAAGTTTTGCTTCCATTTTTACAGTATTTATCATTATTATTATTTTTATTATTATTATTATTATCATCACACATCACCTGTTTATTGGTCACTACAGTAATGGTAGGAATTAAAAATACTAGTGGAGAACCAAATACATTTTGGACATGAACACTATTGTCAGGTTAATTTGCATAGAATTGAACTAAAAAAATCTTAATTCAAATGCTGCTTGTGACTCTATATCATTATGTATAATTGTGAATCGTTACATGATTGTATGTGTGCTCTGATTCGATTGGCACTGGTCTAAGCAACATGAAAACATATTGTTGAATATTGTCAAGCGACAAGACATACTAAAGTCCGATTCACATACTTGGCAAAAAATAAAAAAATTACGAATTGTGTCACAAGGACACATTTAATCACATAAAGTAAGTCAAGTCAGTTAAAACATTTTTAAAACTGCTGGTTATACTACATACTGTACAAATATATAACTTATACCTAATTGGATACATTCATGTGACTCAGGCTAATATCTAATAAAAAAAAAAAAGTTTACTCATCTATGCACTGAAGTAATTGAACATTTTGATTAATAAAAATGCCTGTCATTCATTTTTATCGCTAAATAACATGCCTTCTGAATCTCAAATTGCTTGTCTGTGCATGTTACTAACACTTTTAGAAGAAATAAAAGCAGATTGCTCTAGCAAAAATCTTCTCTTTTTATTTTATGAAATGGCATTGAGCGAAATTGAAGTCTTATTGAAAAGAAAATATAACTAATGTGGTTGGAGCTTGTATTAAGAACATTCCCATGTGACCATAAATATTTATTTCCTTTTCAATTATTCTCATATTGAAAGAAATGAATATTTATCTACTGGGCCAAAACATCTGCGGTGCACATACTGGGAAATACAGCAAAATATAGTGTATATATTACAGAAAAAGCTCATTTTCCATCTTTCAGTTTTATGAATAGCAACTTGCTTACACAGTTAGAGTTGCTTTCAGATTTGATTAGGGCTTTATGTTCACTGATGAAGTGAACTGACAAGGAATGTTTGAACACATTAAGATAAATTCTGCAGCAAATGGAATGCCTGCCATGAAAAAACGGAGTCTAGAACTTACCGGAGAAAAGGCAAAATAGCATTTAAACTATAAAGGGAATGCATGTTGACAGGTGGAGATTACCTGTTGCTTTTAATAATGTGTGTAGTGTGTGATTTGTGCCTGACTACTTTGTAACTGCACTTATGATTGCCTCATTGGGTGAAATTGGAAATTGGCACTGTAATGGATAAACATAGAGAAGTCTAGTCAGGGTTGTTGTTTGTACAACAGAAAAACGCTGCACTTGCTGTGTGGGTGTTACACCTAGAAGCAATCTCTCATAACACTGTCTCTGTCTGCCTCATATCAATATATTTTGGATTAAAATCAATGGGCTGCCTTGCTGTAATGTGATTGATTGTGCCTACATTATAATAGATGTGTAAGATAAAGCGAGGCACATTTTTGGGTCAACGGGGAAAAAACTAAAATAAATATTAAATGATTGGCAGAAAACACCAGAGGGGCTTATGTTTAAACCAGATATTCCTGCCATGGGAATGTACAGGTCAGCTACTAAGTATAATGCCCGTTTTATTTATACTGCTATAGTAATTTGGCTAAGGTGGGAGTTGACTTAGAATGTAGTCATCCACTGTTATAATAGGAACACATACACCTGCTTGTTTATGTGATTATCCAATCAGCCAATCATGAAGCAGTGACACAATGCATTCAATACTGCAGCTACAGGACAAGCTTTAATTACCCATCAAACTTCAAAATGGAAGTCGCCAGTAATTTACTGCATACAGTCCAGTGATGTACTGCATACAAAAGTGACTGAAATGAGAGTGCATAGCGGAACTGATTCAGCCTGACAGAAAGGTTACTCAAATAACCACTCTTTACAATCATGGTGTGCAAAAAAGCATCTCAGAATGACAACACCATGTCTCAGCTCGGGACAAATGAGCTACAATCCTGTCAGCCAAGAATAGGAATCTGAAACTAGAATGATAAAAATAGGGGGAAAATAGTCAGAACATTATGCCTTGTACTGTCACCATATGATTGGCCTATATGAATTGTCTTATAAATTATTACATTTACAAGTGTTCTATCTATCTCTATGTTTTTTGATTGCTAAATATAATTTTAGTACATTTTGACTTCTTCAACTGAATGAACACATTATCAGCTGTAATAATCAAATAATAAATAAAATTTCCTCAAAGAAATGCTTTATGAATGCAGTGACCTTCTGGCCACGATGGCAGGTTTATCTTTGGCTATTAATGCTGATTTACACATCACGAGCATGGCCAATGAGAATGTGATTTACAGCTGTTTTAAAGGCTCCGCCCCTTTACCCCAATGGGCTGTTCATGACGCGCCTGAGATACGAGCTTTAATAAGCTTGCTCACTAAAAGTCAGCACCGGTGTATGAATTATAGATAAGTGAGCATAAATGGTGGAGATAAAGTCGTTCCTTTATTACTGACTCATAGAGAATTTATCCCTTTTATAAGCGGGCAGAGACCCAAACTTTCCCTCTTGACATTTTGCGATCAGTGTTTTGCTCCCAACAGGCCCCCCAATGTATCGCTCGCTGCTGATTGCGCAGACCGACTATTTCCAGTGGAGAGCAAGCGGAGTAATGAGAACTAAAATGGTAACCCATTCTCTAATAAGAATTGTAATGTGTTGGATTCTTTATATAAATGAAATCGTAAGAAAAGCTCTTCTTGGCAACAATATTCCTCTGATGACCATGACCAGTTGAATTTCATGAGTTTGCATCTGTGAGGTCATTTACAGAGAGAGTGCAATTGTTCCCATCCAATCCCTTGTCCACACCCCAAAGCTATGGTCCAGGTTTCATCCTCACTTGATTCATGTGTTCATCTTACAACATCATAAACACACATTAAGAAACGCAATAACTCACCATTTTGTTTTTTACTATTCTGCACAGCAGTGGGAACAATACTTGCGGCTATGTTCATCACACGAAGAGATAACTGAGCTGAAGCAATTCCTTGTACACTTGTGTTGTATTATAACATTCACATCCTAGAAAATGTGCACCCAAGCAGGAGTTGTAATAACACTCACAGGAATAACACAGTTCAAACAAAATCAGATCAACTCCTTCAGGTAGTTTTGGGTTCACATGGCAGCTTTCACATTACCCATACAGTATGTCATACAAACTTAAATCCATTGTCTTTGAAATATCCACGCTGGTGTACTGTTATTGGCCTGATGTGCTGAAACCACTGTATTAATACTTAAATATTATTCAATGTTCCACAGTTCTAACTGTTTCATAGCACTTGCTATTAATTTATAAAGATTTATAAATTTTAAAATACCTAAACATGAATTCTCACTTATAATTACACTGCTCTTTTTTATGCTTGTACAATTAATCTCTAAACAATCGAGGCCCATATTTTGATGTCACTAAGTATCAGCCTGACTACTTCTCTGCATCTGTATTTATCTGCATGCCACGTGGTAATACTTGGTGATTAAATTTTGTGATACATCATAAACATGTCCCAGTGGAGCATTTTATCACAGCTTCACACACAAACTGCGAGCTGCAAAACTACACTTGTCGGAGGTAGAGGCAGAACACAGTTTGATCAAAGATACTTGTACTGTACTACTGTACAAGAGAAGCAAAAAAGTAAAAATGCAACCCATATACAAATACATTGTTCTGATGAACAGATTCTATGTTCTATCTATCTATCTATCTATCTATCTATCTATCTATCTATCTATCTATCTATCTATCTATCTATCTATCTATCTATCTATCTATCTATTATGCATTTGGAAAGTACAAAGTCTGTCAGTCTGTCTGTCTGTCTGTCTATCTTAAAATTAGCAAGTTTAGGAGTCAGCACTTGCTTGCAGTCATATTCTTAGGACAACTGATCCTGTCTGATCAAGTAAGCTAACCAGAATCGGTTAGTATTATAATAGGAGACCACCTGGAAATACAATCTTCACTTTTTTCACAAACTGCCTTTCTCATAGACAAAATAAATACCTTATAACTGTTATAAACAATAAATAAATCAAATAAAAAATAAATATAAAAATTATTTAGTATCAACACAATTAGTATTATTGCTGTAAAAAAATAAAAATGTGTATTTGGTTCATGTTTTCCGAAGACTTGATAGTAGGGTGCAGTACCTAAAAAATCAGTTAAAGATGCAGATAATGGATTTGTGTTACATCTTTAAATGAAAAACAAAAGGCAAATAAATAAAATTTTAGAAACTCAGAACGTCCACCAAATATGCTGTACTGCATTTGTTTGGAAAATTAGAAACAATGTTTTTGTTTGCACATTAGAAATAAATTCTGTGACACAGTTACCCAGTATTTTGGTAGCTATAATTTTACAAAGTATTTCAATGTAAATAAATGAAAAAAAATTCCAAAATGGTCCATTTTTCTTTATTAGCCACATAGACACAACATTAAAATTAGGAACTATTCCATGCTTCATTATCTGTCATTGTTCTACACTGTGACTCTCTTTTCAAGAGCTCATACATCAAATACAACAGAAGCAGAACAGCTGTGTTTTCCCTAAAGAGAGGAATTTCCAAAAGGAAAACCAATCTTAAGGTGTTACGAATTTTTCTTGCTGTGCATGTCTCTTTTCCAATCAGTTTCCTTTTTGTTTCAAAGGTTTTAAATGATATTTTTCATGTCACAAATTTGAGTGTACAGTACAAAGCTGGATGTATTCAAGTGGTTTAACTCCAGCTTTTTAACAGCCTATGTAAGAGTCTGAATTTCTCACCAGCCCCTCTCTGTAGACAAACACTTGTCTGCGGTGATGTCCACACACACACACGTGCGCACATGCACATGCACACACATACATACACAAAGCCCCTTAAAATAGTTGGACTTAAATTTTGCTGAAATTGATATGCCAGGCTGCTCTGCTTTGAGTGTTAATATGGAACAAGAGGCAATGTTTCATCCATTAAGGTGTCTGAAAAACTCCTTTTTTATTAAGGTCTATGCCCATCTCAACTACTGTAACTCATACATGTGTATGTAGATGAACACACACAGAGTAATAGAAAAAAATTAGCGAGAGCATGAGAGAGAACGGAATGCCCTAAAAACATTTTTATAAAGAAAATTATTGCTAATTATTAAATATCTGCACACATTTAATGGCTGTACACTCACCAAATGCTCAACCTGTATTATTCAAATGTGAAAATAAAAGAAAAAATAACTGAACAGTCATGTAGAATATATTTTAGAAAAGGAACAAATTTAAGCCCAACACTCACCAGTCAGACAAGCAGAACATCCACTTGGGTGGGCCTGAAAAGCCAGCAGATTGAGTTTTATCCTCTATGACAGTTTATTCAGTCTATTTGTCAAGATAGGACGGGCTCAATTGAGAATTGTGAAATGATGGAATTCAGCATAGCAGACAGCATTGCATTCATTGACTAATGTTCAGAACTTGCTCTGTGTATCACTCAGCATGTCTGAATCAACTCAACAATAACAGGTCACAGGTGTTAGTCACTCCTGGTCTAGTGATGCAACAAAATAAAAAAACAAAATCACAAAAACATGTAACTTTATATTATATTTGTCAGAGAACCACCAGCCACACCCCCCTCAAACTCTATCATTCATTTATTTTCAACCATTATGGAATTTGTAGACTAAGTGTGAGAAATGTTGCAAATATATTAATAAATACTCAAAATCTATATAAATTTTTCTATCAAGGATTTTTTTTTTTTTCTGAAATAGCTGTCTCGCCAAATATTCTGTTTAATAGTTTAGTGCTGTTTACACTCTTTTGTAAAAATTAAACAAATAAACAAATAAATACATACTTAAATAAATAAATAACTTCATTTTAAAGGAATATTTGCTTTACAGCTATTTTTCTATAAGCCTTTTGTATAGTGTAGTGTAGCTACAAATACAGGTGGAAAAGTACTTAGACATAGTGTGGGATACTACTGATACTGCTGCTTTTTCTTCCTAAAGTGAAACTAATACAGTTTGATCACAGTCCCCACTTTCCTGTGGAAGGACCTTGTAATCCCTACAGCATAAGTGCTCCTTAGTCAGCTTTTTATTAACACAGGAAGACAGAGATAGAGCCAAGTGATGTGTCACTCTTTAACCAGTGAACATTTGTATAGATTTATATCATGCCCCTGCTTATTCACTCTAATGTCATCAATGGGTTTTTTTGTGTCTAAAATGCCACATAACAAATTCATTAATTGTCATCATTGGTCAGTGTCCAAGGATGGATCCTGTTACTGATTATAACAAGAAGGATATATTCAGTAGCAGAAAGAAAGTGTGAAATGGCAGATTTTATGCTTGTAAATATACAAATAATACATTAAGGGCTTTCACTGGCTCATAATGAGTAGAAATAAATTAATTAATTAGACAAACAGCAGGCTATCAAACCAACCTCCAGTAAGCATGAAATAAGGAGTGTATCAAGGGACCCTGTAATTCTGACATTTCTAAAGCAGTCACATTTAGACATTTTAGAAGAGGATTTTTTTCAGATGTTATGACTAAAAACAATAGATATAGGTTTTGACATAACCAGCACAGCTGTAGGATTTTTTATTGTAGACACAAGATCAATGATAGTATTAAACTTTAAAGCCTATTTTGTATTGCTTTTTGCAGAGATTCACAAATGACCAGTAGTGATGTGCAGTAACAGTACAGTACAGTATATTTTTTATGGTTTTACTTTACTACATTTTAATGCATGAACCTGCAATTGAAACTCCATTACATTTCAGAAAAAACCTGTTCTATTCTATTTTGATGTGAATGCATAAATTGCAATAATTAAGAACAAAACCATAACACAACCTGGAGCAAGAATTGTTTTATTTTTTGTTCAGTTAAATGGACTAAATTACTACTTTTACTTTTTTCCTGAGTAAGCATTTGCACTTTTACTCAAGTACAGAAATGGTACCACTAAACCTGTTGCAAAAGTCAAACATGTCTACATACACTATATGGAAAAAAAATATTGACACCCAACTTGACAATGCTTTTGGGCACAAAAAAATCTTCATTTAAAATATAAATCAAATGTGATTGAGTGGCCTGCTACAGTGTATCACTGACCTCAACCCAAGTAACCATCACTGGGATGAACTGAATTGCTAATTGCACCCATGGCCTCTTATCCTACATCAGTACTTGACTTTACTAATGCCCTTGAGGCTGAATGAACACCACTCTCTAAAATCTAGTGGAATTTATCTCCTCAGAAGAGTGGGGGTTATTATAACAGCAAAATGGGGACTAAATGTTGAGTGGTGTGTTCAAAAAGCACATACTGTACAAATCTTATTTTTTAGGTTTTAACAAACCTTTGTTTATATTATATACAGTACATACATGTATAATTAAAAAATAATAATACTTTTATAAATGTATAATACATACATTTATATTATTTATATACTGTATATGCCCTATGCTACTGTTCCTATTGTACTGTTTTTGTTGTGCATAAAGTGCACTTTATGTAGTCTTGTGTGTAGGTCTGCTTGTGTCTTTTTTATGCTATGTGTGTTTTACTTTGCTACAGTTATTCAAAAGGAAAGTCAAGTGAGTCTTCTTTTTTGCCCCAGTAAACACAAACCCAGCAGATAAACAAATCAGTATACAAGGCTGGAATGACTGACAGTAGTATATACAGAATGCTATGATTTCCAGTCTTTCTCAGTCCGATTTTTCTTCTTGAAAGACGCAGTACTTTAATGTTCTGTAATGTTTTGAGTTGATTAATGAGAAATTATGTTTGATTTAGCTAATATCAATTCATAATATAAAAAAAAATCCAGCTAAAAATGGGCAGTGTATTTTCTAATTAATTGCTGCACATTACATATTTTTCCTTAAATATAAACATGAAAAATGTGTGCATGTGTAAAATTTGTCAGATCAAATCTAGTGTCTAAGTCTTAACTAAAACAGACAAGTAATTTTTTTTTCAAGCACTTTGTTGTTATTGTTAAATAACATATCTGCATATGTCAGTTTCTACCACAGAGAAGTGATTTGTTAAAGGATATAGTATATTAAGAACTGCATTTGAAAGCACGTTTTTTTTTTTTTTTCATTTCAGCAAAAGAACAGCTTCACTACTGCAGATATTGTTAAATGAAGTTTAATTGTTGGCTAGTTATGAGACAGTTGGGGATGTGTCTGGCAGGGCACTGTAGTGTCCAGTTAAGATGGGTTTTAATGGCTGCAGCAGCTGTGGGAGGGACTGACCTCCCCAATTTGATTCAGGAGCAAATTACCTCCTCAAATTACCTTCTCAATTTGGCCAAACACTGAGCTCCTGTAGTAAAGGTAGCACTGGGCTAATTGGCCACACAAAACAGTAATAACAAAAATCGGTAATAGCCAGACGACACCTTTTTAGCTTCAGGAAGAAAAGTAGCTACTGTTAACTTGAGGCCATAACACTGGACTATTTTGTCCTGAAGACATAATTTAAAAAAATGTTACTTTTCCTTACACTATGATACACAACTTTTGGAGTTTCTGGATAACCAAAAGCATTTCAAGAATAAAAATAATTCTGTTAAATTTCTAATGAAGACCAGATCCTTAATTGAATATTAAGATAATCAATGAGAGTTTCAGTGTATTGCCCAGACTGTTCTCACATTTCTAGTTTCAGTATGTTGAGTTGTATAATCAGGTATAGTTTGTTTGGCACTGGAGCCTGTCACACCCTTTGGCTGCTTTGTAATGGATTATGTTAAGAGGCAATGAAGGTACAAGACATTCTGGCAGTGATCACAGAGGTAGAGAGAAAGATTGGCTGATTGGCTGTCACTTGTGTGCAGGTACCTATGATGGCAAACAGCACAGCAACTGTCCTATCAAGCTTTTCGGGTATATTACAAAGGCTTGTTAAATTCAATTATAAAATTATTGATTGAACATTAAAAGGGCTTAAAATACCTCAAATCATGAGGTGTAACAACTGAAACTTCATGCATGTTTTCAATAACATCAACTCTTAATTCTTTCACCTTTGGACTTTCTTTAGTGGTGTCAACATCGATAATATAAACTGTTGTCTTTAGAAATGTGTATGTGTTGCTGAGAGCATCATCATAGCTTACACTAAAAACGAAGTGCGCTTTAAACACTTCATCAAAATCTGTAAATGATGTGGTTGCCTGGCATGGGATGAGCATCTTGTCAATCACAATGCGGTAAACTGCTGATGGCCCACTTGTTAATTAAGGATATGGACTCTTTACAACGTACTTCATTGAACTGATCAAGCCGAAGGCAGCTCCCTATTCTGTGTTGGATCACCTGCTCTTCTATTCTGCATTTAATCTTTTTTACACTGAAGTTTAGTTTTTCTCTAAATTGTCTTCAACCGCAATGCAAGAAATCCTGAGCCACTTTGGCTGTCATTATAATGTTCCTAACCAAGGACAGAGACATAATTTCATTTGACTTTATAATCAGCAAATAGCAGGAACTCCCTTGTAACAAGTTGTTTATTAGTATAAATAAAAGCAAGCAGTTACAACAGTTTTAGGGGAAAATTAATATCCGCTGTAATCACAGATGCACTGCATTGTGTCTAGGCCCAACCAGATAACTACTTTTTGGTTAATTATATTGAAAGAAATATTTACAATAAATGATACCATTGTCTGTTTTATTAGTTAGTCTATATTAACATTATTCAACAAATTCTCCAATAATTATACAAGCACAATAAAAAACAAATGCAAATCACACATAATACTATGTTCAGGTTGGACTGTAACACAAATTTTTAATTCTGACAATATTTTTTATTGGTTTTTGGCTTAGAATTTCTAAATAGCGCCGCACAACATTGAATGCAAAATGTTGATTTTCTGCTACAGTATATATATATATATATATATATATATATATATATATATATATATATATATATATAGTCACCAAGTAACTCACCAAGTAAAAGCTTTTCCCCTTTTATAACCAACAGCAACAATTTTCAGAAGAGCTTCAAATTACTCAGGTTTTCATATAGTGAACAAAGACAAATAAACTATTTCACAAAAATGTATCTCTGTTTGTGAAATATTTAAAACAAAAAGATATAATGATTTTAATGTAAAATGTCTACCAAACTTGCTTTTTTTTATTGTTCTCTGTGGCAGAAGAAAATGGTGTCTGGAAAAATTCTTCAGTGATGTCGCTGCTTTAGATCCCAGATGTCACAAATAACACTGGAGAATGTTGGATACCTGGAACTCAATGAGGACACTGAGGCATATTCAGGCAAACCAGCTTCTAACACTCATAGTGTTATATTCTCTAAATCTGACACTACAATTTTAACATTTTACTCTGAATTGCCTTAACACTTTATATTTAACACTGTTGAATTTGCTGTGTGGTCAGTGATGCATCATCCCTTTCCACTTACCACAAACAGTTGATAATCCTGTCCTCATAGTTGCAGGTTGTACATACTGTACAGTCATGAACTTAAAGACATTCTGAGAGTAAATGATTGTTTAAGCAGATTTTTATGTTCAATGTACACCATCTGGAGGGCCAATAACACTTCATGATGAAAAAAACACACCCACAAAAACAAAGTTGCATAAATGCATGTTGTATTTGCCAGAAAAAATCCTTCACAGCTTGTATACAATGGAGAAACCTAAGTGAACATATGCAGAGGGTCTTATATGCAGAGCAGTGAGGTCCACCTACTGCATCTGCAACAGATAACATTTAAAGCAGACCTTAACTTGAATCTAGAGTCTAGCCAAAGAACACTGGGTGAGAGGTTGAAGTACAGTGAAGTTGAAGCTAGTGTGCAACACACATTCATTCACACACGCATTTATACCTAGGGACAGTTTAGTATAAAAAAAAATCATTCTATCAGCATATTTTCTAATTGAACAGAAAACAACGGCAATCCACATGAACAAGGTGAGATTTTATGGAACTCAACACAGACAGTAATTAAAGCTGAGGCTCAAATTTGGAAGTCTGGAGCTATGAGGCTGAAATGCAATCTGGTACACCACCATGACTCTGTTCAACTAATGCAGTACATATGAACTACTAGCATTTTTCATGATATAACACTTTATCATTATATCACCATGTATCACATCATATCATATCATATCATATTATATCATTTCATATAGTTTATATTCATTTTCAAAAATTTTCATTCCAAGAATTGATTCTAGAAATCAAACAAGTAGATCTCCATTTCACTCTGCCAGGTAATTTTTCTGACAAATATAAAATTGCCAGAAATGCCTTCTTTAATGACCTTAATTTGACAGTTTTTGATAGACAAGATTTATTTTAATTGGATGCAACTAGCCAAAAGAAATAATAGCTGTCACTGCAACCTCCACATTTCAAATAAACACCCAAACTATCTAATCTATAAAATACTATCTCTCCAGAATATTACCTAAAGCATTATCACTTTAAAGCCCAAACAACTAAGATTGTGCTATTGTGTTATAATTAGTTAATGTAAAAAACTGCTTGGTGTTTTCTTTTTTGGATCTTTATTCAGGGTACTTGAATCATTCAAGGCACTTTGACAAGCAGCTCAAGGCATTTTCCACAATAGAGTTTATATACAATGTTATACTTTAGTCACCTTAATAATGTTGCTAACAAGGTAATCAAAAGAGATTATACATATTTATTTGTTAGACCATAAGAATCAGCCAGTGAAATCACTTACAAATAAAATTAGTGAATATAACAGGTAAAGCTAATGCAGCTTGAATAGTGCAAATTTAGAAAAAATAAAAGAGGAAAAAGTGCATCTGGCACAACAAAATAGCAAGGACAAAGGTAAAACGAGACACACTCCGAAAGAGATCTAATGACAAAAACAATGTTCAGTTTACACATTCTGACATCTCTAGGTCAGCACACAAAAGATGCATGTACACATACACAGACACACAAACAGCAAACAAAAAATGTGCCACTATTTCTCTCAGACTATTTTATAAACTATACACAGTAAGTGTTTAACAATGACTCTGCTAGCCATGGACATAAAAAGAAAACTTTTTGTTAGCTAGCAAGCTATCTTATATTAATTTGTGCAGTACACATATTCCAAGTTCAATAGAGTATTAACATGTAAAACATCAAACGATCTGGCTAACTAGTCCAGCTGGCTCAGCTAAAAACAAATAGCTACTAATTTGTACACCTGAACATTTTTTACAATAAACTTTAAAAAAGAAGGAAGTTGTTGGCAAAAAAGAGCCCATCAATTTCAAAATTAGTTAATATTTTAAAATTTCTACCGAGCACTTTACATAAAAATAACACATCTTCAATCATTAATTCATGGATCCTGGACAGATGGACAAACAGAAGGATAGACACAAGGAAAATCTGAAAATATTATGCATAATGCGTAATGTTACTCACTTTTGTCCGAGTCATAAAAGTATGATTTTTTTGCCTGTGTAGTAGATTTTCTTTAAGCTTCTTCATATCTTTATACTACTGTATAATCAATTGAATGTAAACTCCCAGTAGGTATTTAAGCTAGTTTGTTCATCTCTAATGAAAAAGCAATGAGTGTCTCTACATTCTTACTGGCTGCATTTACCAAGACAACATTACTTTTGCTTTAGGGTCAGAAATAGTTCATTACACAGTGAGAATGAACAGATTCGAAGATCATTTTATTTAACTGCCAGCATGAAAAATCAATATTTACAGGGAAAAGTATTTCCTGCTATTGCCTAGCCATTATGTTGCAAGATAGGTGAAATTCAAACGGTTAAGAGATAGCTGTTTAAAGAAAAACAGATATGTCACTAGTGATGGAAATCTTTTGCGCATTCTACAATATAATTGCCAAACCCAGCTTTGCCTATGTTCAGTGCATACTGAGTAGGAATCTTTTTTTCTTTCTTTTTTCTTTTTTATTGTAGATCAGACACACAAGAGCCGCTGAGTATAGGGTGTTGAGAATGAGTTCTGCATGCGATTATGGAAGTGCAGGATAATTAAAGTGGTTTTCGGTAAAAAGTTTGCACAAAAGATGTTAATGGAGACAGATGCTACAGAAATGTTGTTGGAATGATTGACACTTGTGCTATGCAGGATCGAATGGCTGAAAATGATTTTAAATAATTTTCCTTCTGCTTTTTCTGGTGGGGGCCAAACATTTTTGTATTTCTTCTTTTTTTTTTTTACATTTGTAACCATCATGTACTATTAAAAAGTGCTCTTTTACTGTTTTCACTTTAACCATCATGATATCTACAGTGTAGAAATAAAAAAATGTGGTGTGCTGTTAACGGATAAATTCATTTCAAATTAGAAAAGCATGGCTTTTATTTGTATATTAATTCGAATGTAAACTGCCTGTTGAGACACATGCAGGTTCCTTTCGTTTATATGTATCAAACCAGGTCATTTATTGGTACAAAGATTTACTTTGACCCAACAAAAACGATTACATTTACACTTATGGCATTTAGCAGACGCCTTGTCCAGAGCAACATACAAAAGTGCTTTGAGTCTCTATCAATAAATAAATCTGCTCTGGTACGTTAGCTTACAAACTAAAATAAATCAGCCTACAACTTTGTTGAGAGGTTTTATTTTTATTTTTAAACAAAACAAACCTAGAAAAGTACAAATATGCAAATGTACAAATATTAAACTTTATTTTCATTTTAAAATCCTCCTTTAAAATGAACAGCTTTGCACACCATTGACATCCAAACATCCAAAAAAAATCTTTAACTTTTAGCTGAAATACTTTGCGATGCCTTTTTTAAAACATGCCGAAGGCATTCTTTGCTAGTTGCTAGTATTTCTTTTTGGCCTTGCAATTCAGTTCATCCCAGAGTAGTTCAATAGGATTTAGGTGCAATAACTGGGCAGGCCATGACAGATAACACTCCAGCTGACTGTTTGCTCTCTAAATAATGCTTGCAGAGCTTGGAGGTATGCTTTGGGGCATTTTCTGGTTGTATAGTGAAGTGGGTTTAAATTAGTCGCAGTTCAAACGAAATTGTATGGCGTCAAAGATTGGAATGAAAGTTATGTTCAGTAATCCTTTCACCCAGAATGAGTCTCCAACATTCCCTGCTCCAAAACACCCCCAACCCATTAGGCTTCCACCTCCATGTTCGACTGTGGGTGTGAGACAGTCTGCTAACGCTTTCTCTCCTGTTCTTGGACTTATATAAGTTTTTCTTTAGAGCCAAAGATGTCAAATTTGTACAGACTTTACTTCTAGTTATTCGCTGTCCAATCCTTATGTGTATTTGCTTTTTACCTACTTTTTTGCATACTGTATAAACAATAGGAGCATTCATGTGTTTTAAAAACACTTGACGCTTGGAAGCAAAAAATGGCAAAAATATTAAATTTTTTAATGGTCTTAACAACAAAATTTTGCAACAATAATTTAGCAAGAATAATTTAGCGCTCAAAATTTTTTTGTGCCATGTCAACATTTGTTTAGGTAGTCTTGCTATGGTGAACTGTTTGAAGTTGGCCTTGTCCTTGCAGAGTACAACTTTATTAATTGTTGCAAAGTTCAAAATCAAATGACAACAATTTTACCAGTCATGATAACTGAGCAGCAGTTAAGACAGACTGCCTGGGGTGGGACTGTTTGTTTTATTTTTTTTTATTTTTTTCAATGTAGTGTCAGTGATCTAAGATGCCAGGTGCTCACTCCAGCAGCGAGGCTTCTAACAGCTTTATGTTACTACGCCACAGGGGCTTTTCAGCAGACTATAGGTGATGCTGTGATATAATGAGGTTTTTCATACTGCTAGCCTACTTGTCAAAAGACTCCCCTTGTGCCATGCACACACCTGCAGAACTACAGAAGCTTTACAGTGCCTTCTTGCATAAGTATTCACCCCTTGAACTTTTCCACTATCATGTAGTGCTACAATAATGAACTTGAAATATTCTTTAACTGCTATCTTAAAACTCTTGTCACCAATAAAATTGGAAGAAATCTGGGCTTTCAGGACTAGGGCCATTCTACCACATTCAGATTCTTGGTTTTGAACCACTTCAGTGCATTGTTGGCCAGTCTTAAGTCTTTTGCAAACTGCCACAGCCTTTCTTCTAGGATTACTCTGTATGTGTCTCCATTTCTATTGCCTTCACCTTGACCTATTTACCAAATACTGCTGATTAAACTCACCATGAAACTAACATGACCATCCTTATCTGAGAGAATATAGTTCTCAGGCTGATAATGAGTCTTGGGTTACCGCCAAACATAGCACTTTGTGCCAAGACCAAACAGATCAATTTTGGTTTTGTTCCAATGAGTCTCCAATATGCATTTAAGCAAAGCTAAAGGCTTTTGAAATTATTGGCTGCTTCCTGATTTTTTTTTTTTTTAAGTGTCTAGACCATGGATGTCTGATGAACTGTAGATCTTTTCAGTTATAGCAATATTTTCTAGATACATCTGAAGCCTTCCAGGTAAAAATGTACCTAAATTCAGATCTTGTGTCATTTTAATTGCACATTGACTTTATTTAACCCTTTTTGTGACTTACAGTGGTAACATCCAGTGGTTTCACTGCAATGGAGGTGAATGGTAATGCAGGTTTTTTTTTTATTGTGGTATTTGTGTTCAGTCAGCAGTTTAGTGGCTCTAATTCTTTTTTTTTTTTGTTAGAAAACCTACTTGGCGGGCAGCATTGCCATCTCTTTTCCAAGGAAACTGCTCCGTGGTTCCCTGAAATGTTTAAACATCTTTTCCAGGGGGTATTCTTTCGTCAAGAACAGTGTTCCTGGGACATGCTTTAGAGTCACTGCGACCCTGACCAAGAAAAAGTAGTTACTAAAGTGAGTAAGTGAGTGAGTGAGTAAGAGAGTTTTTTCTTGCATTGCTAGAAAAAAACGAATTAAAAAGGTCAATATAGGTATGGGTCTGCAATCGTTGACTTTATATAGTAACATGTTGCCTAGCAACCTTTAATGTTATATATGTTTTTTTCTAATGGACATGCTTAATGCTTCATAAAATAGCTGAAACATATACAACCCTTTAGGCTTCTTTTTGTTTAGATCTATAGGTGTTACATTGCTATTGTGACTTATTAACAGTAATGATTCACATTTTGCTGGCAATGGGGCAATGTGACCTGTCATGATGCTTTTATCTAAGGAAACTGCAGTCTGACAGATGACTGAAAACAATTGTTTACTGGGTGAGTGGATTTCCTATCAATGCCTATTTGCTAACAATAGTTGTTTAACCACAGACCACTGCTGAGAATGTTTCCACTGTGCGCACCAGAGTAGTAAATAGCACTAGGCATATGGAAAATGAGATTTGGAAGCACCCACAAGTCACCAGCAGGGCTCAAAATAACCCTAATGAGGATTTCTGCAATAACAGTTGTGTGTGCAATGATGCAGAACATTACTCTTAATTCTTGCCTACTCCTCCTTAATGTGAAAGGTGAAGAGGAAAAAAAATCGGATTCCAAACAAGAATGTTGCACTTTCTTACCAAGTTAGAGATCTAGTGGAGCCATGACTGAGATATAGATGCCTTCTCCTTTCACAAGTGAATTCTTCACGGTCTCTGTGTTGTTGTTTGTTCAAATGTTCAACATAATGTGTTATACATGATCATACATTTGAATACATTTATTTGAGTGAATTCTTTATGAAAAAGTGGTTAGGGGTCTGGCCTAGGTCTTGAGTTCTGAATAGCAGCACTACCATTGTTTAGCCCTTGAGCAAGGTCCTTAAACCTCTCTGCTTCAGTGCTTTGATAAATAATGAATCATTTTTTGGACATGTTTTTGTCTTTGAAAAAAAAAAAGTTTAAAAATGTATTTAAAAAGGAGCCATTTTTGTCACATAATTATATTTCAGTACAATTCCATTCTTTTTTCAGAGGGTCAGTCATGATACAGCACTAGCAGAGCAGTTATGGCTTAGGGCCTTGCTGAAGGGCCTAATGGTAACAGCTTGCTGGGACTTTAACCTATGACCTTGCACAAATAGATACATTATTTTTTATCATGTATAAGGTAACATTCTAGTCACAAAAAAAATTTGCTTTTAGGCAATTATTTCCTAATTCTTTTGTCAGGCAAGATATCAACATGGACATATTAGAACACACAAACAAACACACACACACACACACACACACACACACACACACACACACACACACACACACACACACACACACATTTGAAGACTGTTAAAATAATTTTAACATTATCATATAATTTTAACATTATTATATAAATAATAATTTTACATTGGATTAATAAATAAAGCTTTTAGAAATCTTTTTTTTTTTCTTTCTTTTTGTTTTTGTAGCTTCCTTGACAAGGACTCAGCTTTCTAAATAGCAATGTATATGCAATATGCTCAGTTATGTTACACACATGCATCATTATATTCATTGATATTTGCATACACCACAAATGTAGCCCAAATGACAAGATGAAACAAGCTGCCCCCCTACTATGTCTTATACTACCCCCCTACTTTATAAACTCACACGTCACTTTTTAGAAACTGTCGTGCTTGTTGCAAAAAGCTTTAAATTATTGCTTACATACACACATTAATGTCTTTGACATTATTTTGTCATTAATTTTAATAAAGCTGTGATGTAATTTACTCCTCAGGCCTAAGAGAAAGCTTTGCACAGGGTCACAGGTGTGGTTGGACCGGGTCGTTTGGGCTGTGATAATGAGAGCGAGACAGAAAGAGAGAGCGAGCTCAGAGGTTAATGAGGAGGGACATAGAGTCAGACAGATTTGGCATGTGGTGGGGAGGAAGAGGAGATGCTCATCATCTTGTCTCCTGTTACCATGGAGACATGTCCCCGTTGCCCTCGCTCTTTTGTCATCTCTCCTGCGCAGCTCATCATGTGTGCATATCAGCTTATGTGCATCTGGCTGCCTGCCACAACTCCAATGTGGCATCAGAGTCTCTCTCTCACACACACACACACACACACACACACACACACACACACACACACACACCAACTACCTGCATACAACATGTATGCGTATGTGTGAAAACTAATTAAAAACGCATTCTCAACAACAGCAACATAGTTTAAACATGGTTTAAAAACCTCCTACGCAATGAAAGTAGATAATGTAATCAAGGTTATTTTAGTATTTGCCAAACATGATACTTAACTAAGACCAAACACTGGAGATGTATCTTTTCATGTTTCATGTGATAACACTAGCATGAAAATTCATTATTTAACTCCTAGCTTGGTTTTCTGTGTGTAACAGTCATGTTTGACTCCTTGGTGCTTCGGTGTGCTGACTGTTGTAGAGCCCTGTGTTGTGAGGCTCTTGCTGTCTTCTCTTGAGCGCTTGTGGAACTAATCAGAGATGTGCCACTAATCCCTGCCAGCTTTCTGATACCATCACAACTCGGTATTCCACCACAAACCCCACAGATTGTATGTGTTGGGCCACTCACTGAAGACATAATTCCTTGATTAGAATGAAAGATATCAGTGTCTGGCATGTAATTTCTGCACCATGTGTTTGATCTGACAGTCGTGAAAGAAAAAACACTCAAGTGACAGTAAGACAGGCTGCTTTAATGCAAGGAGGCAGGACTGGTCTAATGCAGTGAGACAGACAGGAATTATTGCAGAGTGTAAAGCAGTGAGAAAGTGTTTGTGTGTACAGTTGTGTGAAAGAGAAATAATCGCTTTGAATACTATGGTTTTACATATCATGACATAATAAAAATCGTCTGGCCCTTTTGAGGTCTTAAAATTAGGTAAACACAACCTTTGATGAAAAATAGTATATGGCATATTACACTGTCATTATTATTATTTTTTAAATCAAGCCAAAATGGAGAAATCATGTGTGAAATAGCTAAGTACACTCTTGCTGCTTAAAAAAAGGAATTAAGAGGCTGAGCAACAGGATAAGTAGCAGCTGCTAATCAAATGCCCTTGATTAATTGATCAAGTGTGACCACATTGATAAAAGTTTTAGTAGTTTGCTGGTCTAGAGCATTTAAGTGTGTTTTAACACAATGCCAAGGAGGAAAGACATCAGCAATGATCTTAGAGAAGCAATTGTTGCTGCCTATCAACCTGGGAAGGCTTATAAGGCCATTTTCAAACAATTTCCAAACAAAGCTCATTATTCGAGAGTGAAGATAATTCACATGTGTAAACCTTTAATATACTTGATAATCTTCCCATGAGTGGATATACCAGCAAATTCACTCTAAGGTCAGACTGTGCAAAAATATAAAATAAATAAGTTCTGGAACAATGTTCTTTCAGATAGATGAGACCAAAGCAGAAATGTTTGGCAATAATATACAGTGCCACATATGGTAAAACTAAACACAGCATATCAACACATACACCATACACAATTGTACTGTCAAGTACGGTGGTGGAGGGGTGATGATTTGTTTTGCAGCCACAGGTCATGGGCACCTTGCCGTCATTGAAATGACCATGAACTCGTCTGTATACCAACGTATTCTAGAGTCAAATGTGTGGCCATCTGTCCCACAGCTAAATCTTGGCCAAATTTGTATCATACAACAGGACATTGATCCACAGCACACCAGCAAATCTACAACAGAATGGCTAAAAAAAGAGGCAAGATGTTGCAATGTCCCAGTCCTCAATCCAGTTGAAATGCACTGGTAGGGCCTTTTTAATAGCAGAAAGAATAAGGTTTTTAAAATTCAAATGGCATGATGTACACTATGTGTAAAAGTGGCATATAAGCCCTCATAGTAGTTAAAAAAAAGACAAGTTTTTGTGTCATTTGCACATACTTTACATGTGTGTACTTTTTTCTACAGTACATCCACAGTGAAGGTTTACTACAAATTGTACAAGGTCAGCCATGTGAAAGTAGTTAAAGTTCTTCTTGCTCAAGGGATCACCAATGGATGCTTTTACATTTCAACTTTCACATCAGTTTAAAAAGCTATGTTTATGAAAATACAATGTTTTTGCCACAAAAGGAAATTATGGTTTTAAATTAATGCAGACCTATCTCTGTCTTATTTGTGTTTCTACAATGGTCACGCCATCCTAAAATTACATTTCAATTGACATGAAAATTGATCAAATAAAAAAAAAAAAAAAAACATGCAACTAAAAACTTTTTTTTTGGTTTGTTTTTTTAATGTCGCCTCCAGTCCTCTTCTAACAAAAATAATCTGGAGTTGTCACCATCCCCCCCAACCCCCCTTCACTACCAGTTGTGTTATGTGCGTTAGCAGCTGTCTGATCCAACCGTGTCTTAATCACACTCAGCTCATCCAGCACATCTTGGAATGCTATAGATTGCCTCGTTATAGATCCACCCCCATCTGATTGGACTATTGATCTAGAGAATGTGTCTTAATGCCAGTTTAGAGACAATAACAGGTCAGGGCTGTACTTAAACAGATTTAATGTCCAAATCTACAGCTTTCAATTACTGCTGACATGTAATACAAAACAGTCCCAGATGGGGATTCTTCTTAACATAGTTAGTTTGTTTATGTATGCATTTTCACCTTCTTCAGTCTAATTTCACACTCAGATATTACACTGCTTGTGAGACCACTGGGAATACTTTGTACTCACTGTGTGTATGTGAGTGTGTATCTTTGTGTGTGTGTGTCCCTTTGAGATTTCCTGCAGTCCTGCCTGATCTGTGCTTCAAAACAAATTTACCAGTGCTGGTAACAAGCATCTCTGACCTCCTCACATGAAGGCCCCACTCATTTATCCTAACACACCTATGCAAACAGCAAGGTCAGCTGCCAGTTGACACAGACAACATATTAGTCTTCATTAAATGGAGGATATGTGCTTTTTTTTCTTCTAAGATTTTTGCAGCACTGTAAAGAAACATGGACTGGGTCAGGACTGACTCAAGCTCTAGAGAGTGCCTCCAAACTTAACATTACAATCATGAGCACACGGTGTCTCCGATTCAGGTAAAATAATCAAACATCACGCAGTCTGACACGGTCTGGCTTTAGATTATTGGCTGTAATGTATGTCTCTGATTGGAATGTGAGATTGGGATATAATCAGGAAGGTGCTGACTTTTCAGCAATCTGTTGAGAAAGATTATCTACCAACAGTAGAGTACACGGTATACAGAGATGATCAATAAAAGTAATATAGTCTAGCTAAGGCAGGATCATGTGTACAAGTTGAGCTGAACATCAGCACATAATCCTTTGCTAAAGTGTGTTTATTCAAAAGCAGAAATGTACTTTTGCAGATGCTGCACAAAAGAAAGCATTGGCTAAAGTCACTTGCATGGTCAGTAGGATTTTGTGACGCTATTGGAAATCTTTATATATCCACAGTGGGTAATTCTATTTTACTTTGCACTATATATACAGTCAGGTTCATAAGAATTTGGATAGAGATACATTTTGTGTAACTACAGTTTTGCAATTTCAGCCACCACTTAAGTTTTTTTTTTGTCCTAAAATCTCTCTAACATTTATTTTTAGTTTATTTTATTTTTTTATTTGATGACCTCCGCATAATGAGAGTTCCCACACTAAATTTTTTATCTCTTTAATTTGTCATGTAATTACAAGGGAAAAGGCCACACCTGATCATCAAACTGTTTATAATACAAATATGCAAACACTTTTGTGCCTGTACAATTTAAGGAGCTATGTAAAAACAGCCAATTATTCATAAATAAATAATTGTTCATGCAATGTTCTTTATTAAAAAAAAAAGGCTAAAAGTCTAGACTTCATACACAACTGGATTGCTGCATTGCAAACCAATTGTGGTGGAACACAGAGGATAAAAATCGTGACAAATGTGACACTGTCCAAATACTTAAATCCCTGTCTCAGTATCTGTAGCTGTATCATACTTGAATTATTTGTATTTGTATTTGAATTGAAACCCAATGTGGGTGTGGCCTAAACATTTTTGTTTTTTTTATTGTATTTTTTAAATCCTACCAGTATGCCGATAAGAAAATGGTAGAAATGCAAGCAATATGTGAATTCAGTTTCTAGCTTTTAACTTTTCCTCAGTGTCAACTACATCACAGTTACATCTAATTGGTCTAATTGGTCTACTCTGTCCTGTAATCATTAAATCTGACAGCTCTTCCCACTTTAAAATGAAAAAAAAAAGAATGTTTTTTAATCTCACCCCAAACTGTTACTATAAAGTTGGAGGCATATAATGTCTTTGGATGTGGCAGTATAGCATGTTTCCTTCACGTTTAAAAATATGATTTACATGGGTTGGACTTGGCTTGAGATGCCAGCTTTCAAGCTCTGACATCAAAATCTAGTAAAGGAATTTCAAGAAAAGTGGAGGTTCTTATAACAGCAAACAGTGGATTAAATGTATAATGGAATGTTTGAATCTTGAAAACATATGAATCTTAAGGTCAGGTGATATAGGTACACATGTAGGTATATATAATATATATATATAATATATATATATATATACAGTGGAACGTTGATTTTTCATTTGGAACTGGACTAAGAGTAACTCGTGAAATATCTGATAGTTCGCGAGTGCCTCGAAACATCTGAGTAACATTTCAAAACAGTTTGTACAAATAAATTGCATTAAAATGTTTGAAAAAAACATTTTATTATTGTATTTTTTATTTAAAGTAGTAAATAAAACATTTGAGTAATTCACAATTTTTGTTGAGTTTTCAGTACAGTACAGTTTTAATTCCCCTTGAAATAGTAACCATCAAAAGGACAATACCCAAAAGACAATAACCTCGCAATTTTTTGTTACTCACGAGGGGTCATAGATTGTAACCGAGTATCGTGGTTGCACTGTATTTCATATATATATATATATATATATATATATATATATATATATATATATATATATATATATATATATATATATATACACTTTTGGCAAGCTTGCTATGAAACATTTATATTAATCTAAAAATAAATCTACAAATCAATCAATATATAGCATGTCCAAGCACAGAAAAAGAATATCTTAATATGCAAGAGATGAATAAACATTATCTTATATGTTGGTGTGCATGCACTAGTAATAATACAGTCAGAACACCAGTATATTCATGTGTGTTTTTATTTAATAAGTCCTGTGTTAAGACTTGAGTTACAGGTGAATTGTGTGGATTAAATTATGATATGGTGCATTAGTATTCAGACAGATGTAACTTCAGTGATACACATCACTTGGGTTCATCCATGTAAATGGCACAGTTTTTAAATGCAGTTACAAGTATTCATCTAATATAGCACTTATACACACAAACAAAATGATAGTTTGAGGAACTTGAGTTCCTGATCTCACCTTCTCTTCTATAGCTTCTTCTTCAAGATAGGGCAGAAAAAGGAAAGAAAAGGCTTCATATTCTCATCAGAATTCCTCTATTTAATTTAATTTATTCATGCCAGCACATTGGCAGGATATTAACATCTTTTAAGTCCCCTTTATTAAATTTCACACTTTCAACCTTGAAGTTAATTAAGGTTGCACAGAACAAGTGCTCAGTGTTTCTCTATCTTACTTGCTGCCTTGCTCTCTTTATCTGTTCGTTTTCTCTCTCTCTCTCTCTAATTCCCTGGAGATAAAACATTTTTTCCCTTCCTAAAGGTCTTTTAAACAGTCATCCACCTGAACATAACACTTTACGCATCCCGTTTGCCATACAAATCAGAGTGCATTAGCGTATTACCACCGGTACACAGTGAGTTTAGATGCACATATAAAGGACATGATGTAAAAAAGTTTATAGTTAGCAGAGAAGAGATAAGATTAGCACATGGAGAGAGAAAAGTTACAGTAACATTAGTGATGTTCACAGCTGAAGTGTAAAGCAGAGGAGGCATCAACATTATTAACACTGTGCTGAGACATGAATATGAAAAGATCTCTCATCTTAGTCTTCTCACTATAAATAGAGGTTCGATCTTATCACCAGAGGACTTCACCCGAGAGATTTTTATAAATGTTTTTATTGGTTGTTTTTTTGTGTAATGAATCCACAAACTGGATAATTTACTGAATAGTCAAAATACTAAGACTGAGTAACCAGAAACATAAATATAAGATAAAATTATAAACAGGAAGACTGAGAAAAGACTGTGGAACACAAGAATACATGACAAAGACAATCAGCCAGTAAAATTACTCCCTATCTCCTTACCACATAGAATTAGTATTGGGTTATGGCCATTTAGCAGTCATGTCTAAATTCAGAACTTCATTCCCTACTTTTGTTCAGTCACTGTCAACCCAAATTGCTTCTAATATAATATTTCAACTTATAATATTTGAACAATTTCTCTGAAAATGTGACTTTATAAAATCTTATAAATAACAAGGTACAAAATGTGATTGTTGTGACATGAGACTGTGATCATGTTTTTTTGTTCTTGTTGTTTTTTTTTTCGGTTGAGGAAATACAATTCAGCTGCATGTAATTTACATTCTAAAACTTTTACTGTTAGAGTATAACAGTTATAGTTCTCAGATAATATTAGGTTAATAATAAATATCTAAACAATTATGTTATTTAACAAATAAACAGCTATCTGTTGATGCACTGATGTTTTCTGGAAGCAGTTATATAACAATTGCGAATGGTGTCTTGGCTCTCAGCACTTTGCAACTCTTCCGCTATGGGACTTAACACTTTGTGATTTCTTTCTGGTTTCTCTTGACAAGGTGCAGTTTTTGTTGTTTTAGATACTTCACACAAGAAAGACATAAAGAGAAACGGATGGTGTAATGCTGCTGAGGGAACTACAATAAATGCGATAAATGTTCAAAGGATAATATGTGCATTCAATTTAATTATCATTGGTTTAAAATTTACCAAATTATATAAGGAAACTCTGAAATGTCCCGAACCTGTTGCACATGAACAGCACGGAGTTTGTCTGTTTACAGTTAAATTCTTAACGAAGTATTAAAACAGACATGTCCTGTTTCTGCTCACATCACTATGACATAATTATATGGTCCATTTACTGTGTTGTGCTGAAATTAATATATATAACCTCTGATTTCTCTATGCCCATTTTTACTGGACTGTATATGTGAACCAACAGTGCATTTACCAGTTAATCCAAAGTTACTGGAGTGCAGAACGACAGAAGGCAGTCAAGATTTTTAATTAAAGGATCAATGGACTCGTAGCACATCTGCTGAAGGCAGTGAGGTGCAGAGCAGAGATCACACTGAGCTGATAGACTGCATTACCCATGCTGCTCCTATGGTGCTGCTCATTAACTCCAATACTGGGTAATGGAGTAAAATTTTCAGTTTAATGGCGGTCATTAATGTGGCATGGGCAATTTGAAAACAAAACCATTTAAGACCATCAGGATGGAGTTTTTAGCATGATAACCAACGGTTAATAACAAAGAGAGGGCATAAGAAAAGGGAAAAAGTTTTAAAGAAAATAAATTACAAATAATTAGCAAAAAATAAAAATAAGGCCCAAAATAAGTCAAATTATTTGTAAGAAAAATTGATTATTGTGAAAAAAAGTTTAATTATGTTTTACGTAAATGGTTAGATTTCTTTTCTATTGTCACATGAGAACTCTTTTCGTAGATGTGAGCTGTGCTGGATAAACACTAAAAGTAACATGAAACTATTCCTTGTGCTATTGCTGTCCATTCTGTCAATTGCATACAGTTATAGTATGATTACTGAGCATAATTAACAGTAATTGTAATAGGATACATTCGAGGTAGACAAAAGAAAATGGGTGAAGAAAGAACCCAGAATGTTTACACTCTTCTATTATATTCAAGTCTTTGATTTTCTCCCAGGATTATTAGGCTGATGGTGCAGAGTGAGGTGGAGAAAGAGAGAGATGGGGATGATGAGGCAGCGAGCTAAAGGACTCTTTGATATCAGAGCTGGATAATCCACTCTTTCATTCTCCTGTCATGTCTTCATCCTTGTGCCAAAGTGCCCTTTCATTAACCTTTGACTTCAGTCACTGCTACGTTTGAAGTGCCTGGACTCAAATTGGCTTACCCTTCTCTGACGTTGTTTTTTTTTTCTGCATGTTCTTTTTTCCTGAAAGTATAACTTTCTCACAGGTCTCTTAAAGTGCAGAGGTTGGAAGGATCTGCCTTGTTAAACAGTCTTCCACCAGTGTGTTTTTTTAAACTTTGCTGCTGCATCAGAAAGGGAAGTCCAATTCTAAAAATCCCCCAAACCATTTGGACCAGTAAGTAATTTTCTTATCTCTAGAACATAATGGTTATTCTGTATTTACAATATGCAGCTAGTGTCAAATATACTAATAATCAAAATACAAAGGTAAAAATGGACCATAAGGAAATGCTGATTTCTAACTGCTCTTGCAATGTTTTGAGTTTTTAAACCTGAAAGAGGGTTGCTTACAATCAACCGGAGCTTTTTAGCTCCTATAAAAACCCGCCATTTTACGCAGAATAAATCCCAAAAGAAAACATGAGTTTCAGCTTAGCAGACAGTAATTATTTGAATACAAATGTTTCCATGATGAACACATTTCACATGCCACATGTAAGGTGATATTTCACACTAACACAACAGGCAGCAATTAGCACTCCTAGCAAAAATGTACTGTACATAATAACTTCCTAATCTGGATTCACACCGATTCAGTACAAACACTGTCACTATATCTGAATTGTGCAAGACAACTAACAAACTGGCTAAACCATAGGCAAGAAAAATATTGACAACTTACTACGGTGAAGGATAGATTCTATCAATTTTCTGAATTTTTCCTATTCACAAGTTTCACCACATACAAGTAATAAATGTCAGTTGTGGCTGTTCAGTTTTTAATAAGATAATGATTTGCTTAACATTTACTCATTGGGCCACAGGACACCTATATAAGCTATTTGTGAGAAGTGGCTTTAGAATGATTCTTACAACCAAATAATATATTGAAAAAAATATATATTATATTTTATTTGCTTGCTAAGGGAGAATATTCACTTGCAGTAATTTTATCCAGCATTTGTCATGGACACAAACTACATTTCCCATTAGTCTCTGCACTTCACTGAACTATGTCACATGTTCGCAAATGGGCAGCTGATTCACTTTTGAAATAAGTAGCACTTGTATAAAGCCTCATTGTTCACTGCACTCTTTGTATTTTGATACAAAGTGATTGATCACATGCACATTATCAACTTGTGCTGTTAATATCATGAACAGGAGCTACGCTAATTGCTCTACACTGCTTCTCTTTCTCTCCCCATCTCGAGGCTTCCTGAGGTTTGGCCAGCTCCAGTAATGTCCCACCTCGTAAAAATTATGGACTTTAAAGAAGTAGATGCCGAACTCGCAAACATCCTGAACCATCTAGAGATGTACCAGTGCCAACTGGATCCCACTACATGTGTGGAGTTTTGCCATTGGACCTCCTGAAGTGTTTAAAGGCTCTGGCATGGAGAAGCTTTTGCTGGATCTGTAATGATCACAAATGTTGAGCTCAGTAGCTCCTACTTTTATACCAAAGACTGTAGAAAGAACATTTACTTATAATCTTATACTTTAGTACTTATGTTAGTTCTCACTCTCCAGTGTTCTGTATTGTTGAAAGATTTATGATCAAACTCTTGATGTCACCCAAATGAGGATGGGTTCCCCTTTTGAGTCGGGTTCCTCTAAAGGTTTCTTCTTCATTACATCTAAGGAAGTTTTTTCTTGCCACAGTCGCCACGGCTTGCTCATCAGGGATAAATGCATATCATTCACCTTGACTTGATTTCTGTAAAGCTGCTTTGAGACAATGTCTGTTGTGAAAAGCGCTATAGAAATAAACTTGACTTGACTTAACTTGACTATTTTGATTGTCGCCCCATGTGTACCAGTATGATTCATATTCTACATTCCAGTCGATTCGCTTTTGTACGAATTTTAATTGTTGTGGTATTGTACGTTCTCTCTTTAATAAACAGTCTGCACTTGCATCCTTTTACCTTCTTCATGTGACAATTACAATCACAAAGCACTCCCCTTTAAGTCACAGTATATGAGATAGCAAAGACAGTAAATAAGGAATCGAGCCAGCTCTCTTCCAACAGGTGACATACAGGTATATACAACAGTATGTGGTTGTCATTTACCCCTTTGAGCACCATTCTTAAGTGCTTCATAATATTCTCTGGTTACTTTGTGTAAAAGTTAATGGTGTGCTAACTGAGATTTGTTAGCTAAGGTTTAATTAGGGGTTGCTGATTGCTTGTGTAACTACTGTTTGACTAATAATACACCGTTAAAGAGGGGAACAAGTTTCAGAGCGGAGGAGACTTGATGAGTATCGATCGGAGAAGAGAAGGAATGAAAGTGATGAGAGAGAGAGAGAGAGAGAGAGAGAGAGAGACAGAGACAGAAACAGAGAGGGAGGGGGGGGGGGGGGGGGGGAGAGAGAGAGGGGAGAAGGGGGGAGTGAGTGAGAGTGCCTCAGGAGGGTAAAAACAGTGTGAAGCTTGAGTGAGGAGGTTATGTAATGGTGGGGTAGAAAGGTGAGAGATGGCTTTAGAGGAGCATGAGAGAGCAAAGCAGACTTAAGAAAAGGAAGGAGAGATAGAAGAGGATGAGACAAGTGGGACAGCTTTACTGATAATAATGCCAGTGAGGAGCTCATGATTTTTAATCTGAGAGGACACATTCAGGGTCAATCATTATAATATTTTCTAAAATAGCTTGACCTACTGGGTTTTTCAACAAAGCCGTGTGAATCCTACTCTCATCGAGTGCTGTTTCATATGGTTTCATTACTAGATAATAGCCTGAGATTCCCTAAAAAGAAGCGAAATATATTGTAAAGAGCTGTGGTAAATGCCGCCTGGAGAACTGTGCGAGAAGGAGGGAGAAGTTGGAAGAAAATAAGTTAACATTGCATTGTGCAGAGAGAGGGCGGGTGGTTAAAGATTCATTAATCACTTTGTGCACACAACACGAGCATCTGAAGAAGCATGGGGCGGGACGGGGTGTGTCCTTATAACAGAAAGGTGGAATAAATCTATTAGGGATTCATAATTAGCATGCCGAGTGTGCAGTCAGGCAACGTGAGACAGCATGGCAGGAATACTTCAACTTTTCATGAACTTTCCATAAATAAATGAAATGAATTACAGGTTATGTTTTTTATACTCTTACATTGTTCCCAGAAGGTACAAGACTGAATTCAGACATGTCCCATTGAGTTATGTAGTATTTAAAACACAGTGTGTTTTAAAAAGACTTCATTTTTTGTTTTCAACCATCTCCTGTACAAGTTGCATCCTAGCATTTTCAGTACAGTAGAGGATTCCAATGCAAACAGTCTAACATACACTTACTGACTAATTACAACTCGTTATGCTTTTCATGTGCATGATCAAAGCCATGCGTGAAAATAAACATGCTGACGTGTCTGTGCAACTTCATCTCAGCGGAACCAAAGTGGTACACTCACTCCCACTGGAACCTCCCATGATGACTGCAAGCAGATGTTCCAGCACACTAGGTGATCCATTAGCAATTATAAAGAACAGAAAGGAATAACCTGAAGCACTAAATGAATACATTAGTGTTCAGTGTTCCAGAAAGTAAAACAGGTATTTTCACTCACCTCGGTATCTGAGTGAATGTTCTTTATTTAGACACAGTTTCCTGAAACAAAGCTGCAGCTAAAATAAACCACACTGCTGAAGATTGGTGACTCATGATGTGTTGGATCAATAACACTGAAATTTACATTCCAGGTCTTAACACTGAAAGGTACAATTAAACAGAATAGTTTTCTTTAATCTCTTGTTTTCTATTATCCTTTGGCAGCTCAGTGGTAAAGATTGGGTTTCTGCTTAGATGGTCAGTCTTTTAACCCTCTGTGCTTCAGGGGTGCTGTATTATGGCTGACTTTTAGTTCTGACCCCAGCTTGCAAACATCACTGGGATATACGAAGTAGGAATTTCACTGTGCTGTAATGTACATGTGACAAGTAAAAAATACTTTTTTAGTTATTATTTTGAAATGATTTTATACAATAATTACTCTGACTTATATATAGTATAGTATCAAGTACAAAGTGTGACATACAAGATGAAGAATTGTGATCCATGTAGGGCAGGCAGATGGTGTTCGACCAGACTATGCAGTAATCAACATCGACAACACAAGCATGTGTCAAACCTGCATACACAAAAAAACATGATACTAAGAAACAAGGCTGTGGCATAAGACATACAGAATAAGACTGAGAATACTGTACAAAACTAACAGAGAAAAAAAAAAACATTTATATATAAAAAAATAGATGCAGATCGGAAAATAAACCAATAATGCAACAAGGGCTGAAAACAAATAAATCTAAAAAAAAACAAAAAAACACAGCATACCATAGTTTCCTCAAAATGAGAACGTCTCCAGGTTACGTATGTAACGATGGTTCCCTGAGGAAATGAGACGCTGCATCAACAACGCTTTGGAAACGACAAGGAATCTATAAAAGCACATGGAGTAAAACCGGCGCTAGCTTCTGAAAAAGGAAGGAAGCGCTGCATGGATGCTGGCAGTATGGCCTGGAGATGCAGCTTCTCGTTCTCTCAGGGAACCAGGGTTACATACGTAGGCCTCTCCTTGGAGGGTCATAGCAGATGGATAATAGTTTCGACTTTCTCCACAGATTCGTTCTGTGGACGTATATGGAAAGAATGCATAACAGGTCATGGGACAACCGAGAGCACCTTGGGAACGAACCCTGTTCTAGTGTACAGGAAGGCACTGGACATGCCTGGAGTGAACTCCAGAAATGAAGCGCCACAGAGAAGGCCTGAAGATCCCCTACTCTCTTAAGAGAGGAAATGGCCAGGAGGAACACAGTTCTGCAAACTGTTCTTGAAGGAATTTCAGCACTGAACCAAACGGGCAGTTGCAGTACACTGAACAGGCACCATCTAGCGACATACAACCTCCTTGTGGAGGGAGCTCTAGATTGGAGAATGGTTTCTTGGTGGAGAGCCCGGAAGCTCGTAGCTGTACCCCCTCAGGGACCACAGTCTCCACAGCTCTGGCGGGGGTGAACTATTGTGCCCCCTGCCTGAGAGAGAAGATCCCTCCTGAGAGGAGTGTGTTTGAGAAGGACTACCAGGACCACATACCATGGTCTGCCTGGCCATCGTGGGGCTACCAGGAGTAGACAGATTCCATCCCGGTGAACTCTCTCCAGAACTCCCAGAAGCAGCACAACAGGGGGAAAAGCATACAGGCGCAGCCTCTGCCATGCCTGTGCCATGGCATCCAGCTCTAAAGGGGCTGGGGGGTGTATGGTAGAACCAGAGGGGACAGTGTGATATCTCTTGAACAAGTCTACTTGAGCTCTGTAGAATCTCTCCCAGATCTGCTTCACCAGCTGAGGGTGGAGTCGCCATTCCCCGGGCCTCAGCCTTTGACTACTTTTAATAGATATTAACCACTGCAGACCAGGAACACCTCACAAGTGCTGCAGTTTTGGAGATGTTCTGACCCAGTTGTCTAGGCATCACATTTTGTCCCTTGTTAAACTAATATTTCCCACTCACTGACAATTAACAAATAATCAGTGTTATTTACTTCATAATGTTATAATATCATAATTTGTTGCCTGGTCAGTGCATTACTATGGACAAAACTTTAATGTGTAATTTTCACACTGTTAACATTATACCCACAGAGAGCCACAGGACTACATTGTCCAGTTCATAATAAACTGATAATTGCAGCAAAACGCTAGCATCATATTGAATGTCACACCTTTATAATTTTTTTATGTGCAGTATATATTGGTATTTTTATTCTTCTTGTTTTCATGTATTTATTAATCTTAAATTGCTTATTAGTATACAACAAACTGCCTGAGCTGCATAATGTCTGTCTGACTGTCCATCAATCTTCATATCTATACAAAAGTATTAGGACACCTTTACTTTTCCAGCCATATATGGTTCTTTCCCAAATTGTTTCAACAAAGTTGGAGGAACACAATTGTATAGGGTGTCTTTGGATGCAGTAGTATTAAATTTTCCCTTCACTTGAACTAGGAGACCCAAAACTGTTCCAGCATGACAGCACAAAGCCCGCTCCATGAAGTTATGGTTCACATGGGTTAGAATGAAAGTTCTTGATTGGCCTCCTATACATTTCTTACCTCAACTCTATTGAACAATTAAACATCTTTGGGATGAATTGAAGGCCTATATCACCCTACACTCTGAATAAACAAATTTTCTTAAACCACATTTTAAAATCCAATGGAACATCTTATTTTTATAGGGTTATTATAACAGCAAATGGGAACTAAACATGGAATGGAAATTTCAAAAACACTTATCACAATCTTATGATCAAGTGTCAAAAAAAACTTTGTCCATATTGTGTAACTATTTATATACATGTAACAAGTATCCAACTTATATAAAAAGTATGTATAAGAAGAATTAAGCAAGCCATTTATGAAAGCTCCATTTATTTATTTTTTTCAAATATTGGATGTTGAAAATTGCTGGGGTTTTTTTTATACATATGGGTTAATACATGCAGGTTTTTTCAGTGTTTGTGTGTAAGACAGGGCGCAGTTCAACACGGGCATATGTTCCCTCACAGAGGAGTATTGTTTTCCTCAGTCAAGAAACTCACAATCCCAGACACTGCTGGAGTTGTGCCAGAATTTTAATGAGCTCATTTCATGTTCTGCAGCCATGTAGAGAGACGCTAGGTGAAAAGAACATGTGATTTCCTTTAGCTCATTACGTTTACTATTTTTACAGTGTAGCACAGATAATGCAAAGCATGCGTTGTGGAAAAAAAAAACTGAGGATCATTCAATCTGCTGTGTGCTGAAGATCTCTGAAGAGTTATCAAAACTGAACCAATGCTAAAGCAGACACTTTGTTCTCTGTTTAATGGCACCACTTTGCTAGAGCATACTGACCTGCACAAAAGGTTTAGTCCTTATTTACAGAAATATTATATTATATAATTATTGCCACCCTTTAGGTCAGCTTTTATGTAATTTTTAAGTTTAAATAATAGAACTGATATAAAGAATGTCTTGAGCCCCAGCCCTATCAATATGCCACTGTTGGGCCATCTTGAGCAATGCCCTTAATCATGTCTGCTTCAGGGGGGTATCATGCCAGACCCCGCACACTGACCCTAGTTTCTTCACTAGTAAGGATAATAATAAAAAAATGCTTACCATATTAAAAAAGAAAAACATTACACAATATCCTTATATTTCTGCTGAAGATATTACTGATTTGCTTATGCTCAATAAATGAAGCCTCCTTCTTGGGAAGCCTCACCATAGTTAACTATAGATAGAATTCTCCTAGCTGAACAAGCCATAAGTACTGCAACTATGACTGCAATCAGCATTCACTCACACACACACACACACACACACACACACACACACACACACACACACACACACTGCTTCATGGCCTTTCTGTCAACACACACTACTCAAAGGTCTATGGAAAAAACACGCACACACGTACGCGCACACACACACACACATACACACACACACACACACACACACACACACACACACACACACACACACACACACGCACACACATTGTGCTCCAAGGCCCCTGCTGTCCGCTGATGTAACAGCTTCATCAGACCCAGACAGGTGCACACAACTTCTCTTCCCAGAAGTCAGGCTTGAGCATGATTAGCAGTAATACGGTTGGGAAATGAAGTTAGAGAACTGCTAAAACAAACAGCTGACTCAATATTCACTAATTCAAAAAGGTTTTTTGTTGAACTGTAAAGTTGGGGGTTTCCGAGTAAGAGAGGGTTCCAGGAAAAACATATTGAAGAAGGATTATAGAGAAACCCGTAAATCTTTAAATACATTGCATTCTGCATTCTTCCATCTGCATGTCCCAACTTTCATAACCACTAGTCAAGAGCAGTGAAGGAAAAAGATGATTTGTCAACTTTGAACAAATCTTTAACATTAAATGGTTTCGAAGAAAGATTAATTTAATTTTGTTTACTAGTAATGTTAAAAACCGCACTGGCGCTGCAAAGAAAATGGAAATTATTATTTTACCTCTAGAACCTTTTGTTTCGTCCTTCATGTGTCACATGACATGCATGTATTCTGTATTGGATACAAATATTAGTTCATAATCCCTAACAACCCAGTGCATTTTATTTTACATTACAATTGCATGATCCATTTCTAGCCTCAAATTTAAGCATTTTTTTATTTTACTACCGACTTTTGTGAATTTCTGTCACGATGGTTCTATTTAATAACACCAAATCTAGAAATCAGAAATACATAGATGCTTTAAACCTGTTCAGTTATTGCTCAAAATGATCACCTTGATAAAGCAATATAGCTCTTTACCATGACTCATGAACATTAAAGTCAGAATGGAGAACAACTCTGTTGTGTTTTTTATATTACAAACAAAAAATATTTTTTATATTTTATATGCTTTTATAGGAATGTTATATCCAAATGCTCTCCATCCAGAATGTTTAAATTTTAGAAGCAAGAAAACCAATTTGTTGTCAAAAGTGCAAAGCTACTTGCGCAACCCACCGATAAAAGTAACTATGGCAACCAGGAGTAAGAACTATTGGCAACTTGGAGGTGCAGGCAGGAAGAAAATCATTGCATGTGTGAAAATCACTTTATACTGTATTACATAACTTCCGACCTCTGACTACTGGAAAAACAAAGAAAATGCAGCCTCAGCACAGAATTCTTTCTCTCTGAATATCAGGATGATCTCCTCTAATCTGGTTTCAGCAAGTGGCATCAAATCAACATAGCTGCTTGCAGCATGGGCAGAGCACTTTATACTGTTATATGACTTAAATGTTGTATAATCAAGTATTAGCTTTTGACCCATCATAATGCCTGTATGTAAAAAAGCATTGTTTCGGAAAGGTTCGGATATTCCTTAAAGACAGGTGACTCCTGTTAGAGAGGGCTTGGAGAGTTATATCCAGTGTTACTGTGTGGTTTTCTTGCAGTGGATGAAATAGATTGTCGTTGATTGTGTGATTCGAGAATTTTGATGCTAGTTAGGTTGTTCAACGTTGTATACCTTCTCTGTATGTTGTGTTTCATCTGCCCTCTCCTCTGCTCTTCGCCTCTCGCTGATGAGGGCTGCTTCTCTGTGTTTTGGCTTTTAAGCACATGACCAAGAGCTGCCCACTGTGACATCACATAGATAACTTTTTGAGTTCCCTGTAAATTTACCTCTTGTGGTAAAGCATGGAAACACACCAATCAGGCATTACATTATGACCACCTGCCTAATATTGTTCTGGTCCCCCTTTTGCTGCCAGGACAGTCCTGACCTGTCGAGCATTAACAGCATTAACTTTTTCAGCAATTTGAGCTACAGTAGCTCGTCTTTTGGTTGGGACCATGGGGCCAGCCTTCGCTCCCCATGTGCATCAATGAGTCTTGGCCACCCATGACCCTGTTGCGGGTTTACCACTGTTCCTTCCTTGGACCACTTTTGATAGCTACTGAACACTGCAGACCAGGAACAGCCCATTCACCAATGTTATGCCTGTTCGGTGTAGCATGGTAAATATACATTCCTCAATACAGCTAGCTGGCTAGTTTGGCAAAGCTGACAAATGAGGAACATGAAAGAAGCACCCATGTTTTGGCCCCCACTTCCACATTTTCCCATTACAAGAGAGTTCAAATGTAGAGTTTGAGTTCAAAATGTTGGGTTTAAGTAGCTAGGTAGATTTTTAGCTAGCAAATTTTTTTTCTCTCAGTCACAGTTTCCCAATGCTTTTTTGGTGAAAAATATTTGGAATATGATGGGAAAACTTAATATTTAATGGGTTACTTACTAGTTAAATCCTATTTTAAGATTTGGTGAATTGAGTTGATAAAACTGCCTAAAAATAAAGCCTAAAAGCTAGCTATTACTATACTATAAGATAGCACACATCATTAGCATTACTCTTTCTAAAACGTATAGTGGAATTAAAATGTTTACACACTTTTTTGCTTGCGAGACTTTTTTAAAGTAAACGTATTTTTTCTCACCCATAATGTGATATAGCAACTATAAAATGAAAAGCAAAAAAAAAAAATTAAGTGGAAAAAAAAAAAAAAAAAAGATTTACACAATTGATCTTTTGTTAAAGCACAGGTACTCTAGCGCTCATCTTCCAACTCTTCACTACCTGCATGTACCTTAAAATCTGATCATGGTGTTATGTATCAGGATTAAACAGCATTAAAACTTGTTGGAATAAGCTGAAAAATGATTAATTGTATGGTTATGCTTAAATGCAAGTATTTTTTCTTTTAAGATTTATACTTCACTGTATATTTTATATTATCTTCTATCAGCACACAAAAAGGAGCCTTTTAATCAAGGCAAATTAAACTGAAAATGAATCACAGTTTTCAGCAGTTGGACTCACATTCCAATTTTGTTTCTATGAACGAATGGAAATGAGAACGTGCTTGTGCGGTGTCCCTCTTTGCTAATAGCGTGATTAATTTCCACAGATTAATTCTGAGTGGAGCGTAATTGCTGATATCTCTGAGCGACTCGATTCTTGCCGAAGAGCAGGTGGTGGAAAGATGAGCTTTATCCAAGAGCCAAGAACAGCACACACACAAACATACAACAGAAAAAAGAAATACACAGATAGATGGACGGGTGGACAAATGGACTGATAAAGTAAGAGAAAGCAGAGTAGGAGGCAAATTCCTAAAATTCATTAAATGTTATTTAATATGATCGTACATATCATATTAATCGTAGATCGTCAAGAGCACCAAATTCATTTGTGTTCATTTGGCGGATACCCTCACCTGGTCACTCAACACCAGCTCCATCACCAAGAAAGCCCGGCAGCGTCTTTACTTCCTGAGACGGCTGAGGAAATCTCCATACCCCCTATCCTGACCACGTTCTACAGAGGGACCACTGAGAGCATCTTGAGCAGCTGCATCACAGCAGCACAACAGCATTGTGGATGACCACACACACCTGTCACACACACTCTTTACCCTCCTGCCAGCGGTTCTAAAGCATTCGGGGCGTCACATCCAGACTGTGCAACAGTTTCTTCCCTCAAGCCATCAGTCTCCTCAATATACAGAACTGAACTGAAAATCACGCACACACACACAAGTATGAGAGATCTGTACAACTCGGACTCAAACACACAATCGTACTCACTGCACATATCCATGTCTTCAGCACCACTTATATTATATCACCTTATTACTACAAACTGTTTACATGCTGTTTTTGCACATCTTTTTGACTACTTTTTGCTATTGAACTTTTTGTTCACATTTTTGTTTAATTATAATGTTCACACCTGTACTCAGTACTCTTTAACACACCGCAGTGTGCAATATACAACAGGTTTACTGGCGGCACTATTTTGTATTTTGTGTATTTGTCTTGGACTGTTGTGTTGTCTTTGCACTGTCTTGTGTTGTCTTTGCACTGTTTGTACCAGGTTGCACAGGATGCACTTTATGTAGCGAGAACACATACTAGTCCTTAGCCCTGTGTTTTCTGTGATGTTGTTTTATGTAGCACCAGGGTTCAGGAGGAACGTTGTTTCATTTAACTATGTACTGCGTCAGCTATATATGGTTGAAATGACAATAAAAGCTTCTTGACTTGACTTGACTTGACTTCACTTGACTTCACTTGACTTGACTTGATTCTGAATATGGAAAAATGCATCTCTGGGTTTACCTATGAATAGAAGTATATAATTGCATTGCATTTTGTACATTACCTTATATACATGAGGTATATCCTCCTCTAAGGTCTGGTTAGGGTTTATTCTAGGTTCTTCCTGGTTTCCCCTTAAAAAAAAATGCTAGATTGGCTAAACTAACATTTACTAGGTGTAAATGAGTATATGAATGTGTATATACATCACATATATCATACTATATATACAATTACTTTCTACAAAAGTGAATACAATTATTAACACATTTAAATAAAAAAATTACATTTGCATAGTGTTTTTTAAAGAGCAAAGCACATAATAAATAATACAATGTTAAATCTATAGATATCTTCCCCAGAATGTTTTTGCAACCCAGATGTAACTCGTCCATGACCTGGTACTGGGTTGCGATCCAGTGATTGGGGTCATAAGAAATTGTTATGATGTCATTAAAACTTGTTAGAGTTAGCAAATTGCTGTGATATATGAGGGGAAATGATTTGTGTTTATTCATTATGCTTTTAAAATCAATTTCTGATTTCAATCACCCTGTTGGTGTTTATTTACCTTTAACATCACAGTGTGTTTGACTGCTTGCTTTAACCAAGGTTGTGATTTATTAACTCAGATTTAAAGTTATTTAGTAATTACAGTGAAGCTAATATGTAAACATTTTCATTTTGCAAACAAACACACACACAAAAATACAAGCTCACAGACTGGAGAATAGGCTACAAATTGGCCTGTGTTCCTGTTGGGCCCCTGAGAGAGCTGTGCAGATGTTTGCCTGTTTAGACTTCTTCTTTTGACCATCTCTAAACCACCTGGCCAGTCTCTGTACTCACAGTCCATCTGTAAACACTAATCAGAGCATGCACGCACTTACAATCTACTACACACACTTTCAAAACTGACATGGGAAGTCCTATGCTTGTCTGGCTGCTTATGATGGTCTTTACTTTTCTGCAAATTTAGTTTGAAATATGATATACAAAGCTACACTAATGAGCAAAATAGTGCATTTTACAGTACATAAATTACAAAAGACATACAAATGTGTATAATAAAACAGAATTTTTGTAATATATATTATATATATATATATATATATATATATATATATATATATATATATATATATATATATATATATATTTTTTTTTTTTTTTTTTTTTTTTTTTTTTTTTTTTTTTGTTTTTGAAAAAAAAAAATATTACCTAGTTTCCAATTTTGAACTAATATTACTTTTACATGTAAGGCATTTGGCAGATGCTTTTATACTTATGAGACTTATGTCATTTATATAACTGAGCAACTCAGAGTGCAAGTGCTCAAGGGTCCAGCAATGGCAGCTTGGCAGTGTTGGGATTTGACCTTCTTATCAAACATCCAATGTTTTAACCAGTGTGCTACCATTTCCTAATAACACTTATATACACAAAAGATGGCAATATTAGAAGTAATTGATTAATACATTTAATGAATCATTTATGCATTTATTGATTTTAATTTGTGTCTCATCCATCCATCAATTTATCCATGCACCAAAAATATGATCATAATCGGGGCATGGTAGCTCAGCAATTGAGGTGCTGGGCTACTGATCGGAAGGGCGACAAGCTGCAACTCTTGGGCCCTTGAGGAAGGCTCTTAACCCTCTGAGCTCCAGGTGTGCCATTTCATGGATGACCCCAGCTTGTGAGCAAGCTGGGATATGCAAAGGAAGAATTTCACTGTGCTGTAATGTATATGTGACAAATAAAGGCTATTCTATTTATCTGGATGTCTAAACAATTTCTACGTTCCCAATTTTATTTTTTTATTGTTTAAACATAAACCAACTTTCTAAATAGTTTGTTTTAAATTAGTTAAAAATTCTTAGGGGTATAATTTGTGTTTTGTGAAAGAAAGGAAATTCAATTGCAATGGTTCTGATAAATATTCAGGATACACATGAATAATAAACACATTTTAATAACAAGTCTGATAGGAAGAATTGAATTATGTTCATAAAATACATTTGTTCAGAGGAGGGTCTACAAAATTCATTTCACAGTGGCCCCTGGAAGTAAAAAGTTTGAAAACTCTTGCTATATATTGTAATACAATTATTTAAAAAGTAATTTTGCAGAAAGCAAAGCTGTATGGGGGGATCAATTAAAAACAGAAATCTGAAAACCAGTGTGTATTGGATGTGCAAACAAGAAAAAAACAATAACACAAAGGTTATTAGAAAATCTAAAAATCAATGGCACTTGCTTAAGGACTCATTAAAGGACCACATTAATTTTGCATTTGACTAATTTCCATTTGATACCACTTAGTTATCCTTGTCATGCGTAAAAACAAGTGCAAGTACTTATAAACTCAGTGTAAATAAAATGCATTAAACCATTTTAATGTGTGTATATTGTATATATGTTTGAACTTAAGTTTCCATGCTTATTTTTGTGCACTTGCATTCAATATGCAGCAATATCAATACAATCGCTGTGCCTCTGGAATCAATCGTAATTTCAGGCACCATTATGATGCATATGGTTCTGACAAGTCTGAGAGATATAGTGACATGTTTATTGATTATTCTTATGTTTGATGAAGCTGAGTTCTAGTATTGAAAGAAGAAAAGGGCAGTATGCTACACAACCACGGTGATCAAAAAGATTGGGAATCCAAGATCAAGATTCAGTAGCAAAATAGGTTTGCATTTTTTAATCTCTTTAAACTCTGTATTTTCTTCATGTTTCTGGAAACGGAATCAACTGCATTCTTTTAAAAAGTTCGCAAGCAGATGGAAACAAAAATAATAACTATGCGAGCAGAATTCAAAATGATTAAGCATAAATCTGTTGTTGAGACGAACCATGCATTCAAAGGATGTAGCTGAGGTCGAGGTACGGTCAGAGTCACAGAAAATGACAGGGCTTGCATTTTTTTTACCTTTGTTTGCCTCTGACTTGTTGCAAGTACAGTGAGGAAAATAAGTATTTGAACACCCTGCTATTTTGCAAGTTCCCCCACTTAGAAACCATGGAGGGGTCTGAAATTGTCATCGTAGGTGCATGTCCACTGTGAGAGACATAATCTAAAAAAAAAAATCCAGAAATCACAATGTATGATTTTTTAACTATTTATTTGTATGATACAGCTGCAAATAAGTATTTGAACACCTGAGAAAGTCAATGTTAATATTTGGTACAGTAGCTTTTGTTTGCAATTACAGAGGTCAAACGTTTCCTGTAGATTTTCACCAGGTTTGCACACACTGCAGGAGGGATTTTGGCCCACTCCTCCACACAGATCTTCTCTAGATCAGTCAGGTTTCTGGCCTGTCGCTGAGAAACACGGAGTTTGAGCTCCCTCCAAAGATTCTCTATTGGGTTTAGGTCTGGAGACTGGCTAGGCCACGCCAGAACCTTGATATGCTTCTTACAGAGCCACTCCTTGGTTATCCTGGCTGTGTGCTTCGGGTCATTGTCATGTTGGAAGACCCAGGCTCGACCCATCTTCAATGCTCTAACTGAGGGAAGGAGGTTGTTCCCCAAAATCTTGCAATACATGGCCCCGGTCATCCTCTCCTTAATACAGTGCAGTCGCCCTGTCCCATGTGCAGAAAAACACCCCCATGCTTCACAGTAGGGATGGTGTTCTTGGGATGGTACTCATCATTCTTCTTCCTCCAAACACGTTTAGTGGAATTATGACCCAAAAGTTCTATTTTGGTCTCATCTGACCACAGACTTTCTCCCATGACTCCTCTGGATCATCCAAATGGTCATTGGCAAACTTATGACGTGCCTGGACATGTGCTGGTTTAAGCAGGGGAACCTTCCGTGCCATGCATGATTTCAAACCATGACGTCTTAGTGTATTACCAACAGTAACCTTGGAAACGGTGGTCCCAGCTCTTTTCAGGTCATTGACCAGCTCCTCCTGTGTAGTTCTGGGCTGATTTCTCACCTTCCTTAGAATTATTGAGACCCATTGATTGTATGGGATGGACAGGTGTCTTTTTGCAGCTAACGACCTCAAACAGGTGCATCTAATTTAGGATAATAAATGTAGTGTAGGTATACATTTTAAAGGCAGACTAACAGGTCTTTGAGGGTCAGAATTCTAGCTGATAGACAGGTGTTCAAATACTTATTTGCAGCTGTATCATACAAATAAATAGTTTAAAAATCATATATTGTAATTTCTGGATTTTTTTTTTTTTTAGATTATGTCTCTCACAGTGGACATGCACCTACGATGACAATTTCAGACCCCTCCATGATTTCTAAGTGGGAGAACTTGCAAAATAGCAGGGTGTTCAAATACTTATTTTCCTCACTTTATATACAAGTATTTCTAAAGGCATAGTAATTTATCAATTCATGATTCATATTCAAAATAAATCATCTGGATAAAGCCTCACCATTCCAAATCAGAATACAGATATAGACAGTGACATAATAAAGATAAAGATTATAACCGTTTCCCCAACACATAACTGTGCATGCTACATAATTTCTATTTTTATGAATACATGAACTATTTCATTTCTTTCCCATCCTATATAATAAATGCTCCTTCTCCAAGTTATTTTCCAGACACGAATAACCCAAAAAGCACAAAGTGAATCAACCTTAAGCCTACCCAGCCTGTTTTTAATGCCAGTGACTAAAATAAAGCACCTTGGGAGATCTTGAAAGCAGTGTGTGGGTATGTTTTGTATTTGCTTCTGTATGATATAATTGCAATGCTTGGCTGGTGGATTGTATTAGTCCTTAGAAAAGCTCTATTCTTGTCAACAAAACCCAAGCTTTGAATACCCCAGACATTAATTTCTACTCACTTCAGCAATACCCTGCATTTTTTCCACCAGTTTTGTCTCGGGTTTTTGATGCTTTTTTGGCAAATGGCATGTGGATGAAATTGCCTTGATTTCACACTCAGATGAATTCCCTGGAGGTCCTGCTGGATCAGAAGTCAGAAAAGAGCTTATTAAAGAAGCTGAACTAAAGCTGTCGTTGCGTACCGTCATCTCAGTTGATGCACTCGGTTGATGAAAAGCAGAACATTGATAGTGAAGGACCACTTCCTGTAATGCTACAATTTTGGAACAAAGAAATAGAATAAGAGAGATTGAGGTGAGAAAGATGGTGATTCATTAATCTCCTCCAAACACATGTTAGAGAGAGGTCTGTGGAGAGAAGTGTGTGTTGTGTACACAGGGAAGTGGATCTGAGACCTGTGCAGCTTAGGGTAGTTAAAGAAGGAATCCGGACTGTCTGGCATGGTTTTGAAACTGCTCTCTACAATGAAAGTAATCAGATGGGTTCAGTGTCCTGTTAGCTACAATTTCAGTGTTAGTTTCAGTTGTTCAGCTGAAAGAGTTCTGAAGTGATCTATACTAATATTAATTCCTACAATTCATTTATCACACCTTTTTGCATTTACTGAGGGGATAACATCCAAGGTATAGATATTATCCTATAGGGACCTTATACTGCTGCCAAAGACAAATAACTGTAATAAAAACTAAATTGATTTTTATATTATGATATTTCATAGTTAGCCTTTTAATTGTACAAGTTTATATTTACTTCTCAGACAGCCTCCTGGCATTTCCTTTTGCCCCAAAGGACTAGATTTAAAAAAGTCCCAAAATCGATGTAAACAGTTGCTGGCTGTACTGTGTAACTTAATTTAATCAAGTTTTAGACTTTCTGAAGTCTTCTATTTAAATTTTGACTATAAATCTATAATACATTTATTATTTTTTGCATCAGCCTGTCTCTTGCTGGACCAATCAAAATACAGGGACTGCCATCTGCTGTGTTTACTCAACTGTTTGACAGCAAAAATTGTGTTTGTGTGTGTATGTGTGTTTCTTGTTCGTGCTTTCCTTTCTCCATCAGGTTTCATTACATTTTAAACTGGAACTTTTTAAATATTATTATTTACACATTATTCAAGTATTCTATTTTAGATGCATTGTGTGCATGTGTGTTTGTCAGATGCAGTTTGAATAAGAGCAAAATAATCGTAACCATGCAAGCTTTCATTCTCCATTCATTCTTTTATTCTACTAATGACTAACCCAATCCTAATTACAATGTTGGATAAATAGGAACACTCAGCCCATTAATGTGTACATAATGATTATGTTTGTTGGTTTGGTGTTTACAAAGAATATCAAATCAAATTCATGAATATGACTGTGGGAACAGTGGGCAAACCAGGCCAAAAAAAGAATAAAGCAATTAAAAGAAAAATTAAACACTTTAAAGTACCTGAAAGTACCTTGTATCTGAACCGTTGTCTAAAGAATGAAAGAAATATTACATTGTATAGTCAAAAGACTATTAAGACTAAAACAACTAAAAGCATAATACATTGATGCATTATAACATTCAATGAAAAAAATTAACTTATTGGATATACTTATCTGTCAACCAAGGATTCCCCAGAAAGCATGAATCAGTTAACAATATAAATGTAACACTGTGAATTGCTATAAATTCTATAAAATAATGTGTAACCTCTGTATATAAAAAAGTAAACAACATAATTTCCCAATAATCAATAACAGTTATAACCCAGCCATTAGTGATGCACAAAATCTTAAATCACGCAATCTTAGTGCCAGTCCCAAGGAAGGGCATCCAGCGTAAAACATGTGCCAACCCAAATATGCGAATCGCGTATATTTACTGCACAATGCTTTTAAATGATCCTTTGAATGAACAGAACTACAGTATTTGAAATTGGGTAATCAATTTGTATTATATGGAGTAAAACTATTTAGATAACATCACAGACAGCTACAAACCAAAAGCAATTGTCCTTAAAAGATTTTGTTTGTCAGTTTTGAACATACTTCTAGACCAATAAAAACTCAAGATTGATGAGGAACTGCCTGAACCAGAATTAACAGACCATGTGCTGACATTTATGGGGGGCATAGAGATGGGATCCAGTTTAGTCTTGTCTTCTTTAATTAAGGCTGTGCCCTCTTTTAGTTTCATGCTGAATACAGGTACAAATACATGGAGTATTAAGCAGATGATTGAATTTGACCAATTTAAATGTTTAAGATGCTCCTGCAAGGAAGTAAAAAAATATATCTGAAGTTCATTTGTCAGATCAAAGCTCTAATTATGAGTATATTACACTAATTAATTATGCTTGTTTCAGCATATTACCTTAATGCCTGAACTAACTGTGAGAAATTGCAGACTGCGAGTAAATGTTGTTTTTTTTAACACATGTTATTTTAGTTCCTACAGTGTATCAGTGCCATGTGGATTTGTAAAGCATAAAGAGGTCATTTGTGTGATGTGTACATGTGTGTCTCAGAGAGCGGGCATTACGGAGAAACAAAGGAAGTCTTAGTTAAATAGCAGCACTTGAACTGCTAAAATCATTGTCACAGCTGCTAGTGTGGCAGTAGCCAATCGGGTGTTAGTGACTGGAATGCACTGTACGCTAATTAGCTTATTATGATGGCAGGTGACAAATGGAAGAGAGGCCATGTAGCTGTGACATTAGCTGTCATGATCCTAGCCGCTGTGGCATTAGTAGAAGACCAAAAATGTCAGTGTAAATAGCTTGAACACACTAAATGTCACCAAGCTTCTTCCTTCTTTAACACCATATCCCTCCACATCCTTAAGCCCTCCCTCACAAAACACACAGAATAACCCTTTATGCTTCACAATAACCTGTGCCTTCCCAAAGAGTCTAAACCTGTTAACCAACTGTCTCAAAGCCAGATGTACAATTAACTTTTTTCCTCTCCAAAATAGCACATTTGACCTCAAATGAACATCATATATAGAAATTGACTTAAAATATACTAATGGAATTCAAGTACACATGGAGAAAGCATGGTAAACGATTGGCCATTTGTAATTGTCATTTAAAGGGGTTCAAATTACTCGGTGACAAGTGATGTTTGAAAATATTGGTTGGTCAAACATTTTGTGATCAGTTTCAAAACTGCCCAAGAGATATACAGTATATAGCACACAAAACACCACTGAATTATGCTCTTGTGGTATTTGTAATTGCTCATTTGATGTTCATGAACCAAAGGTTTATCATGTGTGGCAATTTGTAATGTTTTATTTTTTTATTTATTATTTTTTTATTTTTTTATTTTATTTGTAGAGTATACAGTATATTTTCAGCACTAAAATTATTTACTGGAAATATAGTACATAGGTATGTACTGTAGGTACAACAGAAAATTAAATAATGTGTTTACAGGCTACAAGTTCTAATCCATACAGTTTATTTCCTCTTTTGCTAGACACTGTAAAAACTTTTGATGCTTGATTCATACCTAGAAATGTCAAGCTGATAAGTGAAGAAATCCATCTTCCAGGAGGAACACTTTGTTACATGGACAATGATCATAAACTATCTATGTCCTTTATGGAGTTTAGGAAAGATAGATAAGGTGAAAGAAAAAGCTGAAATGTCTTGTTGTTCCGAACAGTCACAAATGATCTGTATTGTTTGGTACATTTTCTTGACAGGTTTTAACCATCAAAAAAGAATGAGTAACTCTGTATTATTGTATTTTTTTGTTGTTGTTGTATTTTGTGGGGTGGTTTATTGTATTGCATTTATTGTGTTGAGTTGTGTTTTATTGTAATGTATTACATTGTTTTGTTGTTGCCGCCTCTAAATTTATTCATGTTTCAGTTTTAAAGTAGTTATATTTTGTATTTGTTACTTAGCTAAAATATATTTATTGGACACACAAAGTATTCTTTGTTCTGTTTTGATCTTGAGTTAAATTAGTAAAAATAAAAAAAAATAAGTTATGCCAACATACTTACAACCTTCGTGTTCCTTCAGATTCTCCAGTTTCCTCCTATCTCTCACTGGTGATTTGGAAACAAAAGACATTAGCCCTTAGACATTAACAAGTGTAATAATGTGTATTTAATCTTTGTGCCCAGTGATGAACTTTTCTGTCTTTTTTTCTGTCTTTTCTTCTAGGTCCCCTGGTGGTCTAGTGGGCCCGGGTTCGGGTTCGATTCCCGGTCAGGGAACCATCCCCAGCCACTCTCAGTGCCGGTCCCAAGCCCGGATAAATTGGGGAGGGTTGCGTTAGGAAGGGCATCCAGCGTAAAACATGTGCCAAATCAAACGTGCGGAGGATCCACTGTGGCGACCCCTAACGGGAGAAGCCGAAAGAAAGTTTCTGTCTTTTCTTCTAGAATGTGTTCCTGAAATTCTGAAAGGTTCTGGTTCTGTTGTGATCCTGATGAAGATAAATTAAACGCCGAAAATTAACAAAGACATTATCAACTATGAATAATGTACTTTGCAAATATTAGTGAAATAATTGAGCAAATATCTGTACAAAATATTTATTAGTAATGATTAAATACTGAAAAAGGTTTAAAGTCTATTCTATAAAAGTTTGGTCATAATTATTATGGTGCTAGATGATGTCTGGAACCAAACTACAGAAGGGAATGTTGTTTATGACTTTTCCAAAGAAAAGCATGTAATTTCATGGTATATACCATCACTGAATGTATGTCTCACTGTGTCAGAAAGAACATTGCATGTTCCCTTTACACAAAAGATGTACATGCTTTTATGTTAAGTGTTATGCTTTAGCTTTGTTGCCAAAATAATATCCCATTATCACAATTAGCTTTTGTACATTTGTGTGTTAGCCATCTTTGAGATCTCATGGCAAACTGCCCTGCTATTATCCCTGGTCTGAGTCTTGGAGTGTGAAGCACTCAAAAGAGTAGGAGCAGTTAAACAGCTCTATTTCAGCAGTATCATCATTTGTGGCATTATGAATTTAGCATCCATTACACAAAGCAGAATCTAGAATTATAGCTGGATTTTTTTTCTGGCAGAGTTCCATACATGGCATGGATATTAAGTGCTTCCAATTTGCATTTTAACACTTCAAAGCTCTCTTGTAGAGAGCCAGAGATATAATGCTGCAACTCTGTATGGAAATACAGCAGCCACTTTGCTCTGCTGGCTCACTAAACAACATTAATTTAGTGTCATCTCATAAACCCCCCAGCCCCAAACTCCAACTTGTCTTTGGAGAGGGTGTGTGTATGTTGATCCTATAGCATGTATAGGAAGTGCTATGTGGATTTATCTGACAACTGTGATGACTATACCATTAGTATGATCCTTATTCAAAATCTTTATAATAATGTTGTGATATCAGCACTGCAAATATGAAAGGGTTATGTCCTTCGAGGAATAAATGGAATAATTTAATACACTTCTCACCCCACCATATGGAAGGCTTTTTACTTCCTTTCATTCTGGACCATGATGTCGGTTAGGAGCTGGTGTAGAGCTGTCCTTGAGTAGGAGCTAATGTAGGGAAAACACATTTTATGTTTAGAAATACACAATATGTCTATAGGTATCTGGACACCTAACCGTCACACCCATATGTAGTTCTTTCCCAAACTGATCTTTCCATGATGTCAGACCCTGAGAACTGCCATGCAACTTCATGAGGTCAGAACCCAAGAACTGCCATGCAGCAAAACAATAAACTTTATAATCAGAGGAGAGGATCTCTTTAATCTGAGGAGAGAAAGCCATTTGTTCAGCTGCCCTCCCACCCATCATTAAGCCCCCCCTCTTCCCCTCCTGTGGATATGGCCAGATCATGTAAAGGTGACTTAGAAGCTCCCTGAATTCAAGCTACTATACTTGCATACTGTAATTATAAAATTTTAGGAATGTATGAATTTTACCTTTACGTTTGGTATAATTTTAAAGGTCTCAGTGTGATTGGAAATATTATCTTATTCCCATATCAGTAGAACAGACCAAAAATGAAGATCTTAGGTTTGGGAAAAATTCTGTTCTGCGAGTGTTGTTGCGGAGAAGATCTTTATCAGGTGTTTGTTTTTACCCTAGGTGGTATTTGGTTTTTAGATCACCTCCTGTCCAAACAAAGGGTTTGCAAAGCTTTTATTACTTTGAATTTATGAGTGTTTATGGTGGTTTGGGTATTGAGGGATTTTTGGCAACTCACTCAGGGAAGCATTCTGTAGTCAGAACTTCCCACACATGCTCAGTGTGTCTCTATTGCCAGGTACATTGACTCTTAACCTATTATTTTGTAAACGGCATTGCTAAACTATTTGGTTTAATGCTGATCATGTTGTGTAACTTTCTTCTATTATTTGTTTTAGATTTGACATTTGTTTATTGATTATTGCCTGGCAAATAAATGTAAAATTCTTGATTAGCTCTGAAATTACTTGAAATCATTTAGATCTAGTTGATTATGTAGTCTGGTGTTACCGCAAATCTATGATCAGGATGACTACTTAAAGGCCTACTTAAAGAAAATGAGTTACCCTACAGAGTTACACAATTGTATAGATTGTCTGTTTGCTATAGCATCAAGATTTTCCTTCAATAGAACTAAAGGGCCAAAATGTGTTCTAGCATAAAAGTTAACCTGTGTACAAATCAAGGCTGCCAAGGTTGGTGTGGAAAAACTTTAGTGGCCTGTACATAGCTCTGACCCCAACCCTAATGAATAACTTTGGAAGAAATGTGAGCGCAGACAGCTTGACCTCACTAATGTACACAAATCTCTACAGCTAGAGTAAAAAATCTAGTAGCAAGCCTTCCTAGATAAGGCAGAGTTAGTTTTAATAAAATGTCTTTATATTGATGTCCATGATTTTGGAAAGGGACCTTTGGCCACATAGTGTATCAAAGTCACGACAAGGGTTCATAACCCATCCTGATGATACAAACTCATACAGCACTCTTAAATAGTGCAATTTTAAGTCAGTGAGATACATGTATGTATAACATTTGTTAACCTTAAATTTGGTTGGAAAATTGTTTTCTTTACTTAATGGCCTAACTGTCTTTAGACAGAGAAGCACCCTTATGGTGTTTCCTAAAATGTATAAACAGCTCATTAGTGAACCATCAGCTGGCATGTAGCCAAACATAGCTCTTGAGAGCATTTATTGGATATAGGGCTGGTTTGGGCATGTTTTCATCTGCAAGGCCAGATAGGTTGATAGGTTTATTGAACATAATGTGTTGTCAATCTGGTCCCCCGTGAAGACACAATCTGTTCACTGATAATGCATGCAGTTTGGCTGCTGGCTGTAGTGATGGCCAGTTAGAAGGTATTTTAAACAAAGGTCTTTATATGAGCACCAGCAAACATGTTATACAACATGTTGCACAAAAAAACTTTCATAGGCTGTGCACTATTAAGGTGCACTTTATCTCTAATAGAATCGTGCTGCAGTTACTGTAGGGCTCCATGAATACATGTTGAAGATGTTCATGTTTGGACACTGGGCATTTATCCATTTGGGCTTGTGAGAACAAACACTGAACATAATCCCACTACTCAGGTTCAGACATGGGAGGTCATTGCCATCCAACTGGCTTTACACATGTTCCCAATCAATCAACCTACAAGTGGTGAACCCACAAGATTGCTCCATGTCAGGTGTGGGTCCTGGTAACCTTAATTTGGGCACTATGCACTTATTTCTATGTTTCAATGTCCTAGTTCACAGCAGAGCGAGTGCCTCTTCAAGCAAGTCTCAAAAACATTAGGGCTACTCTGCTGGCCCAAACTCTACAACACAAACAGGAGCACCACCAAGTGTATTTTTATATTCAATCAGATTTCAGCCATCAAATTGCATGTTGCCAGTGGCAAAGCTACCTATCTGCATTAAGACCAGTACTGTGAGCACTTAGCGCCTTTTTAGAATAAACTCCATTTGCCAGAAGCTGATGTTTCATACAATCAGACTGCGATTTGTTCATTTAAAAGACCTGGCATCCAAATACATCAGCATTTTTATATCCTTTATTTGGATAGTCAGAGTGTGCAAAAGCTCAAACATGTTCGTGTGAATGTAATAGTTGTTTTTTCATTACACAAAGCTGGACAATGTGAGGAAAGGTCAGCCCAAAATGTTTAAAACAGTTGTTAAGCTTTTTCAGGAACCATTTATACTTGTATGTTGTATTTCCCTTGGAATTTGGACAAGAACATACAATGTACCTTTTTTTTTTAATCTCCAAGAAAACAGTAATGCTTGAAAAAAAAATGCATTTTCTTGCTTTAGTAATGGCATTTATTCTCACTGTATGAGATACCTGTCAGTGACGCAGCGTTCTGTTATACTATTTTGTCCTCTTATATTTTTGGGGGAATGTCAGAGGTCAACATCAGAAGGCCTCTGGAACTAAGTCAAGTCAAGTTTATTTTTAGAGTGCTTTTCACAATGGACATTGTTTCGAAGCAGCTTTACAGAATTTAAGAATTAAGTTGAATGATGTGTATTTATCCCTGATGAGCAAGCCTGGGTGACTGTGGCAAGGAAAAACTCCCTTGGATGTTAAGAGGAAAAACCTTGAGAGAAACCAGACTCAAAAGGGGAACCTTTTATTATTTGGGTTATATCAAGAGTGTGATTATTGTCTTTAAAACAATACAAAACACCGAAGAGTGAGAACTAACATGAGCACCGGAATGTAAGATTCTAAGTAATGTCCTTTCTACAGTCTTATACTGTAATTTGAGGTTATGGAACCAGGAGCTACTGAGCAACTCATAAAATAGCTCAACATCAGCGATCATCATAGATCCAACACCAACTTCTCCATGCCAGAGCCTTTAACACTCAAAAAGGTAGTCTCTAGATAGTTCAGGTGTTTGCTGGGTCGTCACCTACTTCTTTAAATGTCCACAATCTTTGGTATGGGTAAAGAAAGAGAAGCAGGGGAGAGGAATTAGCGAAGCTGCTATTCATAAAATTAACAAGAACAAGTTAAAAATGTGATGTGATCAGATGTACTGGAACACAAGGTTATGATATGTGTGTTATGTGAAGGATTCACTAAAAAAATACGTCTTTAATCTGCACTTAAACTAGGAGAGTGTGTCTGAGCCCCAAACACTGTCAGGAAGATTATTCCAAAGTTTAGGAGCTAAATGTGAGAGTGCTTTAGTGGACTTTGCTGATCTAGGAACTACTAGAAGTCAAAACACTTTAAGTATTGTTTTAACAATATTGCAGCATTTTAATTTAAGGGTTTCTATCTTGCATGTCTATGCGCAATTCAAACCAAATATATCTGCTGTTACTGTTGTTTTTGGTGGTGGTGGTGGGGGTGTCCTTGTTCCTGGTTCTTCCTGTTGTTATTGCTGTTTTTTGTTGTTTGTTTGTTTTTGAACTTTTTTGAACAATGCCTGAAACCAACCTTATATTTCTTTCCCCACAGCATTCACTGTCTGCAGACCTCAAAAGTCTCTAAACAGTCAATGTTTGGGCAGCTCTCTTTCTTTCTGATTTTCACTCTCACATTCTCTTATGTGACATTCGTGTGATTGCTACGTTTGTGAACATTTTTGCAGATTAATAAATAATAAAGGGAGAGCAGTAGTCCACATTTCCACATTAATATAATTTTACAATTGGCTGGAGAGACTACTATAATGCAGTTCCCATTATGGAATAACCTTCACTTGCTTACCCATATCCACACACACAATGCTATAGTCACTTGCTTTCCATTTAATAGTGATTCCTTTCCCTTTTCCCCCTCATGTTCAGAGGGAAAGGGAAGTCTCTGTAATTGAGGTTTACACGCTTGTCTTGCTGAAAAACTGCAGCTGAAGTCTGGTAGAGGCTGCACAGTCATGCATGAAATTACAAACGGAATTTTATTGCCCTACGTCCACTTCATCGTCTAAACAGGAATCTATGAGCATTTTGGTTTTATAACATCAACAAGCTCACATGCTAGCCTACATATTTGCAGCACATATGCACTATTCCGTTATAGAAACTACATGACCTTGTCATAAAAAACTTCTGGAGTAAAAAAATTTTATTTTATATATCTTACTGGCTCTAATAGCTGACAAGTGGTTATTTATTGTGATTTTAGTCATAAACTTCCAGAGCAAATAGAGCCACCTGACTGCTTCATTCAGTCTACAAAAAAATTGTGTGATTTCACTCCTGGAAAAACAACAATATAGCAAAATAATATATGTAAATAAAATGTTTCATTATATGGTTGATAATTAGTTATGGGTATTTTAATTATAAAAGACTTATAAAACTTAGATAATCAGGAGTTTTAAAATACCATTCACTTATTGTATATTAATCAAACGTGCATTGTTTAAATTGTTAAGGGCTGGGGTTATTAACACAAAAGAGGTTGTGTTTTTACCAAGATTGTAATGCAATATGGCATGTCATTTGTTCTGATTAATCGCCATTTGATAATTCACCACATTATATAACTAAGTGCAAACATACCCTTACTTTGAAATGATGAAGCAAGGATGATACCATTGAAATACCCAAATATTTCATGCAAATTTGTTTCACTAATGCTTATTTACAAGGAACATAAATGGTACGAAATTTATGCTGACATTAGCAAATACATAACCAATATTTATGAATGTGACATGTACTGGGACCTTTTGTTTTATCCAGCTCTTAGGACTCTTTTGGGTCTCCTGCTTTTTTTTTTTTTTTTACCCTTCGGTTATATCTATCCAAGTTCACCCATATCACCCCACTGGCAGGTTAACTCCATTAGCTCCCACATTAGATATAAAACATTGATGCTGGCCTACACAGGCAATAACAGACCAGCCCCACCTACTGCACTTATCAAACTCCACTCTGAACCATGTTTCCTCTGAGCCACATGCATTGCTGGATTTTACTCATCACTCAAGCCCCAAGCTAGACCTGCATAATGACGTTTCTTTCTTAGCAATGCAATTCCTGTTATTGTAATTTGGTTGACAAAAGCTAAATCAAATGTATACTACAACTGGGTGTAAATTAAAGTATTTGTTCTTTACAATATGCATATTTAACAAAAAATTTGAAGTTACATTAAATAGAATGTTGATTAAACATAAAAGTCAAGGTCCATTATACCATTTCTTGCATAATTTAGTCAAGGTTGCCAATGTTGGTGTAGAAAAAACTTCAGTAGCCTGTACACACTGAGGTGTCCAGGTCTGGAAAGAAAGGCAGACCCCAACGAGGAAGTTGTGATGTAGGTCGCAGAAAGCGCCCATCGAGCTTACTAGACAGGACAGCTTTCAGCTCATTGGCTGGCCAATGTATATCAAGTTTGGCTACCGAATGGGACGCAACCTTTAATAGATCCTCACTCACAGAGAAAGGGACAAGCCCGTCTCGAATTCCTCTGCTAGGTCCACCTGCAAGCTCCAGGAATCAGCGCATCGCTCCGCCTCAGCAAGAGCAGGACCAGAACCACAAGGAGTGAGAGCACCCCCCTTGAGGAGTGCTCTGTGGGAGAGAAGCGTTTGCATAGACATGCATACAAAGTATAAGCATGCGCAGATTATGCACAGAATGCGCTGGGAATGTGCACCGAATATGTGCAGAATATGCACAAAATGTGTGGAGAACATGCGTTGAATATATGCCGAATGAGCGCCAAATATGTGTCGAATATTCGCAGCAACATGCTCCTCCCCCAAGCAAGTGACGCACAGGCTGTCCTTTGTGCACAATTAGAACGATTGCTTGCTTATTCTGGGTTTTTTTTTTCGGACATTTACCACTTACCAAAAACATGTAAGGGGACAAACACACACACATAGAGCGCTTCATGAACAAACAGAAGCTGGTGACACCGCGCTTTGAATTGTAGGGACTACACACATGATTCAGAGTGTGAACAACACGGAAGCGTTCCCAAAGCATTGTTGACGCAGCATGAGTTCCTGAAAGGAAAAATATATTATTTTTTATATAAAATGCTGAAACTTTAAATCTTTTGACTAAAATGTTTGCTGTACTTAAGCACACTCAAACTAAAACTAACACTATTCGATTAACTAAAATGTGTCTATAATCTATTTGTCTAAACCTAAGCCTACATCCAATTTAGATGTTAAAATTAGCACTGCCAGGTGGTTGAATAAACTTTCACTGGCTGTCAAAACAAGTAATTCACTGAATGTCCTTAATCAGCCAGAACCACCTCCCTTTATTAAGCATTGAAGCTAAAAAAGAAAAAAAATCTAATCTAATGTTTTTGTATTAACTCCTCATTCACAAAGTTAAGCTTAATGGTATTTTTAGACCATAACCTTGATCTTTAAAGCATTTCAGCAAGTCGGTCTGAAATGTCTAAGTGTCGGCTAAATGCTGTAAGTGTAAATCTTTTTTTTCCACCAATTTGTTGGTGTTATATAAAACAGTCTTCGCCTCCATGCTGATGTCAATTTAATCTATTCTACAGCTCTGTGAAAAGACAAAATTGTTCAAAAAAAAATGAAACTTACTTGTATGTTTAATTTCTGCTTTACGCTTTTTCACCATTATCAAAAATACATTAACACTTCCGAGGCTTTTACATATGTTTGCTTCATAAATCCCACCTACAAAAATGATAGGAGTATCCAGAGCAATGAACCATGATGTAGCATGTAATTAAGGAGTATGTGCACACATGCACACACTCATACACTGTATATAACCTCATCAGCAGAACATTCTGTCAATGGTCTGCTTTCTTGCAAGCAGCCCTTCCATCTTCAGACTGCTAATGAATTCATTAAGTTGTCAGACGTCAGAGTGGCTCTCTCACTTTCCGAAGTACACTTAACAAGGATGCAAGGGACTAAAGGAATTCTGAGTAAGCAGTCTGAGATTGTAATCCACCAATATTACTCCTGCCAGAGTCAATCAGCCTATCTGTTCAGACGTTATCAGCAGTGAAACTGACTTCTGTCAGAATCAGAAAGCAAGTTTGAACTGAGAGATTTATGTGCCAAAGGTTTAATAAAGATTGTTGCAAGTACCCGCAATGCAAAAGTCACAATCCAAATATTGGTTTCATTAAAGCGGAGGTCATAAAACAAATAACCAAGGTTATGAATGGCAAAGGGTAATTCAAAACAGAAACCCAAGAAACATAGCATGGGTCAGATACGTCAATATTTTAAACCCACATAAAACACAATGATTAACAAAACTCACAACAAATGTCTATCAATGAGCTGTCTATTTAGTGCAAAACCAAGATATGGAAGTATGTGTGACGTCAAAGGTCATGCAAGAATTTAAGTCAGAGTGACCTCTGTTGCTGGGAAGGGGAAAGGTCATGAGCTCTTGTAACAAGGAGGACTCAATATGAATATTTCTGTAATTTTTTAGTTGTGAAACTGTTCCACACATGGTAGCATTGATATTTTATACCTTTTGGACTGCATCTTACTTAAGCATTCTATCCATTTTTATCTATCGGCCGTCCAAGTTAAAGAAAATCTATTTTATTAAATGTAAACATGATGGGATTTTTATTAGATAGTTTTTTTTTTTTTTACTTCGGCCATTAAGGCCATTCCCAGGTTATTAAAGCCCGCCCAGGACTGGGACTAGTGCAGCTCACCTGCCATTATGTAAGTGTGTGCTTCAGTTAGAGATGCACAAAAAGACAGAGGACAAACCATAGAGGACACTGATAAATGTGAAATGAAATCAAGAGAAAGAAGGAAAAATCTCTTTGCTGATAGGATCTGAGGGTATGATCTGTCTTAGCTAGCTGTCTTCTGACTGCAATTTGCATGAAAATGTGCAGTTAACAATGTTCGTGCCCCACTGTGGGATAGGAATTGGCAAACAGAACAGGAATATTGGGATGAAAGCCTAGGGAATTATGGGTAATGTTTTGCGAGAGTAAGGCTCGGCACTGACGGTTAGAGATGGATTGCTATAGCCAAACAGCACTTTTTCATTGCTTAAGCCATTCAGCAGTGAAATTTAGAAGAACCACTGCTACTAATCTTTACTGGATTGAACATCAGAGTAGGAATCTCTTGAAAGACCTATATCTGCTCAGGTATTAAAACAGGTGCTTTAAAGCAAAAATGTTTTCTTGTTCTAACTTCAAGGGTGTAATTGAGTATAATAAAAAAAAATATATATATATAAAAAAACCTATAACAAAATGTCCAGTGTTTGTGATATAGGGTCCGAGTGCTTTCATTCAAGAGCTGAACGATTTGAGCCAGGGTCTACATAAATCCCTATGTCTTCCATTCAAATAATGTCATTTTATATGTTTTGGTTGACACTTTAAGATTAAGGTTTATGGTTTAAGACAGCGTACAATTGAGCAGTTTGGGAATTAAGTGCTTGCTCAAGAACCCAACAGTGGCAGCTGGGCAACGATGGGATTTAAACCACTGAGTTTTCATTGCATATAGTGACAGCAGAGAAGTAAATGTTTCCCTGTCAGTGTTTGGAAAGTGCTCCAAAGCATTGCTGTATATTGGTCCAAAGGCCAAATCCAGGAGACTCAGTAGAAAGATAGAATCAGTAGTTACTGTAGTATCAGTGATAGTAGTAGTAGAAGTAGTAGTTGCTATAGTACTAGTAGTAGTAGGTGTAATAGTGGTTGCTGTAGTATTAATGATAGTATTTGTAGTAGTGGTGGTAGTGGTAGAAGAAGTAGCAGAAGTAGTAGTAGTAGTTGCTGTAGTAATAGTGGTACTAGTGCTGGTAGTAGTAGTGCTAGTAGTAGTAATTATAGTATTAGCTGAAATAGTGGTGTTAGTAGTAGAAATAATTGTCTTGATATTTTTATTCCATAAACTTTTAATCAGGTCACCTTTTAATCAGGTCACCATCTGCTTAAACTCTTACAAAGTGCTGTTTGCATCCCTCTCTCACTATCTGTCTCCTTTCCTAGTGCTGTTATTGTCTTTCTCCCTAAACAGAGTAATCACATCGATTACCTGTCGAATAACAGACAACAGCAGAACAGATTCTGGCCTGCACTGTGACTGCATAGGCTGCCGATCACCAGGTTAATGAAGCTGCCACTGATCACGCAACCAATAAGATAGATAAAGAAATAAAGAAAGATAATGTGTCTGGCATTGGACTTTTCCAAGATATTTACAGTCTCTCAGTGCTGTTATTTAAGGATATTGTAGATCGACATTGTCTAGCCAAACTTATACATGGCCACTTGGTTTATTGATTAGTGTAGGTTTGTTGTTCTCTGTCTTTCAAACTAAATTTCCATGTTTCTCTATAAAACTGATACACAGCAAGAGCTCTTATTGGCAAACTAAGGAGAAATAGCTGAGTGTGCAAAAGCTTAATTGGTACTGTCATGGATTCCTAGTTTAGCATGTGACATTATTCATCTAATTATCCGCATCCATTTTAGGTTACATTTTTGGCATGCAAATGTAGCTGCAGTAACAATGGTGCAAAGTAGTTCAGTCATTTATCTGCTAGATGCTCAATGTTGTCACATTTGGGGCTGTGCAGATGTCTCTTACAGATATGATTGTTTAGTTTTTGTCTCTAAGACTTACTGTCCTAGAGAGAGAAAAGTTTGAATGTGCAAGCAGTGACTTATTCCATTATCTGCCACATTTAGCAGTTTATTGGCTGCTTAATTCATATTATCCATGACAACCACCCCATGTGTACGGTTGAGCAAATGTCTGTGTACAACTGCTCAGTGAGGAAGGAAAGCCCTAATTTACTTGCCATGGATGAAGTAGAGCACTGACTGCACCCCAGCCTTTTTACCCCACGTTGATATCTGACTTTACTAACAGTGTAGTAGCTGAAGGAGAACAAATCTCCACAACCACAATCCAACATCAAATAGGGACTAAATGTGGAATGAGATGTTCAACAAGCACATTTGAATTTTTATGGTCAAGTGTCTACAGGTATACTAGTCTACTAATATATTTTAGCTCTTGTATATTATATTTTATTTCATGTTACTTTTCCTTTCATGCTTATGCTAGTACCTTTATCTTTGTGTATTAGATGGGTAAACATTTATTTAATTGTTTCAATGCAAATAAATTATTTAATACCAATTATATTTTCAATACAATTGAACAGTTTCCCTCATGCTTTTTTTTTTTACACATTTTTAATCAATTACATGAATAATATGCATAAATATATGTAATAGTTTGGGGAATGAAGACTGTGGACTTCACTTATAGTGAAGACCACAGACTTCACTATAATACAACATTATTTTAAGTCTAAACCAATATTTCAATATGTATCAAATACTACTAATTCTAAAACAAGATCAGCATAATTCAATTTAATGGTTTCTGAGCAACATGTCAGAAACTAGTGGGTAGCATTGCCTCCTTAAAGCTCAAGGGTTCTGGTTTTGATATGAGCATTGAGTGATTGTCTCTGTGGAGTTTCACACATTCTTTCAGTGTCCATGAGGGTTTCCTCTAGGTTCTTCTTTTTCTTTCTGCATTGCAAAAACATTCCAGTTGAAATGGCTTAAGATCAATTGCCCCCTGTGTGAATGAGTGTGTTAATGTGTGTGCATGGTGCTGTGCAACTGAATAGCATCTCATCCATGGTGTATTCTTGTCTCACACCCAATATTCCCAGGGTAGGCTTCAGATCCACTGCAACCCTGACCAGGTTAAAGCAGTTACTGAAAGTGAGTGAGTGAGAATGATCAATATGTAACTAACTTTGTTCAGAATGTAAAGGAAGTCTGCCGTTAATTCATAAATCAAAGATAACAGGCAGAAGGACTATTTTAAGTGTTTTTTTTATGTATTTTAATTTACAGGAATATCACATTATGTAGATACACTAGTTGCATGATCTTCTTAAAATAAAAATTAATTACATTTGATTTTATTCAATTTATGATTGTTCCTCAATTCAGTTCAAATAATGTTTCAATCCTGATTGCCTAAATGTTATACCCTTGATGTTAAAACAATATTTATACTCTTAAATTGTATTGGATTGTATTATATTGTACCGTTACAAACCCACTACAGTTTATTGGAATAATTCTCATTTGTAGATCTATCTCAATTGGATTTGAATAACACTAATACTAAACTTATTTGTTACTTTTTGAATATTATAAAATATTATCCAGGTCCTGGTTTTGCTACAGAAAAACACCAAACTAGGACTGCCTAAACATTGCTTAAATAAAACTTCAACAGTTCTATAAGTAATTGCATAAAAATAAGCCAGTAAACTCAGTAGACTATATAAAGGGATTTAAAAGCACTAGTATAGATACACTGTATGTATACTTATGGTCTGAAATAAGAACGGAGAGTGAAGTGAAAACAGAGCTGTCTGTGCAGTCTAGCCTACACAATTGATTAAGTTTTATTTCAGTATAGGATGATTCCTTCAGTGAGTGAATATACATGTGGGTTTTTTTTTAAAAAAGAGATATAGATTGACATCACAAAGAGCAATGGTCAAATGGAGACAATATTATTATTTATTTTATCCTATATACGACAGCAGAAATGCCTGAAGAACTCAGTTTTAAACACACATACACACACACATACAACTACTAATAAAAAATGCTTAGTTGTAGATAAAACAGCATATATATATATATATATATATATATATATATATATATATATATATATATATATATATATATATATATATGCTGGATGTTGTGGGGCCATATGGCTATGCGCACTCTTCCAAGGCAAAGCGGCGCCAGATGTTGTGGGGGGGAAACATCACGCTGCCGACCTAGCCCTTAGAGCCACTAAAGGTACGGCTAAGGCTGTGGGTCATGTCAGCCTTAGTAGCCACAGAAAGGTATATGTGGCTCACCCTGTCAGATATTCCCAAAAGTGACAGGGCTTTCCCGATGAATGCCCCGATAGCCCCTCCTGGCTTGTTCGGCAATGCCATAGGTGCGGTCATCGACAAGTTCCAGAAGGCCAAGAAGCAGTCGACGGCGTTCCAGCTGTATCTCTCTTATCACTCCCAAGAGGCTGCAAAGCCCAAAGACAGAGCATTGCTACCCAGACCCATCCAGAGGGACCCGAGGGCTCTCGGCGAAGCTGTAGGCCCAAGCCCTAGAAGCTGGCGGAGCTAAGGGTCATCCTATCTATCAAGCGAGCCGTGGCTTGCAGGCCCTGACAACCAGAGAGCCTCAACATTAGGAGGGCAATGTACACCTCATTACACGGTGCCTGCCCCTCCTTAGCGCCACCAGGAGGTCAGGCTTTTAACCCTGCCACAGGATGTGCTTTAGGGCAAAGCCACCTCCCGCAGGTGTCGCCCTCCACCTCTGCCCAATGTTGTAGTGGATGGAGGAGACCCGCTGCTTCTCAGGAGGCTCCAACAGCTGCAGGGCACTGCTTCAACCGCTCGGGAGGGGCCAAAGAGCAGCCTGGAGAGGCTGGTTCCCTTAAAAGACTTCCTGGTTGCCAGACGTGTCTCAGGGGGTCCTGCGCATTGTAGAGAAGGGCTTCTCGATTCATTTTGAGTCCTCTCTTCCCTGTTTTAACGGGGTGTGTCCCACTCTGGTGGAAGGAAGTAAGCACTTGTTCCACCTGAGGAAGGGGGCCATAGAAAATGATCTCTTTACTCAGAGAGTCCGGCTTATACAGCCAGTACTTCGGGGTTCCGAAAAAGGATGGGGGGGTTGCATTCAATTCTTGATCTACGTTTCTTGAACCACTTGCTTATGAAGCTCGGTTTAGGATGGTCACTCCTAAGAGGTCGTGTCTCAGATCAGGTCCGAGGACTGGTTTCACACGATAGATCCAAGGACGCATACTTTTACATATCCATCGTTCCTGTTCACAGGAGGTACCTGAGGTTTGCTTTCAGGGGCAAAGCTTTCCAATATCGGGTCCTCCTGTTCGGCCTGGTGCTCTCACCCCGCACCTTCACAAAATGCACAGATGCAGTTTTAACTCCGCCCAGGCTTTGGGGCATCCGCATTTGGAACTATATCAATGATTGGTTGATATTAGCTCGATCAGAGCTTCTGGCAGTCTGGCATTGAGATGTCGTTCTCGTCTGTATGAAGGAACTGGGGTTAAGACTAGAACACCTAGAAGAGTGTGCTTTCTCCAGTAAAGAGAACCACCTTTTTAGGTGTGGTACTGGACACGTACGTCCACAGGACGAGTCCATGAAGAAGTCGGAGCAGCTATCTGTCTACTATGGCCCCTATAAACAACAAGCAGACTCTCAGTAGGTGGATTGTGAATGCTATTTCATCTTTATATGCGTCCTCTGGTCTCACCACTCATTTTGATGTCAAGGCTCACTCCAATTGGAGTGTGGCAGCCTCTATTTGCAACGCTACGGGCTAGTCCACTCCGCTGACCTTCATCAGGTTCTACGATATTGACCTTAGAGCCACTCCCAGCTCCTCTGTCCTGCGCTCTGGTTGTGCTCTCACACACTAGGCAAGGACTAGTGTGTGAGAGACACTCGTTCCCAAGCACTGTTCCCCGAAGAACGTCTCTAGGTTACGTATGTAATCTTAGTTTCCTAAAGGAACGAGATGCTGTGTTTTTAAACTACTCTCCCTGCATCCCTGCCGCGCTTCCCTTTTCATTTTCAGAAGCTAGCGTCGGCTCCACTGCATGCACATTTTGTAGCTTCCTGGCGACGTCACGCTTTTCTGCTGGCTAGATTTCACACGTGATTCAGAGCGTGAGCAACACGGAGGCATTCCCAAAGCGTTGTGACACAGCGTCTCGTTCCCACAGGGAACTAAGGTTACATATGTAACCTAGAGATGATCGTTCACATTTCAACATGTATACTATAATCAACCTGCAGTCTGCATAAAGAAGGCGTGCACACACACACACACACACACACACACACACAAACACACATATACACACACTAATGTTATTCATGTTCAGAGGTCAGATCACCACAGCTAGTCCAATATAAATACAGTCTGTTAATATGAGAGGTCTGTGTTCATAACATTCTTTCATTTTTCATTTTAAAATAAGAAACATGAAAATAGCTATCATTTCTTTTTCTAGGCACGTCAATAAAATAGGACATTCTTTTTTTTTTTCATAAAGTGATTAGCCAAAAATTAAATATTGACTTATAGAAATCAAATATTCATGAATTTAAATAGGAAAAAAATTAAATAAAATATGATTTAACTGATTTAAGACCTGTGAAAAAATATCTATTGAGCTAATTAGCCATCCTTACCAACCCATTCAACCACCTATTCACATGAACTAGAATGCTTATCTGTAATTACAATTTTCATACAGAAAACTTTTCCCTTTACTCTATTCAAAAAACTAATAATTTCACACAGACCCTGGAAGTTTTCAATTTTATCATCTTAAAGCATGTCTGCATAATGCGTCATTGGCTTGTGTTGGTGGATGACATTTTTAGCATGAAGGTCTCCTATACTTATCCATGCCTCATCTAGTTTTCTCTTTCTGTGGCCCAAATACCTCTCACTGTGATTGCTACGAGTGATTTCAGTATGAAGTGCTAAATCTAGGTTTTTTATACCACATTGCTGTACTGAATCAAGTTAAGAATATCTGCTCTGTCCTGCATAATTGTTCACAAAGTCACCTGCATCATCTAGGTGCATCTGAAAGATTAAAGCATTCATCAGATAGCACAACATGGCCAAAACATCCTTTTTTGTCAGGTTTGAACTCAATGTTGATGTGATTGTTGTCATGATCTTCTAAAATAAAAAATGACCTCATTTTAAATTACCTCAAATTCAACCTAAGTTCAAAGATTAGATTTAATAGGAAAGTTGGGCAGTGTTAGGATTCAATAATGCTCCAGAGCAGTGCATAAATATGCAATTTGAGAAAAAGTAATAGTTTATTTTGTCAACTTCAGAATCACAGAGTACTGCATAAAATTGCTGCAAGAGGATATGTAGGGACTTTGATGAACTGCAGGACTGCAACAATTCAGTTCATCGTAATTAAAAGCAACTATAATTTAGCCTTTACCCTCTACTTTAACTTTTTTTTCCTCTTTCTGTCTCTAAGTGTGAAATTCTGCAGCTGCTCAGATCAGAAATGCTGGTGCTACCTGTCGTGTGTAGTAATTACTATATATTGTCTTATGGCCTTCGGTCCCTGGTGAAATCAATTTGTCAGATAAAATCAAAGAGATAGAGAGACGAATGCTAAAGGAAAGGACATCTTCACACAATTGATCTAACAATCTCCCTTCAACCTCTGCCAAATACATTTTTATCCCTTCCATGTATCTTTACCAATCTGTTCTTCCTCCTTCACCTCGACATTCCAGCTCACCTTGTCTCACACTCGCTGTGTATTCTTGCTCCATCTCATACAGATTTCATACGGCCCTGTTTTTGACGGCAAGCTTTTAAAAACTGCAGTGAGGTCCTAAATTATTGACCAGGGAGTGTGTCTTGTTTAGGATATATATTTTTTATTTTATTTATTTATTTATTTATTTATTTTTGGGGGGGTGTCTTTTTGGAACTGGTGTTCCAAAGTGTGGATTAAGGTAGAGAGGTAGAGTATCAGTAGTTTTTGCAATGTATACTCAAGAAAGAAGACTGCTGAATGTAAAAGGTTAAAAGTATTATAACTTTAAAACTATAGATTTTTTTTTTAATTGTGCAATGATTTTCATCAGCATTTATTCAGATTTGCATGTGCAAACCGGCTCCTTTATTTATCCATCCCAGGTCAGGTTATACAAACTTAAACCTAACACAATGGAAACAGTTATAGACTATGGTCCAAGGTAAATTTGAAAAAGGCATTTGCCATGCATCTTATTGAGAATGTGTGGGTGTGTGTGTCTGTGTGCACACATCTTTGATAAGCTGAATTAATGTTCTGCTAGGTGCACAAGGCAATAGCAGAAAATTGACATAGTAGTTAATCTTAAGAAGCAGAAGCATGTGACGCCTGTGTGCCACGTGCAATATCTCATTATTAATTCAAATAAAGGCAGCTAATCCTGCCCACGGACTGCTTGGCTGCAGACAGACACATGGACAAGAGGGATCTTATGAGGGCCATGAGGCGTTGGGTTTCCTTTTTTTCTTTTTTTTAAAGCCAACAGCACACCGTGATTCAATTAAATCCTTATCAAACTCTTTTCTCCTTGCTCTATTTTTTAAAATAGCATTCAGACATTATTTGGTACTGAAAGACAGGATTTTTTTTATTAGATATGAATATGTCATCTTCTGTCTCCTGTTCTTATTTCTAGTCAGAGATGGCAAAAAAATCAGTTTATACTGTAAGTATTTATGCATGTATGTATTTATACAATATGTGTGTTACATATTTTCCACATGTCTCCACCGGTTTTGCTCTCATGCAGGTAGATGGATTGTCTATGCTAAATTGCCCCTAGGTGTGAATATGTGTTTGTGTGTGTGTGTGTGTGTGTGTGTGTGTGTGTGTGTGTGTGTGTGTGTGTGTGTGTGTGTGTGTGTGTGTGTGTGTGTGTGTTACCGTGCAATTCAATGGCATCTAATGCATTGTGTGTATTCCTGCCTCACACACATTGTTTCTGGAATAAGCTCAGGATCCAACACTGCCCTAACTAGAATGAATAAAAGAATGAATGAATGAATGAATGAATGAATGAATGAATGAATGCCACAGAGAATTACCAAATGACAACAGAAGGTGCACACACACACACACACACACACACACACACACACACACACACACACACACACACACACACACACACAGATTTAATCATCTCCATTCTTTATCCTTAATCCTTTCTCCATGCTAGTTCACAGTGCTGGTAGGTGTAATATACTAAAGGCAGGCAATAATGAAGTTTGATTTTCTCTGAGCTCAGTGGCTCTGCAAAGGTCAACAGGGCTCAAGAGAATCTGACTATTAGGCTTGTTTTTTCGATAGCTCTGCTGATGTTATTTACAGGCTATTTTAATACAACACTCACAGTGCAGGTTACTTATTAGTAATGATCGCGCAGGTCTTAAAAAACTAACAAAGAAATGGAAGTAATTTATCTCAGTTTAGTAATTGGAAGTATATCTAAGACTAATCCAAAAGGTCTGCCATAACCAAGCCTAAGTGTACTAACATTACCAATCAAATTCAAATTGGTGTTGGTTTCAAGAGTTTCATCTTGTCTATTATATTAAGTTAAACATGCAAACAGTGCAACAATAGATTTACTGAGCGAGAGAGAGAGAGAGAGAGAGAGAGAGAGAGAGAGAGAGAGAGAGAGAGAGAGAGAGAGAGAGAGAGAGAGTAAATATTTAACCATTTTCCCCATGAGCTGTTATTGATATTGTTTGGCACTGCTGTATGTGTAAAGTGTATTTGTATCTTTGCATGTCACTTCTTGTCTGTCAGGTTGAACAAACACTCTCTTGGTGTAGCATTAAACTGTGTATGAGAAACAAGGAGAGCAAAAGACATAGAAAGAGAGAGAGAAATTAAATCCATAGAGGTTTTAACAAACTATTAACCAAATGATGTACTGTGTCAGAGCTAGTGTGCCCCTTTAAGTATGTACAATTTATTATTAGAATAATGATGAAAACCTTTGACACCCCCAGAAATAGGTGTTAAAAAAAGGATAGGTTTTTATTTTGCTTGTTGCTTGTGTAGATACAGTTTCCCATTTAGGAACTCAAGCTGCTTCAACAATGCTTTGGGAATGTTACCACGATGTCCACGCTCTGTACGTGTGTAATCAGTCCAATGGAAAACACAGCGTCACCGTCAGCATGACGTTATGACCAGAAAGCTATAAAAACACATTAAGAACCAGCGATGTTTGTTCAGGAAGTGCTCTGTGTGTTTGTCTTTATGTTAAGTGGTCAATTAAAAAAAGATTAAAGCGACTAAGAAGCATTGCTTTTGTCGTGCCGTTCCTCCCTGCCACTGCTATATTACTGGAGGATACATACAACCTGTGTGTCACTTGTCTGCAAGTGGAGCATGCTAGGTCGGCTCTCTAAGGGTGGTCCCCTCAGCCAGTCCTTCTCAAGAAGCTATTAGAGGTATTGACCTGTTCCATAGCCAAGCTTGAAATAGATTAGCGGACGACCAGCAAAAAGCTTGTCTGTCGAGTAAGCTTGACGAATGCTATCTGCAACTCACGTCACTGCCGCCATGCCGTGGTCTGCCCTTTTTCCCTTGGCCTAAACTGTATTTGTCAGCCAGCCTCTTTAGTCCTAAAGTGTCACTAAATTTTAATATTGTTGGACTGAAAGAGTGTGGTTACAGGACGATGGCTAGCTATCTCTCCCCAGGTGCTAAATCATCCCTAAAAAACCTTGTTGCTGCCCACCAAGCCCCTTCGAACTACTTCGTCACTGGTGGGCAAGGCTTATGCCTCAGGCTGTGCTGCAGGCCTATTAAACCTGCTACGGGAGCTAGACGTGGGAGGCACCTCGGGTGGTCAGGAAGTCCATGAGCTTCGCTGTGCTTAGCTCTCAGTACTACAAAAGAGACCGCTAGGGCCATTGCCCGATCCTTGGCCGCCCTTGTGTCCATGGAGACGCACATAAGGCTCACCCAGTCGAATCTTTCTGACAGGGATAGGGCCGTGCTCCTGGACATCCCTCTGCTGCCTACTGGCGTGTTCGGTGATACTGTTAATGCGGCCAAAAAGCAGTCAGCGGCATCCGAATGATTTCGCACATCGCTCTCGTGGGGTTCCTCGGCAAACGGAGCCCCAACCACAACCCAGCACCTCCGGCCATCAAGAGCTGCAAAGGTAGAGGTAGACTCCCCCTGCTAGGGATCCTGTGCGATGATCAAGGACGAAACACTCTGCGAGCTGACTGATTTGAGGACCGCCACCGCCTTCAGTAGAAGAGTTTAGACTAAAAAGGATTGACAGGACCACCTGGGGACCCCGCTGGGGAGTGGCACTGTGCACCTTAGTATAGGGTGCCCCCCGGGGCCTCAGACAGCTGGTTCATTAACTCTGCCACTTTCAGTGCTTCAGGGCCCGACCAGCTCCTAGAGCCCCTAGAGCTGCACCAGGGTGTTTCTCTGGCTTTAATCAGGTTTTGTCCCAAATCAGGTCTAAGGACTGGTTTGTCATGAAATATCTGAAGAATGCATACTTTAATGTATCCGTCCTTCCAGCTCACAGGAAGTTCCTGATGGTTGCTTTTGGCGCTGAAGCTTTCCTATAACGGGTCCTGCCGTTTGGTCTTGACCTCTCACCCCACACCTTCACAAAGTGTGTAGATGCGGCACTGGACCCACTGAGACTTTAAGGTGTCTGCATTCTAAGTTATATTGACGATTGGTTGATCAAATCAAATCAAATCAATGATATTGTCTCATTTGAAGCAGCTGGCAGTCTGGCATCGAGGTGTCATTTTTGCCCACATGGAGGAGCTGGGTTTAAGGCTGAACACCAAAAAGAACTTTTTCCATCACAGAACCCCACCTATTCTGGTGTAGAATGGGATTCTAAACTTAAGCAAGCACAGTTGTCCCCTGCTCATGTCAAATCCATCCTCGCTGCCAACAAGAGAGTGAGAAGCAGTTTCAAAGACTGCTGGGTCTGATGGCAGCGATGTCCAATGTGGTTTCACTTGACCTCCTGCACATGAGACCCTTCCAACGGTGGCTCAGGGCCCGAGGGTTCTCTCGGAGGGGCAATCCACTCCATATAAACAAGGTCATGCGGTGAGCCCTATGTGCCTTATATGTGTAGAGAGATCGCATAATGTGCCATCGCATAATGCTTACGCTCACGGAATGGGGGGCAGTCATGAGTGGCTGCTTCACCCAAGGTCTGTGGAGAAGGTTCCATCGGATGTGGCATTTAAATTGCCTCGAGATGATGGACGTGATTCAAGCTCTAAAGCATTTTCTTCCAGACCTCAGAGGCCACTATGTGATTCAGAGTGTGGACAATGCGGAAGTGTTTCCAAAGCTTTGTTGACTCAGCGTCTCGTTCCCTCAAGGAACCATGGTTGCATACATAACCTGGAGACGTCTTATGCATTTCTATCTAATCATGCAAAATATTTTTTTTATTTCTATGTCTCAGAATAGAAGACCGAAACTTTTTTTAAAACATGACAAATTTAGCTCCATGATGATATGGTTTACATGGGTTGAAATAAAAGATCTTGATTTGTCTCATATAGAGCTAGGTCTTCACCCCAGGCCTCAACTTCAAAATACAAAGTGTGGATCAATCAATTCAATTATATATAATATAATAATTAAATAGATTAGAATTTTAAATTAATGAAATAGTTAATTATATAGCTATGTAATAAAATCAATGCTGAATCTCAAAGAAACAAATGTAAATATCCGGTTCCAAGTAAATATATTTGATAAAAGACACCATTCTTGCTGTTACTAGCCCAATATCAATCCTGTTTATCAGATTAGTGTGATTTGTAGCTATATGAGTTTAGTTTTCTACTTTCATTTGATGATATGTGAACATACAAACCTGCAAGAAAAGTCAGGAATCCCCAATTAATCAGTTGTAATGAACACAATATATTACGGCTTATTACTGCTGTGATATTTAATTTCTATACTGATTTATTTTAAAAAGAAGACTATAATGATATAAATAGTGCTTTAAACTATCATTGCAAATTATATCATTGCCTGGGGTCTCAGAAGAGCTTGCCATGGATCAGTGAACTTACACTTATGGACAAAAAATAGCCCAAGCCCAAAATGTTAAATATTAAGCTTTTAATGGTGTTAACATCAAAACATTGGTCATAAAATTTGCATGAATGCATTCCTAATACCTCACTTGCCTTCATTTGCTTGTCTACTGTATTTACTGTAATGAACTGTGTAAATGCTAGAAACAAGTCAAGTCAAGTCAAGTCAAGTTTATTTGTATAGCGCTTTTCACAACAGACATTGTCTCAAAGCAGCTTTACACAAATCAACAGTGAAGGTGAATGGTGTGAATTTGTCCCTGATGAGCAAGCTGTGGCGACTGTGGCAAGGAAAAACTCCCTTAGATGTTATGAGGAAGAAACCTTGAGAGGAACCAGACTCAAAAGGGAAACCCATCCTCATTTTGGGTGACATCAAGAGTTTGATCATAAATCTTTCAACAATACAGAACACTGGAGAGTGAGAACTAACATGATTACTGGAGTATAAGATTATAAGTGATGTTCTTTCTGCAGTCTTATACAGTCTATATGGTTAGTAGCTCCGAGTTTTATGAGCTCAGCATTTGTGATCACCACAGATCCAGCATCAGCTTCTCCATGCCAGAGCCTTTAACACTCCAGGAGGTCCAATGCCAAACTCCACACATGTAGCGGGATCCAAATGGCACTGGTACGTCTCTAGATGGTTCGGGATGTTTGTGAGTTCGGCATCTACTTCTTCAAAGGTCCGTAATCATCACGAGGTGGGAGGTGACTGGAGCTGGCCAAACCTCAGGGTGTCTCGGGATGGGGAGAGAAAGAGAAGCAGTGGAGAGCAATTAGCGTAGCTGCTGTTCATGATATTAACAGCACAAGTTGATAATGTGCATGTGATCAGATGTTCTGGAGCACAAGGTTATGATGTGATGTGTGTTATGTGTAGGCTTTGCTAAAAAGATATGTTTTTAATCTACACTTAAACTGGGAGAGTGTGTCTGAGCCCCGAACACCGTCAGGAAGACTATTCCAGAGTTTAGGAGCTAAATGTGAAAAAGCTCTACCACCTTTAGTGGACTTTGCTATTCTAGGAACTACTAGAAGCCCAGAGTTTTGAGATCTCAGGGAGCGTGGCGGATTGTAGCGAGTTAAAAGACTGGATAGATATATGGGAGCCAAACCATTTAGTGCTTTATAAGTGAGAAGTAATAGTTTGTAGTCTATTCGAAACTTAACAGGAAGCCAATGTAGGGACGATGTAGAAACAAAGAAATTCCCTTATATAGACTTCTTGTACTTAAATGTAAAATTATGATGGATAATTAAAAGGTAAAATGTCAAATTCTACCCATTTCTGTGTTTACATAACTTTTACATAACATCAATTGTTTCAAACTTATTAACATTAGATTAGATTAGATTAGATTAGATTAGATTAGATTAGATTAGATTAGATTCAACGTTAGATTCATGACACTTGTACAACTACAAGGCAACGAAATGCAGTTGTTCCATTGAATAGAACAACATTAATTTTTCATTCTGTAAAAAATCTAATTGCAAGTTTACCCCAATACTTAAACATTTAAAGGAATAAATAGGAAAAAGCTATCCAGTACGTAATAATTTCTTGTTAAGACCATTAAAAGCTTCATATTTATTGATTTTTTTACACAGCTGATTTGGTTGAGTATTTGGAGAACTTCAATAAATGAATAAAATTCAATAACTGTAACCTGCTAAGCCTTGATTTGTCAAGTAGCATTTGAAATATAATCTAAAAGCAGCTCACATGCTGTGCAGTAAGGGAAAAAACAGCACATCAGTCATTTTTTAGATGTGCCATGTGCTCACAAATGCAGCTGGCATCTGATTTCTTAACTTATTTAATATTTGTTTGGTTTTAATTCTATTCGATGCTTGATTGTCTTTTCAGGAAAATCTTTCTGATAAGTTTTATGTGCTATTGGACAATAAAGTTTGTACAGTGCATGAGACTGCATGAGCCCTGACCTTTCTGGGCTGCTCACCTACAGGCAAACCCTGGGGTTTGTTATTGCTGATTATGAGCACAGTCTCCTCTTCTCAGTGCTTCTTGAAGGTATGCAGTGAAAAAAGTGATGCTAAGGGACTGGCAAGGTTCTGTTTTAAGAGCAGACTGTGGATGATAAGGTGATGCTTTCAGTGTAGGCTTATTCAAGTCTCTTTTTTCCTGTATTCCCTCTTTCCATGCTGGCAGTGTTAGCTCAGCATGACTTTAATGGAAAATTCATTCTGCCTCTGACACACTGCTGCACATATGTGCGTGTGTGTTTGTGTTTGAGTGATAGAGAGGGAGAGACCGAGAAAATAGAGAAGAGGGATGATTTGTCTTGATTCCTTGCCTGCTGAAGGAGAGACGCCGATGTCTGATGTTGACATGTCACAGTGTCTGATCTCGTCTGCGCATCTTCATAGCATATTCATCCGCTCTGTCTGCTGCAGACTATTTCCTTTTCTCTACTTCCCTTTCCTTTCTTTCTGCCCCGGTCATGTAGTTGTTTAGTGACTAGGTAGCAGTTTGCCACAATAAAACTAAAGTCACTTTGTTCAGTCACGTTGTAGAATGAACAGATGAAGCAGAAACAAATCTACTTTCTTTTTTATTTTATTTTTTTTATTCGAGTTGGTTGTTGTGTAGCCCTTAAACACAGCATTTCCATTGAAAATGCAATGTACACATCTACGCATTTATTAAGTACACAAGAAATATACCGTCTGGATAAAAAAAAAATCTAATTGAATTTGGGTGCATCAAAAATGAGCAACACCAACAGGGAATTACCTAAATTATATCTGTGTAGAGAACAAGCATTTTCATGGCTTGGCTCAAATTTATTACCAGACTAATTTACATTACAGGATGTCAAATTGTAATTATGTGTCTTTGGCATAGGCCCAGTCTTGCTGTACAAGCGTGACTTTGGGATGAAATTAATGGCAGGCATTGAGATGGCAGTGTGTAGGCAGCACAAACATTGACAGAGGCATAAAGCAGGCCTCAAAAAGCTCAAACACTCTCACACCTGAAAAGATCATGTAAATTGAAAAGATTCATTAAAAAAAGACAGAAACGGCTGCAATCGGTTTACAGTGATGGTGGTTTTTTTTTATTTCTCTCTTATTTGTCTAATCTAAATGTTGAAGCGGACATATTTTTCCATCTTTTTTTTTTTTTCCTTAAATTGCTTGTACTACTGTAGCAGTGGCACAGTGCATAAAACCATGCTGATACAGGTGAAATCGTAGGCAGGGAATGTATGCAAGTGGAGATAAATTTAACTATGGTGCAAGTATACCAAATTAAAGAAACAAAGACAAACAAACAACACAATAAAAACCATAAAATGTTCATGAATGTGAAACGTGTGCAGAACACCATGTGTAAATACATGTGATGGTGCAGTGGTTTGTGGGAAATGCAGTCCCTGTCCACAATCCTCTTAGTAGTGGGAGGCAAAATGTGATCTCAGTTATTTTGGCATTGGAATAGTTGTAGGTACGTGACAGGCTGGGTTGAGCATTTCAAAAACTGCTGATAGTGTAGGATTTTTTTTACACACAACAATCTCTCGAATTTATAGAGAAAAAAAACATCCAGTGAGAAGAGCTTCTATGAGTGCAAGGTCATTGGAGAATAAGGAGTGATCCAAGACTAGTTCGAGTGAACAGTAATATTATATGAGCTGAAAAGTGTCTCAGACTGCACACCTTAATAAACTGTTAGGTGGATGAGCTACAAAAGTAGAACCCCACATTGGGTTTAATGCCTGTAAGGCAACAGTGTGTTAAAAATGGACAGTTGAAGATAAATTTTATATACAGAAGAACAATGTGTGAAACTACCTTTAATGTTGATTTACCCGAAGTACATTACATGTCCAATTGTTTAAAGACAACAGACCATTTCAGCCATATGTGCTTTTGAACATTGCAAACCATATTTAGTCCCCACTTGCTGTTATAATAAACTTGACTCTTCAGGAAAGGGTTTTCACTAGCACTTGGAGCATGGCTGTGGGGATTTGTGATATCAAGTACTGATGTTGTTGACAAGCTTGATATCCGATCTGCATTTAAGTTCATCCCAACATTGTTCATGTGGTCTGTGGAGTGGAGTGGATCTTCATGCATTTACTGTATTCCAGAGTATTGGTACACTGGAACATTTTTTGTTTAAGTGAAAAGATATTGAAATGCTGCATTGATCAATGGCATCATATACAATTGTTTGCTTCTATTTACATTTGCAGCATTTGGCAGATGACCTTATCCAGAGTTATTTACATTTATGGTATTTTATACAACTGAGCAGTTAATGGTTAAGGACTTTAAGGGCCCAGCAGTGGCAGCCTGGTGGTGCTGGGATTTTAACTCACCACCTTTCAATCAGGAGTCAAACATCTTATCCACTGAGCCACCACTTCCCCTACTCTTAGCTTTGTTGCAACAGCTTTAGAAGAACCACATATGAATGTAATGTTTAGGTGTCCACAAAACTTTGGCCATACTATGTGTTTAATTATAGCTTTATAAATGATAATGTTTAAACCAATATACAGTAACATATTTTTCTTAATAAATTGTAACCAACAATAGAACCAAAAGCAAAATATACATATAAATGCTTCTTTATGGAGTGTCAACTTTGGCATGGTAATTTATAAAAAAACTATCTATAATTTGCTGCTTTCTATACAATAGTGTATATTGTATAAATTCTATTATACAGTAGCTTCACTGTAGTCTCTGTACTGTCAAATGTTTTTAAATATGCTTATCTAAAGAAGTTTAATTTATTTGGTATATCTAGAGCAGCTGACTGAGAATCTGTCGTTTTTAATTCTTTTTTTATATATAAATATATAAGTCTTATTCACGAATTGTGTTGTTTTCTTTAATCAATTTAGTTAATTCATTGTTTGTGCATTGTGTGTTTCTGTTTTCTTTGCACCTGTCTCGATGTCTGTTCGGGCTCAGATGGAACTATGGATAGCGCACATAAAACAGATGACATTTCTTGGGTTGCGTTTCCATCGTAGGTTTTGATGCTCTTCGACACAGACGGAGAAATGATTGACATGCAGCGTATCAGACACAAACGCCTGGTGCAGTTTCATTGTTGGGTTGCAGGCTGCGAGAGTGGAGCGAATATGAAGCGCAGAGTTCATTGCGCCGCTTTCCCCTGGCAGTCGTTACTGAGAGCCTCTTTGATTGCCCTCAAATCTCGCTGACAACAAATCCATCCATCAGCCATCACGTGGCTGGCAGAGGTCCCACACTGATAGCTACACCAGAGAGACGGAGACAGATGTTTTTGAAGGTTGATCAGATAAGACAGAAAAGAATCATATCGATGCATTAACAGAGCAGATATTTAATACAAGTGCACACCGAACATGCACTTACAGCGAGAGATAATACATCGAGATAGAGCGGCATGGCGTTAGTTTGGCTTGTAGATTTGTTTTACATTCATGCCACAGCGTTAAAAGTCCTTGAGCTTTTGCATCCAATTTTTTCTTGTTGTAATTTAATCGACTGCATATATTAATTGATTAATTAAGCATGTGTTCATTAGCGGCGTGGCTGAGAATGGGGACAGTCATTATGGCTTGTAGGGAGACAGAAACTGCAGCGTTTCTGTACAGTGAATGGGTTTGTGAAGCCCCTAATTAGCACTGAGCTCATCTGAATGGGAGCCTGGGTGTCCACGCCGAGCCCTGGAAGCAGAGCTGCATATGCTCCCACATCTGCTGGTGTCATACACCAGAGTGCTGATCTGCTTGCCCTTCAAATGATCTCCAGGCCAGCTCTAATTGTTCTGTGGTTCTGCAGCCAAACGTAGTCCACGAAATTTATCTGCATTTTAATCTGCAATCTGTTTGCATTTATTCATGAAGTCATACAATCATATTATCATATAAATGACGTTTCTGCTCATTCCAAACCGATTTTTTTTAGATTCGTACTCCACACTTTGGGCCTGCATATGCATCATCCTGAAGTTCGATTAAATAATGCTGCCATGCTACCATAAGGTATTTACACTCTCTCTCTCTCTCTCTCTCTCTCTCTCTCTCTCTCTCTCTCTCTCTCTCTCTCTCTCTCTCTCTCTCTCACTCACACACACACACACACACACAGTGTTGGAGTCACTCCCTCACACCTGCAAGGAGTAATTGATTTCTGTCACACACATACAGACACACACATTTTTGCGAGGGTGTGTGGGAGAGAGGAAAGTTTTGCGTTTGTGTGACAGCTCATAGTTTTTTCCCCAGGTGACCTGCCTGCTGTCCCTCAAGTGTGTGTGTCTGCAGACTGTGGCAGAAATCAATTATTCTCCTGCAGGTGTGAGGGAGTGACTCCAGTTCTCCTCAACACACACACACACACACATACACACACACACACACACACACACACACACACACACACACACACACACACACACATACATACATACATACTTTAGACTAGGGGTGGGGAGGCATCTATGCCCTCATGCAGCACAGACAGAGAGCCCATCTGCAGGAGAAACCACAGTAATGAGTTAGACGTTTACTGGCAGAATGTGGTGCAAATCGCACACACTGCGCCATTTAGGAGAACAAAATACTTTCATTAGAAAGTCGGTAGATAAGACAAGCAGATAAGCTAAAAACTATTAGCGAAACACGTATGAAAATGCATCTCTCTGAAATACGATTGGCAGAGCACGAACAGAGAAAGAGTGTGCCTGTTACACATGAATGAATAGCAGTGTGTGTGTGTGTGTGTGTGTGTGTGTGTGTGTGTGTGTGTGTGTGTGTGTGTGTGTGTGTGTGTGTGTGTGTGTGTGTGTGTGTTAGGAGACTAACAGCTCTAAACAAGCTCATCCATTCAAACACTTCGTCCGAACAGACAGGTGAGAAGGGAAGGTGAGTCATAATCAGACTAATGGCTGTGCTTATCAAATTACAAGCCTCTGGGACACATACACACACACACACACACACACACACACACACACACACACACACACACACACACACACACAAACAAGGATGTCCTGTCTGTTGGTCATTTCACAGTGCTAATAAATCTGGAGCACACCCACACCTGAGCCAGCTGACACATCTTCACAGGTGGCTGCCACAACACCAGACAGTGTGCTCCAACTCAAATCCTCAGATGTGCAAGAAAAACTTTTCTCCTTCCAAATATAGCACAGCGTTTTCTCTGCAGCATTTGCTGTTGGTGGTGGTGAGGGAGGGCTCTGCTTTTCATCTTTGCTTGTCTTCGAGAATTGAGCCGTGACTCTCTTTTGGATGAGACTGTTCCGTCAGTGTGTTACTGCCGAGCAAGCAGAAATTTTATCTCCCGAGCCTAGAAAAATCAGCCTAGCATTAATACCTGCGATCTGAACTCTTCCTGTCCTCGTTGTCCTCTCCTCTTCTCCACTCCAATCTCCTTTCCGCTGCCTTCTCTGCGCTTCATGCTAAAGGACACATGATTCACAAAGAGATCAGGAGCAAGAACGAAATGATTTCAATGTCCCCGGGCACGGTTCAGTGGAGCAAGGCTGTCTGTTGCGTTCTTACACTGCTGAAATTCTGCTCAGACTCGTTTTTATTCTCAAGGTCCACTTTTTTTAACTCTGCCATTTTTAGTTATACATTTAGGTTTCCTAATTTTTAACTCTTTAGTTCTTCTTTAATTCTTTCAATTGCTTTTAAGGACACTTAATAGCAATGCAGTATTTATTACTTCTCTTTTGATTTATGTCTAAATGGGTCTCCTTTCTTTCGCCTTGATGTCACCTTTGAAGTAATCAAGGACACACTTGTCATTAAATGCCTTCAATGGCCGTCGTCTTGGAATTTATTTTAAGATTCTACATGGCAATAAGATATTCAATCATACCTCAGTGCAATGACTTTTAACGTGGCCATCATCCACACTGTCGTAAATATACTTGCTGTGCATCTTCCCGAGGACACTGCACTTCTATGAAACAGTAGAAAACGAAACACTATTAAACAAGTAAGGAACAAAAAACAGGCATAAAAAAAATCAAATATGGGACAATGTAATGCAATCCAGTGCAAAGCAGAGTTTTTGTTTCCAGCGTGGAATTAATTATTTACCTAAAACAGCATGCCCCTAATAATGCCCTATAATAATGCTCCTACTTTTTTCCTCTTATAGCACAGTGATGTGCCAAAAGATCCTCAACCCTTATATTTTAATAAACAACACATAGAGGCGATAAGCGGAGGCGGAGGGAAAACTCGTTTTTTTACTATAACTCCTGCACACTACGTATCCCTAAACTTTACAATTTTAACTTTTTCTTTTTTGCTTATCTTAATTTTTGTCACAATCTTCGCTTTCTGGCTTCGATTCGCCATCTAGCAGCGGCGTCTCGAGCTCGTATCTTAAGTTTTTGCTCGCGTATCAAAGCAAAAAATCGACCGAGTGACCGCTCGTATCTCAAAAAACTCGTATGTAAGGGCACTCGTATGTCGAGGTACCACTGAATATATATATATATATATATATATATATATATATATATATTATATATATTATATATATATATATATATATATATAAATTATATTATATATTAATATAATAATACTTATTATGTTGTCGCTTTCTGTAAGGAGATATATGTAAGGACTCAGTGGTGGGTGGTCAGGGTTAGCCTTCTCTGCTAGCTGAAACACTATCAGAAGCACTGACCTACATTTACAACCTAAATTCTAATTTTTGTGCCGAAAAATTTTATTTATTTGTTTCCAACAGTTTATTATCTTTATTTCATAGCATTTCTCTTGGCTGCACTGCTTCAAGTACGTGTATGCAGATGTTAGATTTTTTGTCCATTTAGATTTTATCCTCTATGTGCTACCAAGTCAATCTAATCTGCCCAGGGCCTGCAAAATCTGTCCTGCTGACCCTTTTACCATAGAGAATATTATATGTGTACATATATATATTATATATATGTATAGCATGCTACACATGTGTTTTGCCATCCAAACTTGGCTGTAACAGTTTATATATATATATATATATATATATATATATATATATATATATATATATATATATATATATATATATATATATATATATATATATATATACTGTATATACGAAAAACTTTGGTACGAATACCGTTACACCCCTAATATATATATATATATATATATATATATATATATATATATATATATATATATATATATATATATATATTAGGGGTGTAACGGTATTCGTACCAAAGTTTTTCGGTACAGGGCCTTCAGTCTTTTTTACGTGTGGAAGATAATTATTATCCGAGTTCCCTCAGGAAAGTATTAAGTGGCGGATCGCAAGTTTGTTTAGCCTCGCACTTTGAGTGCATTTCGTTTTATTATTAAACTTGAAAATATACACAATAATGACAAGGATATAAAAAAGAAACTAGAGATTGTACAGTGTTACTGTGGCTACTCACTCGATACCGAAAAAATCTGTATATTTTTTTACTCATGCATGAATACAATAAAGCATCCATAGCGTTAGCCGTAAGTGGCTAGTGACTAACACTAGCACCATGAATTCTTTCGAGTTTTATATCCAGCTTGAAGAATTTCTCTTAAAAGAAGAAAATCCTGACAATTCCACATATCGAGGGACTAAATGAATAAAGGATGGAAGGAATAAAGTCATTTGTCAAAGTAAATTAGTAGAACATATCTTTAAAAACATATCTTTAGAAAATTAAATATTGAATGTAAAACAAACACACACACACACACACACACACTTACAGTGCCCTCCACAATTATTGGCACCCCTGTTTAAGATGTGGTCGTGGACTTCTAAAAATTCTCCTTTTTTTTAAAACAACATAGAACCCAAATGCAAAAAAAGAGAAAAATCCAACCTTTCATTTAAGTACATAACTTTGGTGGTAAAAAAAAATCATACATTTAGGAAAAAAAACAAAAACTTGAAATCATGTGTCCCACAATTATTGGCACCCCTAACAATTCCTCTGAAAAATTTAATTGGTTTTTTTTTTATATATTTTTCTGTAGTTGCTAAGGTTGGTCAGGGTATCTAGGGACTTTTAATTAGTAATTCATGATTTTCTGTTTCCCTGGGGTATAAATATGACGTGACACAGAGGCCTAATTCTCTTACCCATTTGTCAACATGGCAAAGACAAGAGAACACACCATTCAAGTAAGTCAGATGTGTGTCGACCTTCATAAGTCAGGCAATGGCTACAAGAAAATAGCCACTCGCCTTAACTTGCCGGTATCTACAGTCAGAGGAATCATTAAGAAGTTTAAAACAACTGGAACAGTGACAAACAAGGCTGGAAGAGGTCCCAAGTTTATCTTGCCACAACGCACAGTGAGGAGGATGGTAAGAGAAGTAAAAAAATTTCCCAAGCTCACCGTCACAGAATTGCATCAAAGAGTGGCATCTTGGGGTCACAGAGTCTCCGAAACAACCATCAGACGCTCTCTACATGCCAACAAGCTGTTTGGGAGGCATGCAAGGAAAAAGCCTTTTCTCACTAACACTCACAAACGTAAACGTCTGGAGTTTGCTAAGCGGTACTGGGACTTCAACTGGGATCGTGTGCTTTGGTCAGATGAGACTAAGATTGAGCTTTTTGGCAACAAACACTCTAAGTGGGTCTGGCGTAAAACAAAAGATGAGTATGCCGAAAAGCACCTCATGCCCACCGTGAAGTATGGTGGAGGATCTGTGATGCTGTGGGCCTGTTTCTCTTCCAAAGGCCCTGGGAACCTTGTTAGGGTGCATGGCATTATGAACGCTTTGAAGTACCAGGATATTTTAAATATAAACCGGATGGCCTCTGCCAGAAAGCTGAAGATGGGTCGTCATTGGGTCTTTCAGCAGGATAATGATCCAAAACATGTGGCAAAATCTACACAAAAGTGGTTCAGCAGTCACAAACTCAAGGTCCTCCCATGGCCATCTCAGTCCCCAGACCTCAACCCAATCGAAAACCTGTGGGGCGAGCTAAAGAGAAGAGTGCATAAGAGAGGACCCAGGACACTGGATGATCTAGAAAGATTGTGCAAAGAAGAATGGTCAAAAATCCCTCCAATCTTGTGAAATGTTATAGGAGGAGATTAAGTGCTGTCTTGTTGGCAAAAGGAGGTTGTACAAAGTATTAACATCAGGGGTGCCAATAATTGTGGCACACATGATTTCAAGTTTTGTTTTTTTTTTCTAAATGTGTGATTTTTTTACCACCAAAGTAATGTACTTAAATAAAAGGTTGGATTTTTCTCTTTTTTTGCATTTGGGTTCTATGTTGTTTAAAAAAAAAGGAGAATTTTTTGAAGTCCACGACCACATCTTAAACAGGGGTGCCAATAATTGTGGAGGGCACTGTATATACACACCTGTATTGCTCAAATAGGGTCTATCAAATGTATACTATCACATTCTGTACCAGAAGACATATAGATATATTTTTTGGTCACTAGCAACACTTTTGTATTCCAATTTATATTACAGATTACGTAAAGCATCAACCAGGTCTCTGAAGGAGTTATTTAGAGCTTGTGCATTAATATAAACCTGCTATTTGAAATATAACCTGAACTACTGTCAGAACTGGGACAAAATCTAGGCACATTTGTACACATTAGACAGAAGAGCTTTTTTTTGGGGGGGGGGCTCGGGCTTATTTTGCTTTATTTGCAAAGAAAATGGATAACAACCAGAGAAAGAAGTCATATATCTCTCTAATAACCAAAAATAAATTATTCCAATGTTCTAATGAACTATTTTATATTATATATATATATATATATATATATATATTTTATATTATATATATATATATATATATATAGTACAGACCAAAAGTTTGGACACACCTTGTGTGTCCAAACTTTTGGTCTGTACTGTATATATATTATATATACAGTACAGACCAAAAGTTTATATATATTATATATACAGTACAGACCAAATGTTTGGACACACCTGCTCATTCAAAGAGTTTTCTTTATTTTCATGACTATGAAAATTGTAGAGTCACACTGAAGGCATCAAAACTATGAATTAACACATGTGGAATTATATACATAACAAAAAAGTGAACTGAAAATATGTCATATTGTAGGTTCTTCAAAGTAGGCATCAAGAGAATGCCAAGAACATAAGTTTATATAGTCGTATCGTTAACGAGTCACAGGTGACGGGAATCAAAACCGACAGCGGCAGAGCGACGGCAGCGTGACAGCTACCGTGGGGGGCGTGGCAGGTGGATCCCTGACAGTAATATTAGATGGGAGGGCTAAGATATCAGTAGTTTGGCAGTTATTCTTTCAGGGGGTAACCGATGCATTATATTTTAAAGTTTCAGTGCTAATAAAAGAAAGAAGAATAAGAAATATAGAAGAATTTTTAAGATCTACATTAATGTTTTCATATTGTACAGTTTTACTGGACCTATGCTCTTTTTTTCCTGAATAATAAACATGGAAAAGAAAAAACTGTATCTTTCCATCAATTTCGGCTCAGCTGCTTAACTTGTACTTTCTTCTTCAAACATGTTTATGAGAAAAAGATGATCATATGTTAATAATTGAATTTGTTCACAGTCTTAAACATCTCCTGATTGTATAGAACAGAAACGGCACCATAACGGGCTAAAAGATATTAGTTCATGTAGATATTTAAGGTAGGGGGTGTGTCATTTTGTTTAATCACATGACATGACTGAAGTGGGTTGGTTGTGTGAATTTACAGCAGAACTTATTACAGTGAGCCCACAGGCATCCTTTATATGATTCTGGTATCATGTGGATACCTGGGTTGAAAAGATGTTCAGGCTGTCATACTGTGAGTAAAGAAAGGCATATTGCAATCTAAATGATTACAGCAGTTATTCAAAGGGACAGATCTTCAAAGATCAGATAGTCACACTTTACCCAACCAAGTAAGAGTCTTGGACCATAAAACTGGTTTATAAATAGTTTTTTTTTCACTGTTCACTGTTTAGTGCTGACTGTTTTTCTGTTTTTCTGTACATATAGTTTTTTTTTTAGTTGCTTTGTGGATATAGTCTAGCAGCACTTGAATTAGTGATTAAAGTCAGCATGCTTAAATTGTTTTTTCCACATAAAGCAAGTTATATCACTATATGTCAAAAAAGCATCTACTGCAGCGTCTACTATATGTAATAAAAGTGTCTACAAAATGATTGATTATGTGTCAACATATATTTTTGAGTTGATGGTTAGTAATGTGTAGCTGTCAGGATACGGACCATGAATCGGAAGCGAAAGTAGCTCTATCATTGCTTTATTGCGTTTCAGTACAAACACACACACCAATGGTAGAGAGTGAGAACCGCTAACGCGGGCAGAGTCAGTAAACCTAGGAAGGTAAGTAATCCACTAAACGGAACGTAATCCACTGAACGGAACATAATCCACGGTAACAGAAGGTAATCCACGGAACCAGCGGGAAATGCTGGCAGCCTCGAGCAAGGCCGGTGTCCGTAGCCATATAGTCAGTCCGACACTAGTGAGGTTGGAACGGAGGCTTATATGCTGCATCGGTAACGAAAGACACCTGTCTCTCCAGGGGTGGGCCAGGGCATTCCGAGGAAAGCCTCGCCAATTGTCCAGGGTCGAAGGAGGAGGCCTGTAAAGCACCACCAATAACCCAGGGAACGCCGTGAAGGTCCCCTGCGGAGATCTGGGGCGGAGTGACGTCCACCATGGAGGTCCAGAACGGAATGACGCCCTTGGCGAAGACCGGAGGCTGAGAGTCATTCTTAGCAGAGATCAGGGGCGGAGCGATGTCCTCGGCGAAGATTGGAGGCTGAGCGCCGCCCATGGCGGAGTCCAGAGGCTGAACGCCACCCACGGTGGAATCCAGAAGCCGTGCGATGCCCACGGTGGAGTCCAGGGGCCGTGCGACGCCCACGGCAGAGTCCAGAGGCCATGCAACACCCACGGTGGAGTCCAGGAGCCATGCGTGCTTGTGGGAAACCTGGAACTCGAGCCGCGCACTCATAGGAACCGTGGAATGGAGCCGGGCGCTCGTGGAAACTCCGTGACAGGGCGGCGCGCTCTGAGGAATCCTGGAACGGAACGACGCCGCATTCCGCATACGAACCAAAATCGGCTCCATTGGCGCTCCATAGCCTGAACGGAAGGATGCTCTTGGGGAAGACCGGAGGCTGAGAGACATTCTTGGCAGAGATCAGGGGCGGAGCGATGTCCTCGGCGGAGATTGGAGGCTGAGCGCCACCCATGGCAGAGTCCAGAGGCCATGCAACACCATGAATACAAACCATGAATCGGAAGCGGAAGTAGCTCTATCATCGCTTTATTGCATTTCATTACAAAGACAGACACACCAATGGTAGAGAGTACGAACCGCTAACGAGTCAGTAAACCTCGGAAGGTAAGTAATCCACTGAACGGAACGTAATCCACTGAACGGAACATAATCCATGGAACAGAAGGTAATCCACGGAACCAGCGGGAAATACTGGCAGGCTTGAGCAAGGTCGATGTCCTTAGCCATATAGTAGGTCTGACACTAGTGAGGTCGGAACGGAGGTACTACCTTGACCAAATGTCAATTTCAGAAGTAAAAGAACATCATGGTAAATAAAGATGCATCATTGTTTTGATTTGTTGGATGTTGTGGGTTCTTAAATTGGTTTTTTTTCTCCTATTTACAGAGCCTGGGTCATCACAAATTGCGTGTTTTGTCTTCCACGCTAATTTTTTATGTTAAAATTAAAGAATTTGAAGAGACTTTCAACAAATATTACAAAAACATATTCTAAGTTTAAAAATCACTGACCCCTAAATTGAAGACCCCAAAATGAAAAAGGCAGGAATGAGACAGGATTGTGGCTAAATAATTTATGCATAAATGGATAGTGACAGGTGGTGGGTTTGGTTGTATATTAATAGTGGAAGAGGAGTGTGAAAAGGCCTTTCTTTTAACCTTCAGTAATCATTTTTGCTGAATCTCTAATAAAGATTTAATTGGTTTGTGAAATGATGTGTGTGTGTGTGTGTGTGTGTGTGTGTGTGTGTGTGTGTGTGTGTGTGTGTGTGTGTGTGTGTGTGTGTGTGTGTGTTTGTGTGAGTGAGACTGTACAAGAGAAGAGGCATGTAAGAACTCAAACAGCTCAAGCTAGAGACAGAAGACATTTCGAGACAAACATGCTGCACTTAATAACTATGTAGTTTTATTTGTGCAATACCACAGTAACAACCCTACAGTGGGAAGTGAAATTGGAACCATAAAAATGACACCAAAAACCAGATCAGACCAGATCAGATTTTTCGGCTGTTCATATAGAGTAACTTAAAATATGTGTGGGGAATGTGGGAAATGGTTTCTAAATGAAAAAGTGGCAAACAATGCACAATAGTGTTATTTAAAATTGCATACCATAAATTCACACAAAAGAAAATAACTGCTTTTTATTTTGCAATCTTACAATTTTACAAACAGAATTTTTATTCTACAATATAAAACAGGGCAAAATAAAATCAACTCAAAATAAAGTGCATTTTATGTAATACATGATTTTATTTCAATTAATCTCAATTCATAATCATGACATTTTCAAGAGCAATTCTGGATTAAAAATAAATTAAAAAAAGAAGCTTATCACACTCGATTTATTCTGAAGGCTACCATCTAGTGAATTCTTTTATAACTCTCTAAAAGGCATTGAATCAAGTCGAAAGCTGTTGTCTAGCATCTTATTTGGAATATTTTTATACATTTACACAGTGTTTGAGGGAATAATTAACCAGGGTTGAAAGGTTTTAGCAGCATTTTCCCCCCAACTGCATCTCGTTAATCATACAAAACACCTAAAAATAGCCCATAAATTTGAGCATTGGAAATTAAAAAGCTTTTGAATGGGAAACAAGTGTTTCACACTTTCCTTTTCCATCTTTTAATTTTTGCCATATACTGAATCTTAAAATAGAAATAGTTCTGTACATTATAGACACTCTGTTGTGACATTAAGGTAATTTGCTATAAAACATGATTTATAGCAACATAATTATAAAATGTATAAAACAGTAAAATCAGACACCCTGTCTTTTACTGTTCTGTATAGCCTTCCACTGTGAGCATTGTGCAAAATAAAGTCCTATATACATTATATTTCGAATTGAAACACTGGCATAAGCATATGTTCATTGTAATGTATTAAACTGCTTCATATTAGACATTCTACACCATCATAGCTTTTTTAACACATTAAGAGTTGCCTGCCACATGCATAAAATGTGTGCTTTTCATCACATAGGATTAGACACATCAGGCTTATGTAATACTCCTCTTCTCTGCAAACTCAACTGACTTGCAAGTTAAAAATACCTGCAAGTCTGTTGATATGAAATTATGTGATATATATCGATCTGCTTTAAGGTTCCCTGGTGGTCTAGTGGTTAGGATTGGGTGCGCTCACCGCCGCAGCCTTGGTTCGATTCCCAGTCAGGGAACCGAACCCAGCCATTAGGGTTGCACAAGCCAGTGCACTCTTAGTGCCGGTCCCAAGCCCAGATAAATCGGGAGGGTTGCGTTAGGGCATCCAGCGTAAAAAACATTTGCCAAATAGAGCATGCGGATCACGAATACGGATGATCCCGAAAAGAAAAGCCAAAAGAAAGTTATATCAATCTGCTTTAAAAAAAAGTAGTAGATAATGTTAGCTTGGTTGAAATACATTGATGCAGAATGGCTTATACAAGCCATGTGCACTTGTGCAGTTCCTACTGTTGGAAACAAATAATATAAAAATCCAAATTATTCTAAATAATCTAAAGTATGAAGTGGTTGTGCAGTAAAAGAGCTGGAAAACAGTTGAATACACTGTACAATTGTGGTCATGGAGCTGAAGTACAAACTAACATAAAGCTGGAATATACAAAAAAAAGCAGTAACAATCTTATCACCTTTGATAGATTTGCTAGAGACTGTTTTTGGTTCTATGACCTGAAAGAGCAGGTTCAGTGCTTCTGTGAACCTTGAGAAAGCAGGTTCAGTGCTTGTGTGAGCCCATATTGCTAACAGCCATTCACTACCCATCATTGTATCACTGATCACTGGTTTTCTTGCCCAGAAACTTATTTGTTCCTTTTTAAAATGCTTCTTAGCCAAATTTACAAGTAATTAAAGTGATTTTTCAGGTTCTTCTTATGAAAAAAATCATTTGATTTTTCATTTTGTCTTCTGAAAAGACAGAATTGAAAGTGTCTTCCATGTGCCTTTAGAAATGTTTCCTTCATGTAACAGTATTGTAAAAAAATATCATGACAATTTGATTAATATGCAAATTAGTCTGTGATGTAATTAGGTGACCTGTAGCAACTTTTGGATAGTTGAATAGTTTTGGTTCTTAAAAGTATTGGCAACTCTGCATTCTGCTTTAGGCAAAGACTGGCATGTCAAAAAACGCATCCATGAAGGTTTTTGCCAAAGATGTTGGCACACTGTGCAGCATTGAGATCTTAGGATTCATTGGAACATAAAAGAAAGAGAAAAAATATATATTTTTAAAGGAGAAAACTCAAAGGATACATTTTATTTCATGATGGGCTTTATGTAGAGTTAAGTAAGGTTGGTGAGATGCATAAATTATTTGGAAGTGAGTTTATTATCATTAATTATGTTATTATGCTTGTGGAGTCTGTTGCATTAAGCTAACACAATGTTACTCAATAAAGTTATGGTAAACCATATCATCACCAATTAGCAAACAGTAAGCTGACTGGCCATGACAAGTTGGTTTATGAAAAGTTTCCCTCCACATTTCATTTACTTTAGGCAATATCCCACAGCATTACTCAATTAAATATACTTTCATTTACAATACACTTAATATATTATATATATAAGTTTTTCCAATACTTTTGTCTTCATACTGTATATGCCATTCCGATAAAAGGCATTAATCTCTTGCCTCAACCATGCAATTAGCCTGCTAAATCTTTTTTATCAGATGCTCATATTTTTTTTATTTTTTTTGCACTTCTCGGCCACCGTATAAATGTAAAAATATGATTGCATTCAAAGACTGCATCCATTCAGCAATGATTGGTTGTTCTGTTTTGTTTTTTTTGGTGGTCAAACCATAAAATTGGACAATGACACAGTCTGTATATGTATACTTAAAACCATAAAATAACAAATTATATAGAATATGAATCTTATAGCATGTTATTTGGCATATGGACCTTAGTAACCACAATAAATCTAAATAAAGACACAATGTATGTAGTTAGCAAAGTGGGATGTAATGTCATTTGCATAAGTCGTAATATCTTAATAGTGCTTTTAAAAAAACATCAGCTTTATTTTATTATGCGAGAAGTATATATGTACACAAGGTAAGATAGATGAAGGTCACATTTTTACCAATACCATGTACCAATATTTACTTACTTTTACTAATGCTCAATCTTTTTACATATTGTTTTATGATCTTGAAATCCATTCTAATGTTTTGACAACCATTTTCTAGTCAAATGAATGATTGTAAGGATGTCAAACTTAGAAAGCACTTATCTGTACCTTCTAAAAAGCATCATGCACCAGCTAATAAGTTGCATGATATTGATGAAAAAAAATTACATACTATATACATACTATATAAATTACAACTATATCTAAATCACTCAACTAATAATAATTGAATAAGAATAATAATAATAATATAAATTCATTAATCAATGCTTGTTCTTTTTTTCATGCAATGACTAAGTTGTGTAAAAAACTCTTATTCATTGTCATATCATTTCAATTGTATTGCTTTATAACACATTCAGAATCATTGTTTGATTATATACTTTGTAATCTTGTTATTGCTCCTGTGATATGAATTTAAAATATAGGATCATTTGATGCTGAAAGTCAGAGGTTCACTGCTCAAATTTTGTAAAATTAATTACTGTAATATTTACTTTGATATAATACTGATAATCATTTTTTTTTTCTTCTAAGAGTAAGTACTTTTAGTTATAATTTGTTTGGAGAATGTATACGTTTAAAAAAAATGTTTTAATGTTGCAGCATTGCAGTCTGTCACAGTCCCCCACACATACAACAACAGTTACAATTATAATTGATTTACTATATTAATTTAATCTTAAGATATTTCAAATGAGATAAGATGTACCTTTATTAATTCCTTATAGTGGAAATTCTAGAACATGAATTCAAGAAATTCACAAACCCAGTTCAGAAAAAAAAACTGCTCTGAATGGAAGTTAATAGCTCAGTTCAGCATCTGTGACTAAAACCAACAGTTCTCTGAAATAAAAAGACAAATAGGAGAGAGGTGAGAAAAAAATGTGGAGCATCAGCATCATAAGCCAATGCACTCATACCATAAATCCACTCCATTCAATAAGTAAGCAATTAACAAATGGGGACATTCTGTTATGGAGACATTGTGAGACATAATCTAAATAAACCACTGTGAGAGACATAATCAAAAAAAAAATCCAGAAATCACAATGTATGATTTTTTAACTATTTATTTGTATGATACAGCTGCAAATAAGTATTTGAACACCTGTCTATCAGCTAGAATTCTGACCCTCAAAGACCTGTTAGTCTGCCTTTAAAATGTCCACCTCCACTACATTTATTATCCTAAATTAGATGCACCTGTTTGAGGTCGTTAGCTGCATAAAGACACCTGTCCACCCCATACAATCAGTAAGAATTTATATATATATCTTGTCTTTGCCATGTTGACAAATGGGTAAGAGAATTAGGCCTCTGTGTCACGTCATATTTATACCCCAGGGAAACAGGAAATCATGAATTACTAATTAAAAGTCCCTAGATACCCTGACCAACCTTAGCAACTACAGAAAAATATATAAAAAAAACAAAACAATTACATTATTCAGAGGAATTGTTAGGGGTGCCAATAATTGTGGCACACATGATTTCAAGTTTTTTTTTTTTTTCTAAATGTGTGATTTTTTTACCACCAAAGTAATGTACTTAAATGAAAGGTTGGATTTTTCTCTTTTTTTGCATTTGGGTTCTATGTTGTTTTAAAAAAAGGAGAATTTTTAGAAGTCCACGACCACATCTTAAACAGGGGTGCCAATAATTGTGGAGGGCACTGTATATATATATATATAGATAGAGAGAGAGAGAGAGAGAGAGAGAGAGAGAGAGAGAGAGAGAGAGAGATAGATAGATAGATAGATAGATAGATAGATAGATAGATAGATAGATAGATAGATAGATAGATAGATAGATAGATAGATAGATAGATAGATAGATAGATAGATAGATAGATAGATATGTTGTGGAATATTTAAGGGGTTAGCAATATACCAGAGGCGATTTCTTTAAGACTGCAAGGGAAGCTCGGCTTCCCTTATAATGTCACAAAATTAATGGTCAAATATGTACTATTGTATTAACATTTTATTGACTAAAAATGCGTTAGAAAACGTTCATCTCAAAGACGAGTTCGTTCAGAATCAGTTACATATAGCAGGTCGGCTGACTCGATTTCCTTCTCATACATTCCCGCAGCGTCACAGTGCATTTCCCTATTGTAGCCCAGCGTCCATTGACTTCAATGGGGCTGCTTTGAACGGTTTTTTTCAGCGCTTCAAAACTAGACGGTCATTGGATAAATGCTGCGATTATGTCCCGCCCACGGACGCTCAGTGTCTCTGGGGGTGAATGGGGAGTGGGCTGGCCCGGACTCCGAGCTTCTGCGTGATGATTGGAGGGTCTGTCGAAAGACTGCATCTCCTTTTGACTGACAGCGATTCTGTACTATAAGGAATCACTGAAGCTATTCGCGCTCAGTCCCATCGCGGATTTCTCAAGTTCAGTCGAAATAAAAACTGCTGCAACCTATTTCTTTGATATTTGCTTGGCGAAATTGCTTGATTTTCATCATACATTTCACACAATTATACACCACATTCCTTGTTTCAGTTTTACAGAGTTTAATATTTTAAAATTGTACATGGCCATCCTTGATAACATCTTGGAGCAGATTCCTCGACGTTTTTCAAATTTGGAAAGCATGCTCTTCCTAGAATTAGTCAATCCAGGGAAATTTGATGACATGAGACAGGTATTTCCAGAGGAGGCCTTCCAAAGTGTCCTGAAAAGTTATGGCCATCACTTTGATTCAGGAAGACTGAGGTCAGAACTTCAAGTCCTGTATTCAGATCAGGACTTGCAGGGTAACAGGGGAAAGCTGTGTGATTACTTGGTGTTCCTTAAAGACATGGAGTTGGACAGTGCAATGCCTCAGCTTTACAAACTGTTCTCATTAGTGGCAACAATTGGAGCTACATCTGCAGGTGTAGAAAGCAGCTTCTCCTGTTTAAAGCGACTCAAGTCCTACACCCGAAACACAATGGGCCAAGGCCGTTTAAGCAGCCTAGCTCTGCTGGCCATTGAGAGGACACTGGTCAAGTCACTTGAAAAGACTCCTAGTTGGTACGACAGGGTCACAGACCATTTTCTTGAAAAGGAACGTAGGGCAGAATTTACTTTTAAATAAATAGACAATTTTATGATGTAGGCCGAAAATGAGCTTCCCCTCTCTGACAGACCAGTAGCCGCCACTGCAATATACATATAAAAGCAATTGTTGTCGCACCATCCTCTCATTTTCTTTCTCTTGAACTTAAGATAAAAAATAAAAAAAAACAGTTTGCTATGTTACCAACAAACTTTAAAAAACTGCTCTCCATTCTGATAACCCACAGACGGGGAAAAACTTAACAGTACAAAGTGCTGACTCCTTCCATATGGCTTCTCCACAGCAACAATTATATGTTTTTCTTTGTTAAATAGCTAAGCTTTTTTATCTACAGGGTGTCCGAAAAAAGTCTCCAGACATCGGGGAAATAAACACTTAACTAAATGTCCAACATTTTTCATAATTAGTGTCAGGCCACAGCCAGCCACAAACTCCATTTCCCAGGAAACAACACAGCCTTGAACTATAGCTCCATTGGACAACAATGCCCACATTTTGCAATGCTCTCATTACACATTTACTTATCAAATACACCGCAGTTTAATTTCAACCACTCCAACACATTATAAAACAACTCTGCTTTATTTATTGTTTGTCAACATTTCCGCTTAGGCAAAAAAAGTTGTTTGTAGATCACCTACCTTCTTTGCCTCTTGACCACTGTTTTATCCTTATCCATCCATATCTCCTTTGTGTGACATTCATAAGTAAACTCATACTGTATACACAGACCAGGCATACCTTTATGACTACCAACCAGGCATAATATTATGACCACCTGCCTATTATTGTGTTGGTACCCCTTTTGCTGCCAGAACAGTCCTGACCCTTCAAGCATTAACAGCATTGACTTCTTCAGCAATTTGAGCTACAGGAGCTCGTCTGTTGGATCAGACCACAAGGGCTAGCCTTTGCTTCTCACGTGCATCAATGAGCCTTAGCCACCCATGACCCTGTCACCAGTTTGCCACTCTTCCTTCCTCTGACCATTTTTGATAGCTACTGAACACTGCAGACCAGGAAAAGCCCACAAGCGCTGCTGTTTTGGGGATGATCTGACTAAGTTGTCCAGCCATCACAATTAATGGCTTATTTATGACAATAATGGCTTACTTCTTTCTTTTATGATATTGCTAAATTGTATTACTTTTATGTTAACTCAAATTGTATTACTATTTTGCACATTGCCTTTTGCACTTTGTTCAGCACCTAGGTTCTCCCTGGTAGTTGTCAGGTGCTATATAAAAAAAATTGAATTGAATTGAATTGAATTGAATTGAATTGAATTGAATTGAATTGAATTGAATTGAATTTATTTGAATTGAATTGAATTGAATTGAATTGAATTGAATTGAATTGAATTGAATTGAATTAAATTAAATTGAATTGAATTTTGCCTAATAAACCCACTTACAGGTGTCATGATGAAGAGTGTGTATAAACATGGACAACGATCAGTGTATAAACATGGACAAATGTGTGTCGACACTGAACCCCAAGATTTGCATGTGCTTTTTAAATACCACATTCCACATTATGGACATTTGTATGTCAAGTAAAAAGGCCTGGCGTGAACTCAGCATTTCAGTTCATTAGGGTTGAGATCAGAGCCCGATAGAAGTCCACATAAGATTCTTCACTCCAACCCATGTAAACCAGTTCTTCATGAAGCTCTCTTTGTGCACAGGGGCACTTTGTCCTCTAACCATGGCTGGAAAAGTCAGGTGTCACAATACATTTGTCTATAAAATGTATTTGCTTTTTTTTTTTAGATTGCCTTTACAAATGCTCTATTAATGTTATTTAAATCGTTCCCATGCAAAACTTCAAGCTCTCACAAAGTTGTGACAGCCTTTAACAGCATAAATGGCTCACACTCAACACTGTCACCAAACTGGGAGAGATATCTATGTGTGTTAACAAGGAAATGGCAATTTTGAGATTTTTGCAAATAAAGTTATATTTTGTATAAAAAAGAATTGCACTCTGTATGGAGGTTTTTGAGAACACCCTGTATATGTTTAGTCTTAGATTATATAGAGCATATATTCATTTTTTTATGGTAATGAGCTGTTACTACAGACATGACAGCTTATTTCAAATGTATCAATATATTTGTTATCATGTCAACAACTTTTAGCCAATCAGATGTGTGAATTTAAAAGAGCTGTAGTATAATTCCAAATAATAGCTTTTCCAGTAAATGAGCTGTTTACTGCCGTGCACACACTCATGAAGAATATGCGAGGTTACACTGTTTGTGTACGTATTTTAAACATGCAATGATCATGAAAGCTAATGGGAGGGAAGTGGTAAAAATAAGTCAAAGGAATGCATTATTTACTTCCTTAATTTTAGAAAAAACAGTCACTTTCTTATACTCTTTCCTTCTTGCTCTATCACATTTTTTCTTCCTTTATGAATATATTTGTGCCAGAAGTTTATGTATTTATGCGCAATTAAAGTACTAAGGTAACAATCATGATCCTTTTATAAGCTGGCCTGACAATCTCATCCTGGCCCAGGGGTGTCATAAAGGGAGGAAAAAATGGGAATGACTCCAAAGTACACAGGAGACACAAGAAGCTCAGTGCAAAATGCACATCAACAGCGCAGAAAGAGTGTGATTATCATAGAACACCACAGATTTTCTCCAGACCATTAGCTAAAATCATCATGTTATAACATAAATGCTTACTTGCTGCACAGACTGTTTACTGTCTCTGCAGTGTTGATGTGCTGTATATATTGATTACGGGTGGATAGACTAAAGGCCAGGGAGGGATTCAGTTAGAAATGGACCAAGTGATGACGTTCCTTATTTAGTGTAACAATATAAATATTTACTCAGGAAAAGTTACCTTCTTTATAAACACTCTTGGTGCTATCTTACATTTTTGTAAAACCTGTAACGTCTCAAATTGCTTGTGTCTCTAGAAGATTTTTTTGCCTAAACCACATTTTTTAAAAATTGCTAATATGTGTCAAAGGTTTTATAGACAAACACACCAATTAGTAAGCTCAAGACTGAGCTCCTGAAAATAGGGTCTCTTTTTTGATATAGCAGATTGTCCTTGATCTCTTTCACCCTCATATAACCTTCACTGTTTTGCCAGTGTTGATTGCCTGCCTGCCCACACACCCATACACACATACACACACACACACACACACACACACACACACACACACACACACACAGTTTTATTTCTAGATGGTTAACATAACACACATACAGCACAGCTAATTATACAGTATATACATTTTATGAACATCATTATAGAGTAATTACTGTGTAAAAATTGTGCAACTTCCACCCCCTAGACATCAAGTCAATTCATCCTCTTGTTTGTTTAGATTAAATTGACTACATGTTAGAAACAGAGACACAGAACTAAATTGTTACATTGTTTTAGTTTTGGAAAGATTTTCTAATGGATGGACAATATCTAAAAGGTATAATAAAGGGAAAAAAAAGAAAAAAAATATATAGACAGAAATCTGGTTCTACTATGCACATAAACAGGTCCCTGTACAAAAGTAAGACCTTTATTAAATGTTATACACTGTACTACAGTCTTTTATATATTAAACTCAATAATTTAAATGTCAGAATGAATTGAATAAAAAAAGAATATTTAAGCAATAAAAAGGAAATAATTTATAAATCTTGTATCTAATTTAAATAAAATCCAAATACAAATGGTATTGGAATGTCATGGTATTGGAAGCATATTTTGTGATAGTATTATTTCTATGTAGGCCAAGGTAAGTTGTTTTTTTTATAAATAAATATTGAATACAGTTCAGAACATCTTTCTGTGTTATTTGTATAGCAGCTGTCTTTGTTGAAACTACTTGAACACAGGGCTTTTGTAATATGGGACTCACAAAGGCTGAATACAAATCCATAAGCATGATGTTTATTTACAAGGAATAGAACAGGTCATTACCCAAATCACCTTGAAAGCAGACCGATCCGATTCAGAATCAGAACCTAGCATGGTCAAAAGGCAGAGCAGGAAAAAAAATGATCAAAGCCACAATCAAAAACAAAGACTAATCAAAGAACACTAAGGATTTACAATGATGCTATAAGACCATTACTGTGTCCCAATTCACTGACTGTCTTAAATTAGTCTCAAAATACGTCAAAATACGTATCTTGGATGTACCTGGATGGTTTGCTATTTCAGATAGATATTCTAAGTGTGGATCTGCAAGCACTTTTTCAACTAATATTTTCTACAAGTCTTTGCATGACATAGGATGTGAATTTTGCTGTAAATAATTCAATCATGACAAATATATGCAAGCAATGTATTCAGAAAATAAATGTCTGCTTATTATTCTATTCTATTCCTTATTCTCTTTATCTAAGAATTAAGTATTGTAAATAAAGTAAAGTATTATTAATAAAGAAATACAAAATTTGCTGTGTAGTAGTCTTTATTTTAGACATAAATGCTGCTGTGTGCATGGGGGGGGGGACCCAAAAATGTGAATGTGAGGATGATGATTGTGTGTTTTTACATTAACAAACATGTATGTAGACAATTTGTCCCACGGATAAAGAGTTGCGCAGCTTAAAGTGTTTAAACATCTACGGAAAAACATTAGGAAAAACATCCAGAGAGGTGGTGAGAACTGGATCTAGCACCATGAAAATACACCTGCAAAGACCGTTGTTAAGCAAGTCGGTTTTTAACCTGAAGCAATGTGGTTTTTCAATTTATATACACTGTATTTGCCAGATATTGCTCCCTGTGATTTCTAAAACTGAAGACTGAAGTGGAGACTGTGACTGAAGTGGAAGAGATGCATCATTGTTAAAGAAATCCAAAAAAGCTCTAGACATGATGAAAAAAGGTGACTACAGAAAAATTTTCAAGGAATACACAAAATAGGGCAAGTGTATTGCATCACAAGGAGAGGAATATGAAGGGGATAAAAAAAAAAGAAATGCTGTAAGTTTGATAACACTTTTCATTTTTATTACAATTACAGTGATTTTGTGTTCTCTTTCAGTACTCATATCCATGTCAGAGAAAATAATATGTGGCTTTCCGCTGCTAATTTAACCCAAAACCTCTAGAGAAACCAATAACCAATGCCAGCCCTGTTTGTTATCAGGTCAGCCAATCATGCGGAAGCAGAACAGTGCATAAAATCATGCAAATACAAGTCAAATGCTTCAGTTAATGGTCACATCAAACATCTGAATGGGGGAAGATGTAACCTTAGAGACTTCCGATGGTATGGTTGTTGGTACCTAATGGGCTGGTTTGTGTATTTCCAAATCTGCTGGGGTTTTCACACACAACACAGTTTAAATTGAAAAGTACAAAAAAAATACATCCCGTGAGCTGCAGTTCTGTGGACCAAGATGCCTTGTTGATGAAAGAGATGAGAGGAGAATGGCTTGCTTGTTTTGAGCTGACAGAAAAGCACTGGTAACTTCAGTAACCACTCTTAACAACTGTTGTAGGCAGAAAAATCTCCTCAAAACACAACAAATCAAAACAAGGTTCATTCTGGTCAGCTACGAACAGGAATCTGAGGCTACAGTTGCTGTGTATTCTTATTGTTTAGTGATTATCTGTGTATGGTTTACATTACATATCTGATCAAGCAGAAGAAGCATGAGTTTGAATTGTCTTGTTTAAATAGCCACAATTGCAATTGAAACTGAGATACATTCTTCGGTGATAGTGCTAACGTTTTTTCCCCTCACTATTTGTTGCTTTTGTGCGGTTAAGTGACACTCATTATAAAATAAATTAAACAGTATACGGTATCATACACGATCACAGTGCTAGGACCTTCTCCTGCCATCATTCAGCATGTCTCCAAGGTCAAAATCTTTAATGCAGGAGCAGCTTTCTGAAGATGGGCACTTTGAAGATTACAGCCAAAGAGAGAGAGAGAGAGAGAGAGAGAGAGAGAGAGAGAGAGAGAGAGAGAGAGAGAGAGAGAGAGAGAGAGAGAGAGCAGAAGACAAAATGCAGAAGTCAAGAGAATAGGAGATGGGGGGTTCTCTGAAAAATGGTGTGTATATGTTTAAAACTCCATACAAAACAGGATGTTGTTAGAAAGGTGTCCCTGGTTCTTGTCTGCAGGTCTGTACAATACACCACAGAACCACGCATAGCTCAGTGCATGCAATAAATAATACATGTATTATCCAGCATTGTGTGCATGCTCTGGAGTGAGTATATTGTACACTTGTTATTTGTCCAGTCCTACATTGTAAAAGTGGCCAAGAAGATGCATGCTGTATATAAATGGTTCTAAAAGCTAATAATATGCTTTGACTTCATTTTCTCTAAGTAGTTACTAGTAATAGAAGGAAGTAAATTACACCCTTTTCCAACTAGAACCCGAGTCAGTGTTCATGTTGAGTGTATTTGCATTTAAATGGCTAAGAATGAGCATGATGGGGCTTAATGAAAGGCACATCTCTGGTGTTTAGAGCATGTCACATTTCGCATAATTGATATTTACTTATGTGGCTGCACTTTCAATTTAGTGTCACAAATAAATCACAACCATGCTGCATACGACTGTAAACTCATATGGCTTTTTTATTCAGGAAAAAATAATAACAACACTAAGCCTAGACTACATTATCTGCTCCTCTGGTGATAGATGGTGTGATATGAGCTCATTCTCTGCTTTTGTCTCCTAAAAATACAGTTTAGGCATCGTTTTGTTCAGGGAGTGACTGAGCACTTTGCTGGTAAAGCATGATGCTGTCATAGCAACAGTGGGACACTATCTTTAGAGGAGTATGTATTGAGAACAGAAGAGAGGCACTTATTCAGAATATGCTAATTTTAAGAACAGGAATGATTTTTCTCTTTATGGGAAGGTTTGGCTTTATTTCAGAAAAAAGGCTCAGAGTACTATACGGATATGATTTGTTTTTTATCCTATATACTTGATCAGCTCCTATATACTCACTTGAATACTCTCAACACACAGTTTTATCAAAGGTGGTATTTTTTTTTTGTCTTGCTAAGCGCAACATTGGATGCAATCTCTTCTCATCTGTTCCAGTTATTTCCTGCTGCGTCCACTATCATCGGCACTGGATCCTGTGTTAGAGCTGATCCACGATCACTCAGTGTCATTCGCATCCTCTCTTCACTGGTGTTGACCTGACCTGAGTGCAGCAAGTGTGTGCAGGTTGAGGCACAGCGAATGGACTGTTATACACCACTCATAGCCTTCTGCAGTGTGAAATAGAGGCTTTTCTCACTGGGCTGGAAATTGGCTCCCTACGTCCTCCTATCCATCTAATATCTTGTTCTTTTGTTTCGCCCCTTATCTCAGCACGGCCGTAGACCTGAGCTATTTCCCCGCTGTCAGCCCACTTTAGTTTTGGTCCTGTTTTCTTTAAGAAACAGTGCTAAAACCAACTGAGGCAGGAGGAGTAGCTGCAATGCTTTACCCTATGCACTGTGCACTAACATCTAAAAGTGGCATCTGATCTATAGCTCTGGCCACTGGCCAACCTTTATTCAGTGTTTCAGTTTGACTTGGCTTGTTTTAGGTCAAAACACTGGCCAGGAAGGAAGTCAGTTCATGCAATGTTGACTTTGAATATTTATGTACATATCCAGAGTGGGAGGAGACAATCTGCCTCCAGAACCATAATGCAAAGTTCAAAACATTATTGGGAATCTGTATATAGCACTAAATAAAGTGTTCAATGTGTGTCAAGTATAAGACAGGTTTACAAAATTACCCGTTTAGAAGAAGCACAAATGCAAAACATAGAAGTGTTGGATCCAGAAGTGCCGTAGAAAGTAGTAGAAGTGTTGGATCCAGAGCACTGGTTGGATCCCGGGAACACTTTGTGATGAGACAGGAATAAACCGCTGGCTGGCTGCCAGTCCATCACAAGGCAACGTGCACACATACATATGTTTGCTCACATTTACTTCTTACATAGGTCTGAGAGATAAAAATACTGAAGATATGAGGTGTAGGAGTGAGTTTTATTTTACTGACCAGGATAATCCATTATACACATGTAAAACTATAATTAAACGTTAAACTAAACAAGAAACATTCAAATAACAGATAAAAAAAAAAAAAACTAAAAAAAAAGCCAACAAGCAGAAAGACACCAATCCAACATCCAGCAACTTACAAGCAATAACACAGCGAAGGACAAGGCAGAGAAGAGTTATACACTATATATACACAGTAGACAAAAATCCATGTGACTACTAATGAAATCGGGTAAAGACAAAAACAGGAAGTGAAAAAGATCTAATGACTTGTGAATTAAAATATGTAAAGTCAGTGACAAAGTTTGGCAAACAATAACAGTACTCACGCACTCCGTGTGGCGATTCAGCATGACCAGTCTACCTCCTGGCTGTGGGAGGAAACTGTAGAACCCAGAGAAAAAACACTGTAACGTTACCCTAATGTAAAGAGTCTATCGTAAAGATAGTAAGTCTTAGAGTAGACTTTACCTAAGTCTAAGTTGAAGAAGATTACCATGTAATAAATTTGTGTAAAATAAGAAAGGAAGAAAAATAAAAAAAATCAGTCATTTGGATAAATAAAACAAAAGCGGTACAGAGATGAACAGTGAAGATTGGATGTGACGTATGCCAAAACAAAGAAAAGAACAAAATGACTTCTCTGCCTATAGATAAGCTAGCCTATGCAAAAAATATAGCGGATGGAACTTGCCTCTAACCTAGGGTAGTGTGTCTGTACAGAGAACACACTACAAGAAGAAATATAGAGGCATGCCCAAAAAACATTCTCAACGCTCTCTCTTTTACTTCTGCAACATCGCTGGTGATGGATGAACGATTGGTTATGGACAGGAAACAGAATTGAGTAGTTCACCTCTCGACTCTTCTAGTCCGAGTCATTCGTTCTTTTATCACATGACTCCCATATATGCTATGCAGTGCATTACACAGGAACAGATTTGAGTAGTTCATCTCATGAGTCCTATGGTTCGAGTCATTCGTTCTTTTGCCACGTGACTCCCATAGACACGATGCAGTTATATATACATATATAAATTATTTTAACTATAGTAAAAGATTGTGTATGTAGATGTGGCGGGATGTGTTTATTTAAAATTTAATTATTATATATATTTCTAAACAAATGATTGAAATGAACTAAATCACCCAAAAAAGATTAGTTTATTTTCATGAATGAGATTCAAAGAACCAGGTCACTAAAATAATCTGATCTTTCTATCACTAAACAGCACTTTACTACTAGAAGCCCCGCCTTTATGGAGAGATCAGCATCACTGATTGGTGCAGCAATTTGCTATGACCCGGCCAATGAATAGAAACAACCCCTGTAATAAGACAGACGGGAAAGCAAAAGAGAAACAAAAGTCCTATACATGCCTCTGTAGCAAATAACATCTACATAAGAACAGGGGGAACATATGAAACCCCACACAAACAGTAACACAAGCATATGATCAAATACACAACCCTAGAGCTACCCCTGTGCCTCTGTGCCACCCTTATCACATACAGTAATTGCACTAGTTTGCATATCCACAGGACAAAGAGAAAGGAAGAAGAGAAAGCAATTTCATGTACAGCATGACAAATACTGCTTCATTATTACAAGTACTACAAGCAACAAAAATGCTCACCTAGGGTATGTTTGAATTATTAATGTAGGAAGAAATAATCCACTTGAAAGGTTTGCATCTCCCTTTTCACTGTTAGTTATTTAATATTAACTATAGCAAACAGGATCAGCATCAGAAATAAGAAAAAAATGTACACTGTACAACTGCAACGGTTTTGGTTATTAGTAATGTTTCAGCACCCAAAATGTATGTACTTTTAATTTTATTTATGTATGTGTTTAACAATTATACATAGCGGCTTCTAAATGCTCATTAAAACTGTGATCCTTCTACAATATTGTCACAGCTTGTGTTTTCCATGTCAGATTACACAAAAAAATAAAGAGTCCTGATGAAACAAATGTGCCCTTTTATCATAATTTTATTAATCAATCATTTGTACTTTTTTAGTTGACAATTGAAGGATCATGTCACATTATTGCTGTTCTCTGATCCCAAACAAAAAATTATTTAGCATGCTTTGAAAGCAAAATTGAGCCATAAATATACAGTGGAAACCCAGCATTAATTTGACAACAAATCTGGTGGCATAATAATGTTAAGCTTTAAACCTGTTTACTGATAAGATTCATTTGATGTATATAATAGCTCCACTAGTTGAGATCAGACTGACTCTCCAGAGAGAGTATCCAAGAGAGAAAAAAGCAAATAATGTGTGTGAGAGAGAGAGAGAGAGAGAGAGAGAGAGAGAGAGAGAGAGAGAGAGAGAGAGAGAGAGAGAGAGAGAGAGAGAGGGAGAGAGAGATAGAGAGAGAGAGAGGAAGATGAGAAAAGGAAACACTAGGATGCTGAGAATGTGAGAGTGGTTTTATGTGCAATGGGTAGTTGTGTAAGAGGCGAAGGCGTGGGCAGACTCCCTTAGTGTGTGCTCTAATCAGGTTTAGAAGATTGACCTGAGACAGAACTCTGAAGTTCCGGGAGCCCAGGGCGGGGGTACCTGTTATTTGCAGTGAGCGATGCCCGTCTGCCTGCTTTTAAAGGGCAAGGAGACAGATGGGGATCTTGCGCTGGAAGACAGCATGCTTTTATGAGTAGAGCCAAACACATTTATCTATCTGAGCTTCCTCCCTACAGTACAGTGCACTCATTTAGAATATACTCACTGTAATAAAGATTATTAAATATTTCTCATTTTATTAAACCCATCAAAGGAGTTTTGTCTCAGAGTCTTCACTCTGAGTCATGCACTGATTGTATGGTAAAACTAGAAGCATATCTAGTACTGTGCGTTAAAAAGGACCGTAAGTGGTTTTTTGTTTTGTTACTGTGTCCTGTGTAAAATCTTACAGGGTTGTGCAGTAGAACATTTGTAGGAAGCTGCATTCCTCCTTAAATATTTGATGAAAAACTGTTGATAAACACTCTGAGAGAATAGTTTGTTACAGTTAAAAAATTAAAATTTAAAAGTTAAAATTTGTTACCAAAATTGAGATTCCGCTGAGAGTAACTTAGTAAATTAAGGTAAAAATAATATATTTTTGTTTTGAGAAGTTTAAGCATTAGTGATTCATGAATATCATCATGATCAATCAACATAAAAATTAAGTTAATAGTATTACAGCCAGTGTAAACCAGAAAGCATGACATTATTGAAATATATATATTTGCAGCTGTATCATACAAATAAATAGTTTAAAAATCATATATTGTGATTTCTGGATTTTTTTTTTAGATTATGTCTCTCACAGTGGACATGCACCTACGATGACAATTTCAGACCCCTCTATGATTCCTAAGTGGGAGAACTTGCAAAATAGCATGGTGTTCAAATACTTATTTTCCTTACTGTATATATATATATATATATATACACACACACACCGTAATTTCCGGACTATAAAGTGCACCCTTATATAAGCGCCCACTGAATTTTACAAATATTTTATTTTTAACATAAATAAGCTGTCTACACTAAAACTAATGAAGTTTACACAGGCTTTACCAAAAGAGAGTGTCTGTTACACAGTGTAACAGGTGAAATATGTTGTGTATATTTTTTATTTTATTTTTTTATTTTTTTTCAATTGTATCAATTATCAGGCATCCAGCATAAAACGCTTAATCAAATATGGGGATCACAAATCATAAATTTATACCGGATCGGCCGAGGCCCGGGTTACTAATGACCGCCACAGGTATTGGTAGCCAACAGGATACCGGTGGAAATTGGGCTACTGTTGGCCGAAGTAAGAGAAGGACGAAGACATCTACAGAGACAGCAGGAAAAGGAGAAGTAAGAGAGAGTGGAGGGTAAAGGTGGTACTTTAAATGTTGGTACTATGACTGGAGAGGGGGAGAGTTAGCCGATATGATGGAGAGGAGAAAGGTAGATATGTTGTGTGTTCAGGAGACCAAGTGGAAAGGGAGTAAGGCCAGGAACATTGGAGGTGGGTTTAAACTGTTCTATCATGGTTTGAATGGAAAGAGAAATGGTGTAGGGGTGATTCTGAAGGAAGAGTACAGTAAGTGTATAGTGGAGGTGAAGAGAGTTTCTGATAGGGTGATGTACATGAAGCTGGAAGTTGAAGGGATGATGATAAATGTCATCAGTGCCTATGCTCCACAAGTTGGCTGTGAAAGATTGGTGATTGGGGCAGACTTTAATGGGCATGTAGGTGAAGGGAACAGAGGTGATGAGGAGGTGATGGGTAGGTATGGTTTTAAGGAGAGGAATGTGGAAGGGCAGATGGTGGTTGATTTTGCTAAAAGGATGGAAATGGCAGTGGTGAACACTTATTTTAAGAAGAAGGAGGATCATAGGGTGACGTATAAGAGTGGAGGAAGGTGCACACAGGTGGACTATGTTCTATGCAGGAGATGCAACCTGAAGGAGATTGTAAGGTGTTGGCAGGGGACAGTGTAGCTAGACAGCATCGGATGGTGGTCTGTAGGATGGTTTTGAAGGTGAAGAAAAACAGAAGGAGAGTGAAGACTGAAAGAAGAATAAGATGGTGGAAGGAGGAAGGAGGAAGACTAGTGTGAGAGTCAGATGGATGATTAGGATGATGGATAATTGGGCAACTACTGCAGAAGTGATAAGGGGGACAGCTAAAAAGGTACTTGAAAAGCTAAGGAAAAGGCATATGAGGAGCTATACATGAAGTTGGTCACTAAGGAAGGAGAAAATGATTGTACCGATTGGCCAGGCAGAGGGACCGAGCTGGGAAACATGTGCTGCACGTTAAAGCAATAAAGGATAGCGATGGAAATATGTTGACTAGTGCGGAGAGTGTGTTGAGAAGATGGAGGGAATATTTTAAGCAGCTGATGAATGAGGAAAATAAGAGAGAGGAAAATTTGGATGTGTGGAGATGGTGAAGCAGGAAGTGGATATGATTAGTAAAGAGGAAGTGAGAGAAGTGATTGAGAAGACGAAGAGTGGAAAGTCGTTTGGACCAGATGACATACCGGTAGAATGAAGTATATGGAATATACATGAACTATATATATATATATATATATATATATATATATATATATATATATATATATATATATATATATATATATATATATATATATATATATATAATAAAAATAAATACATTTGTTTTTAATTTGATGGGTAAGTCTTGGTCTAATTTTCATTCTATATTTAATTTGAGTAAGCCTATATTGCTTATATGCTATAGATCACATAGCAATTTTTTCTCTTGTCTCTATAGTAGCTCAATGATTTTTTGCCAGCATTAGATTGTCCATTGTGCTGCAATTAAATTAATAGATTTTAGAAGACATATTTCTTCTTTTTATACCAGGAAAGAATTGGTGACATAAGAACTCCACATATCTTGTCATTAATTTGTCTGAAAGGAAGCTTTTCTAAATCATTTTTATCTGACTGAACTCATCTGTCTTCTGAGTCACTCACAAATCTTTCCAAAGTTCAATTATCTCTTTTCAGCTGTTTCCATTGCTTTTCGCTAAACATTGCATTACTTCACATTCTGGCATGAACAACATTGTTGAACAACCTTTCTATGTCGATTGCTCTTTAATAAAGTTTAACAAGCCAATTTATAAGCTAATTAACAGACTATAACAAATTAACTAAAATCAGTAAAAAACAGAAAAAGTTAAATAGTATAACATCAAAACAATTATTATAATATATTATATTATATCTCAAGTCATGTCAAGTGAAGCCAGTATCTCTTCTGCTCTTTGTGTGTGTTCCTGTGTCCTATGCTTTATTGATCAGAACAAGACCTCCATAGCTATTATTCCCAGAAAACACTCTGGCTTTGACATGTCCTTACCTTTCTTTGATCCACTTTACAGAAATTACAGTTTTTCCTAGAAACTATGACAAATTCTCTTTCTCTTCCCCCCATTTCCCACTCACTGCCTGGGAGATCAATACAGATCAAGCAGATCAGAGGGCTTTTTTGTTGTTGTTTAAAGCGGAAATTTTATAAAGGCAGGGCACTTTAAAGTTTGGACACATCTCTAAATGCACAAATTTGTTAAGCAATGATAAACACCATTAAGGAAACAACAAACCGTAGTTTTATTCAATAAACAAAACAAACTGTTTTAAATGGGCATGAAAGCTGAGTGTTTCGGGAGAAAAAATAGTAATACTGTTGTAAGAATTAATTTAGAACATTTTTATCACATACAGAAAGCATATTTTACTGAAGAAATGTGAGTGTTTACATTCCTATAAACGTTCCTTTCATTTTAAACAATATATCACAGCAACAATTTGGCTGCTTTCAAATGGGTTTACCTGTGTATACGAGGTCATGCTACTACAAGTTAGATGTCAGGTTTTAAGTGACTGTCAAGTTAATAGAATTTATTTTTATTTAACATACCTATTAAATTATGAACATACTTAATTGTTTATATATCATTTATTAATAAAATTGAGGACTGGTACAGTAGCATTTTCCATCCATTCTTCATTTTGATTATTTAAAAAGGATGTCACATTATATCCATCTGTTTATATTGAAAAATTTATTGTTGTCCATTAACAAGCTTGTACCTCTTCTTTTCTCCTGTGAAGTTAATAAGGAAAATTATACAGTTCCCTTTCAGGAACTAGAGCTGCGTCGCAACGCTTTGGAAATGCTTTCGTGTCCGTGCTCTAAATCACGTGTGTAATCCGGCCAACAGAGAGACGTGGCGTCACCAGACTAGTCTCAAGAGTTCCCTTAAAATACTTCCTGGCAGCCTGGGAAAGCCTCAGTGGGTCCTGTGCAGTGTAAAGAGGGACTACTCAATTCAGTTCAGGTCCTCTAATGCCCATATGACGGGTGGACACCATTATACTTCTATTTTTTCTTTTATCCAGAGTGCCTGTGTGGAACTTGACGGTTGTGCTAAACGCTCTGTCAAAGCCCCCATTTGAGCCATTGGCCGAGGTGGCCCTTAGGTTTCTGTCAGTCAAGACTGACTTTTTTTCTGGCTATATCCTCCCTGAATAGGGTTGGGGACCTACAGGCTCTTTCTGTGGCCACTTCCTTCCTGGAGTTCACTCCTGGCATGGCCAGTGCCTTTCGTTACCCCAGACCGGGGGATTGTCCCTAAGGTGCCCTAGGTTCCCCCATGACCTGTCATGCTGCAGGCATTCTATCCTCCTCCTTTTCATGCCCCTGACCAGGAGAAGCTAAACTGGCAAGCACTTGACACATACGTCCACGAGACAGAACTGTGGAGAAAGTCGGAGCAGCTGTTTTTCTGCTACGGTCCCTATAAAAAAAGGGCTCCCTGCCAACAAGCAGACTCTTAGTAGGTGGATTGTGGATGCCATATCATCTTCCTATAAGTCCTCTGGTCTCCCCACTTCCTCCAGGGTAAAGGCTTACTCCACTCGGAGTCCATCCCACTAGCCTTTTTGTCAGGTTCTATAACCATGACCTTAGAGCCAGCTCTTCTGTCCTGCACTCTGGCTGTGTTCTTACACACTAGGCAGGGACTGGTCAGTGTGGCGTGATTGTACACTTGTTCCCAAAGTGTTGTGACGCAGCTCGAGTTCCTCAACATCTCTAGGTTACATATGCAACCCTATTTCCCTGAGGGAAAGAGACACTGCGTCTCCAGGCCACACTCCCTGCATCCCTGCAGCGCTTTCTTCTCCTTTCAGAAGGTAGCGTCGGCTCCACCACATGCATGTTTTATGCTTTCTGGTCGTGACGTCACCCCGCTGGTGACGTCGCATCTCTCAGTTGGCCAGATTACACACCTAATTCAGAGCTTGGACAACGTGGCAGCATTCCCAAAGCGTTGTGACACAGCATCTCGTTCCCTCTGGGAACTAGGGTTACATACGTAACCTAGAGACAATCGTGTCACCAGTAAATTGCAGAGACATTCCTGTATCAGAAACCCCAAAGTTGCACTCTGATTGTTAGAATCACTGGACAATGGACATTACTTATAAATAGTAATTAAACAGCTATTTAGAAAACATGTTATTTCTAATCTGTTCATCCAGCATACAAGTCTCAGTGTAAGTTCTTACCAGAGAAATACCTACATTTCACTACTGTCTATTCACTGCTAAACTCTAACTCCAAATCTTATCACGCCCTGGATTCCAACTCCCAGTCATACACATTAATTATCTGCTCACTCACATCCACAGTTTCAAAGATTTTTTGTTTTATCCTGTTTATTGTAAAATAATATACTCAGCTGATTATTATGTTGAAAGATAAAAAAGACTCTCTACTAGGTCCTGTTGGTTAAAGGTGCAAAACAAGAAACCGTCATTGCTTTAAAATTATAACTGAAGCCCTCAGACTAATGTGGAGTAACAGTGTGGAAAATCCTTCATGAGTTCTGTGGCATCCTGCCTTAGACTAAAGAGATATGTACCAGTAGAGTGTGTGTGTGTGTGTGTGTGTGTGTGTGTGTGTGTGTGTGTGTGTGTGTGTGTGTGTGTGTGTGTGTGTGTGTGTGTGTGTGTGTGTGTGTGTCTCATCTGAAGCATTCTGTGTGAATAAGCTAAGTGACATGTTGATGTGGAGGGAGGCGTTTGATAAATGAGTGTCTAACTTTTCACTCTATCCACCATGGATGAACTGAGAAAACACTTGAACATACCGATGAGCATAATTACATCCAAACACAGGTTCTAATGAGGATAAATGTTCTGTCTGAAAGGCACTAAGTGATGTGCCTGTTCCAGAACAGGAGAGTTTCATTTCTGTGCGTGTGTGTGTGTGTGTGTGGTGTGTGTGTGTGTGTGTGTGTGTGTGTGTGTGTGTGTGTGTGTGTGTGTGTGTGTACATGTAAAAGTACAATTCATTTTCACTTTATTAAATTTAAGCTAAAGCTAAAGGAAAAAGTTAATCAGGATATGGTGCTCTATGTGATTTTAACTAGCAACTATTTACCACAAGCAAGCAGGAAAATATATATTTTTTACAATATTTACTTATTTAATAATCTTATTTATGTTATGATGGCAACATGAACACTACAGTTTAGGGCTGGTCCGTGTTCCTACTGCAACGCCGTTTGTTTTGAAAATCAGGAAGGTATGTAGAGTTAAAGTCTATGCAAATGTTTAACTTTTGCTTAAAAAAAAAATAAATATAAAAATAGCACCATAGCTAAACATTTTATCCTATATGCTTTTAACTTTACTATGACTTGAAGATAACAAGTCATATTATATTATGTTAATGCTATAGTAGAAAACTGAACTCACAATCTAAGATTCTAATATAAGAATCAAAAATTAGTTAGCATATCACCCTAAAAGGGTGGAGGAGGGTTCAAATCAACTACTTACAAGTGATAAACAAAGTCTACACATCCATGTTAAAAAGGCTGGTGTTTGTAATGTAAATAATAAATAAACAAATAAATAAATAAATAAATACATACATACATACATAAATACATACATAAATAAAGACATACATGCAAACATACATGTTAAACCAAGAAAAATCATGGCAGAATGAGAAAACAGTTTTAAGGGCAAAAAAGTAAAACAAGCACAAACAAACAAACAAATAAATAAATAAATAAATAGCTACAGTAACCTGGTTGCAAACTTTTTATAATTGCATATGTAGCTATGCTCAGAATGCACCGATCATATTCAATCATTTATATTTAATATTCAAAAGGGGATAAAAAATATCCAGCTGGTTCTGTACGATTTTCTTCACATCATCTTGATGCTCTTTATATCTACTGTAGATACAGGACTGTCAACATTTAACCTGACATACTGTCAACATGTACCCTGACAGCTTTCAGGTTGCCAAAAATATTCTCAGTCTAGATTAAAAGCATTTTTATTCTCTTTTAATATTTGTATTTGTGTTTTAAACTAGGATATCTCTAATCTTTCATGTTATGCTGGTGCACTGCCACTTTGCTTGCTCTCTCACATGACCTTCTTTTGAACCGTCATGCTTTGTCTTGCTGTGGAATGATGATCTGGAAATAATTGAAAGGTACAAGCCTTCATAAATAAAACTTTTTTACATAAAAAATGTATGAAATTGGAGTGGCAGCTGAAGCTCTTAGCCAAAGCTCTTTAATTTCACAATGTTTTCTGTAGTCGTTTGTTAAGAAGTACTAAAGTCAGGACAGGTGTTAGGGGTATAACATTCAGATTATTTGAATTGATGCACCAATTTAAAAGGAATGAATGAAATGAACATGAAATTGTAGCAAACTGAATAAAAAGTGAATGTATTGCATGACTTTAAAAAAAAAAAGTTACTTAATTAAAAAATAATAATGTGCAAAATCACTTCATGTTTTTGGTTACACCCCCAGCAGATGTCACATTCTGATCTAATTTTGACATAATTTGACAAAAAAAAGACACAAATTTGCAGATCGTGTGTGTGTGTGTGTGTGTGTGTGTGTGTGTGTGTGTGTGTGTGTGTGTGTGTGTGTGTGTGTGTGTGTGTGTTTATAATGAGTTGGAAAAAAATAATCTGAACATCAAATCCATTAAAAAAAACCTTGAAAGTTATTACTTTCAGGAATTTATAGTTAACAGTTTGGTTGGCTAATTGATTGTATATATTTCCATAATGCACTGCAAGTTTGCCATGATATTGTTACAAGCAGAAATTGTTAAGAATTGTTACATTTAAAAGACCTTATCAGGAAATCAAATTTAAGGTTAGCAACTGTACATTGTTGCTGATATGCAGTTAGTGTCCCTGTGCACTCTCTCAAGCTGACCTAAGTGGACTGATTTCTATAAATGCTAGATAGCATATTATTTATCAAAACATTAGATGAATAGGCTAATTAAATGGCTCTCTTAATGATTTAGGTTAGTAAAAATTGGGTCATTGATATAACCAGGAATGAATGTTACATATTTTTTGTATACAAAAATACCACATAGAGAAAAGAACCTCTTGATAAGGTTTGATTTTTGGCATCTACATCAGATTATTTTATGATACAAATTATTTAAAGTAGCAAGTAAAACAGCATCATTAATGGTCAGAAGAAAATGATTTTTTGAAGAAAATGATTTCAGACATTATCTAGCCTCATGTTTTATTGCATTGCTTGTCTTTTGCTTTTGCTAATGTCCATGTTAAGCTTATTTTGTGTTTAGTTTATTGTACGTGTTGGATATTTACACCTTCTAAATATGAACCTGCCCTTGCATCCGCTTTAGCTTTAATTACATGACAGGAAGCAAACTGGGCCTGATTTCTTTCCAGCAGACAGTATATGCATTACAGATCAGTTTTGACAGTGTAAGACGATTACACCCACTGAAATGTCCCTAAATTCAATAGTCATGTTGACTGAGAATTTTTAACCCACATTGAGCCTGATACACTTGTAACCTTTAGCAGTGATTGAGAAGGTGCACCTGAAATACAGTCATGGCTATATTTTGTACTTCAAACTATCATTCATTGTTTCCCAAAATGCCTTTGGAAATAAGACTAGAAGCAAACACTGAATTTTAAACAAATTCAGTTTAAATGGAAGGCCATAGTACATAACTGTGTTAATTTTTTTGCAGAAAATTACTGATTTTTTCTTTTACCATATTTAGTATTAATGAGCATTAGTTAAAAAAAAAAAACACACACAAAATGCAGCCGTCTCTCTGCCTTTAGGTATATAATAGTATGTTAGTATCATTGTTAGTGTGCCATAAAACACATTGTGATATAACTTTCTAATTAAGACACCTCTATAGAGGATTGTGTGCAGTCAGCCAAGAATCATGTACAATTAAAAAAAAAAAAAAAAAAAAAAAAACTTTTTTTTTAGTACACCCTTAATTTCCATTTAAAGTCAATGGAGAGGTGTCAAACAAGTAGCTTGGATTGTAGACCTCTAATTGACTCAGGGTGATTAGAGTTATGCATTTAATCGGTGTGATGGAGAGGATTAATTAAAGTGTGATAGCTGAATGATTAAATCTCGTTAGCACCCCACCAAGCTCAGGTGCTGCCGTCTCTCATCCACTGCTTGAATCTGCTGCTTAAAAGATGAGTCATGGTCCCATTAAGAGGTACACAACTAAGATAGAACCATCGCTTAAAACCATAGATTTCTTTCCCTCTCAATTCCTTTGAATTGCAAATCATCAGTTTATCACTAAAAGTCTGGATGATATGATCTTTAAATCAAATAGCAATCACTTGTATATGTTCCTCTCAAGAAGATGATGCCGGTTGCTGTGGTAATGATATGTGCATAAATATTTTTCCATGTAATCCTATCTGCATATACTTATTGGAGTATTACCTGCCTGGGTCTTTTTTCATCATTTGGACTCTGACAGATGATAAAGAAGTAGGAGATGATGGGTATTTCCTTAGTTCATTTCCCAGCACATTTTCTCGAGCAGAACGCAAAATTGCAGCACCACACCGTTCTCAGCCACAGCCAAATGAGGAAGAATGAGTTTCCTGATAGCTATATTATTAACTACTCTGCTTAGGGTGGTTAAAATGTATTAGCCCATCTGTTATAGAGCTATTCAGGTCCCTGGTGCAAACAGTGAAGTAAGAGAAATGGTATTAATTTGAGGCATAAATCTCATTCTCATTCATTCAATCAAATAAGAGTTTGAGAGCAGAGCAGGACATTCTATTAAACGGATAGGAGCAGGGAGAAAGATTGTGCTGATGATATATTTCTCCAGGAAGGATCCGGTTAGATACTATTACCTTGCATGTCTTTATTGATATTCTCTTCCTATTAACCATCTTAACAATTTTATCAGATTTTAATTATGCTATCTTTGAAACCTGTCTATCTTTGTAGCTGTGTTACTGATTCTAGTGCCATAACATGCAGACAGGTGATCTTGGGGTTGTGCTTTCATTGAGGATTTGATCATGCAACATTTTAGAAGGAAAAAGACAGTACAACTGACAAATTATTATCATGACATTGTAAAGTTAAATATAACTGGAGTAACAGTATGTACACATGCAGTTATAAAGTGTATGGGTGTATTTGTTGGTTTGTTTGTTTGTTTGTTTGTTTGTTTGTTTGTTTGTTTGTTTGTTTGTTTGTTTGGCAAACTCATAAATGTTCAAACAAACCACAAAGTGCCTATGTGTGAAATATAAAAGAAATATTATATTTAAATTTGTTTTAATTACAAATATCGTATCTTATATACATACACTTCACTTCCATCTATTAGAGATTATGAATTTAGATTATGATATTTATGTTGCATAAGTGAAGGTTTTTTGGGCATAATACTTTAATAATAATTATATAATTATTATTATAACGTTTATTCTGTAAATTAATGTTATCTCAAGGTAATTACCGGTATATCAAAATACTGTTACTCCATTATAGCTGTTGTTAAACAGCCAGCTGATTTATTTAATGTGTATACAAATGGTTTTAGTTTGGTTTGATATGTTATTACTTTGTAAATATTACAAAATATTTGGTAGTAACCATATTTTTGGAGTTTAACAGGCTTTAGGAGAGTCAGATTTTGTGTTTTAGAAAACATTCATCCAATCTGTGTAAGCCAGACTTTGTAGCAGACTCATGAAGCCTTCCAAATTGGGTGGCGGAACTGTTTTGATAAGTCACTCTCTGAAACAGTGACTTTTACAGTAACTGCCTCACCAGTTTGGAAAAATGCCCCCCATCACCATCTCAGTTGCCAGGGCCTGTGTGATAAGATAAATGTGCTTGAGCGGAGTGTTGTGGAATGGAGCATTAGTCATTAGCATCACAAATAGTAAAAGATAGTGAGAGTGAATTAAAAGATAATTCTATTTCTGAGCTGAACAACAAAATCCTCCCATAATTTCAAAACTAAATTTCTCATATGTGTGCGTGTGTGTGTGCGTGTGTGTGTGTGTGTGTGTGTGTGTGTGTGTGTGTGTGTGTGTGTGTGTGTGGGTGTGTGTGTTTGTGTGTACATAAATATCAATACTCCCATAATTTCTGTGTATTTCAAAAAATGAGCTTGTATACAATAGTTTTAGCATCACTACACGCATCCGATTGACATCATTGATTCAGAGCAGTAAGAGATACGTTTCATAATCCATAATATCCAATTATGAATATATACATGCACGCACACACACACACACACACACAACACACACACACACACACACACACACACACACACACACACACACACACACAGACACACCTCAGAGACAAATCTCCTCTACACACCAATTGCCTCAAGGCGCAGTTGAATCCTCCCCATCTCTGACTGAGAGGTCATTGCACTGTGTGTGTAACGATCAATCACTTAAGTTAACCCCACACTAGTCAGAGTGGCTCAAAGGACATCCAGCCTAATATATCATTCCCCTATGTTCTAGCAGCCTTGAAGGTAGATGCCATCTTTTTTCTACTTTTAAATACACATCAGCCTATTTTATTGTAGTTCAGAGCATATCTGAATACATCTTATCTTTAAGATGAATATGTGGCCTGTATTTAGCAGAAGACAGTCAATACCTAAAAGTTGAGTCCTTTTTTATGTTTATTTGCATGGTGCAAAATATCATTGACTCATTCCAGCTGTTCTTCATGTCCAGGCAACTTAATCAATTTCCATAAAGCATTTTGTGATGCTTTATGGAACTCAGCTGTGTCCTGGACCTGATACGTAAATGTAGAGAAGAATCAGAAGACCATAAATACTTCAGAGGATCATTACAAGTGTTTAAAAATATTATTTTGCAAAACCAATAAATTAATGAAAAATATCCAGAGCAAATCTAGTTTTCTACTCGTGAATGAGAGCTGCTGGTCAATTTACATGGCTATTCTGTAAAATACAAATTTAGTCACATATAAGGGGTGGTAATAAGTATAACTGTCTGAAGCATGTGATCCATTCAGGGCTGAAACAAGAGTGGAGCTAACTCAAAAAAATTGTAAACAGTCACTCACGTTATTATGTTTTGACTGTGGTCACAGAGAAAACTCTCAGAGATTAGAGTGCTACAGAAATGATAAATGCATACTTCTTTAAACATTCTTTTCATCAATTTTTATTTCACCACCATAAGTTTGCTACTCACACTGATGTTCTTTTATTATTAAAAATTTATAAATATCTGTAAAACTGTGCACATTCTGAGGAACCATATCTACGCTGTAGTTACTCATCTTTGCATGTAATTAGACTGCCTATTATAGTGTTGTTGTAGTTGTATAGTTTTTTTTAGCAGTTTTGTTGCAATATATATTTTATATATCTTCTTCTTCTTCTTCTTCTTTCGGCTGCTCCCATTAGGGGTCGCCACAGCGGATCATCTGTCTCCATACCACCCTCCTCCTCTACATCTGCCTCTTTTACACCAACTACCTGCATGTCTTCCCTCACCTCATCCATGAACCTCCTCCTTGGCCTTCCTCTTTTCCTCCTTCCTGGTGGCTCCATCCTCAGCATTCTTCTACCAATATAATTCATGTCCCTCCTCTGCACATGTCCAAACTATCTCAATCTCACCTCCCTCACCTTGTCACCAAAACATCCTACATGCGCTGTCCCTCTAATAAACTCATTTCTAATCTTATCCATCCTCGTCACTCCCAACGAAAACCTCAACATCTTCAGCTCTGCTACCTCCAGCTCCACCTCCTGTCTTTTACTCAATGCCACTGTCTCTAATCCATACAACATTGCAGGTCTCACCACAGACCTATAAACTTTCCCTTTCATTTTTGCAGATACCCTACTATCAAAAATCACTCCTGTCACTCTTCTCCTGTCACTCTTCACTTCTCTAACACACTCTCCATTACTTTGCACTGTTGACCCCAGGTACCTGAATTCCTCCACCTTCTCCAGCTCTTCTCCCTGCAACCGCACAAATCCACTGCCCTCCCTCTTATTCACACACATGTATTCTGTCTTACTCCTACTGATTTTCAATCCCCTTCTCTCCAGCGCATATCTCCACCTCTCCAGGCTCTTCTCATCCTGCTCCCTACTCTCACAACAAATCACAATATCATCCGCAAACATCATAGTCCAGGGAGACTCCTGTCTGACCTCGTCCGTCAACCTGTCCATCACCACTGCAAACAGGAAAGGGCTCAGGGCCGATCCTTGATGCAGTCCAACCTTCACCCTGAACCAGTCTGTCGTTCCTACTGCACACTTCACTGCCGTCACACTGTCCTCATACATGTCTTGCACCACCCTCACATACTTCTCTGACACACCAGACTTCCTCATACAATACCACAACTCCTCTCTTGGCACCCTGTCGTACGCCTTCTCTAAATCCACAAATACACAATGCAATTCCTTCTGTCCTTCTCTATACTTCTCCATCAACATTCTCAAAGCAAATAAGGCATCTGAGGTGCTCTTCCTTGGCATGAAACCATACTGTTGCTCACAGATGGTCACCTCTTCTCTCAGCCTGGATTCCACTACTCTTTCCCATAACTTCATGGTGTGACTGATCAACTTAATTCCCCTGTAGTTACTGCATCTCCTTTATGCTTAAAGATCGGTACCAGCACACTTCTTCTCCATTCCTCAGGCATCTTCTCACCTTCCAAAATCCTGTTAAACAATCTGGTCAAAAACTCCACTGCCATCTCTCCTAAACATCTCCACGCTTCTACCAGTATGTCATCTGGTCCAACCGACTTTCCACTCTTCATCCTCTTAATCGCTGCTCTCACTTCCTCCTTACTAATCCTATCCAATTCCTGCTTCACCAACTCCACATCATCCAACCTTCTCTCTCTCTGATTTTCCTCATTCATCAGCTGTTCAAAATACTCCCTCCATCTTCTCAACACACTCTCCTCACTAGTCAACACATTTCCCTCTCCATCTTTTACTGCTCTAACTTGCAGAACATCCTTCCCAGCTCGGTCCCTCTGCTTGGCCAATCGGTACAAATCCTTTTCTCATTCCTTACAATCCTTTTGTCCAATCTATCATACAGCTCCTCAAATGCCTTTTCCTTGGCTTTCGCCACATCCCTCTTAACATGCTGCCGCATCTCCTTGTACTCCTGCCTACTTTTCTCATCACTCTGTCTATCCCACTTCTGTTTTTGCCAACCTCTTTCTCCTTATGCTCTCCTGCACTTCCTCATTCCACCACCACGCCTCCTTGTCTTGCTTTCTATTTCCAGATGTTACACCAAGTACTTTTCTAGCTGCCTCCCTCATCACTCCTGCAGTAGTTGCCCAATCATCCAACACCTCCTTAACACCACTGAGCCTCTGTCTGACCTCTTCCCTGAACCTCACACTACACTCTTCCTCCTTCAGTTTCCACCATCTTATTCTTCTTTCAGTCCTCACTCTCCTCCTCTTCTTCTTCGCCTCCAAAACCATCCTACAGACCACCATCCGATGCTGCCCAGCTACACTGTCCCCTGCCAACACCTTACAGCCTCCAATCTCCTTAAGGTTGCATCTCCTGCATAGCACATAGTCCACCTGTGTGCACCTTCCTCCACTCTTATACGTTACCCTATGATCCTCCTTCTTCTTAAAATAAGTGTTCACCACTGCTATTTCCATCCTTTTAGCAAAATCTACCACCATCTGCCCTTCCACATTCCTCTCCTTAAAACCATACCTACCCATCACCTCCTCATCACCTCTGTTCCCTTCACCTACATGCCCATTAAAGTCTGCCCCAATCACCAATCGTTCTTTCCTAGGTACACCATCTACCACTTCATCTAATTCACTCCAGAATCTTTCCTTCTCCTCCATCTCACAGCCAACTTGTGGAGCATAGGCACTGATGACATTTATCATCATCCCTTCAACTTCCACCTTCATGATCATCACCCTATCAGAAACTCTCTTCACCTCCACTACACTCTTACTGTACTATTCCTTCAGAATCACTCCTACACCATTTCTCTTTCCATCCACACCATGATAGAACAGTTTAAATCCACCTCCAATGTTCCTGGCCTTACTCCCTTTCCACTTGGTCTCCTGAACACACAGCATATCTACCTTTCTCCTCTCCATCATATCAAGTCAAGTGTCAAGTCAAGTGGCTTTTATTGTCATTTATACTATACACAGTGGTACACAGTACACAGTTAAAACGAAACAACGTTTCTCCGAAACCCTGGTGCTACACTAAACAACAAAACAACATAAAGTGCATCGAGTGCAGCCTGGTGCAAACAGTGCAAACAAAAGAACAGTACAGACAGACAGAGTGCAGACAGACAACACAAGACAGGACAAAAGACAAAAACCAAGTATAGCGCCGACTAGTAAACCTACTGTATACTTAAATATACAGTACTGTGTGAGGAGAAATGTAAAAACTATACCCAGGAAAAAGTACAAACGGAACAGAGCAATGTAGTGCAAAAAAACAACAGCAAGGAGGTGCAAAGACCGCATGTAAACATTCTACTGAATACAAAAGGTGCAAAAACAGCATGTAAACATTATACTGAATATAAGGTGTGAGTATAAATAATAATAAATAGTGGATCGAGATGAGTGATTATTGTGTTTAGTCCAGGTTGTACAGTTCAGTAACAGTAAAACACAGAGTGAGTGTGTGTGTGTGTGTGTGTGTGTGTGTGTGTGTAAGTGAGTGTGTGTGAGTTCTGTTCAGTTCTTTGTGTTGAGAAGCCTGATGGCTTGTGGAAAGAAACTGTTACACAGTCTTGTTGTTACGGCCCGAATGCTTCGGAACCGTTTTCCTGATGGTAGGAGGGTGAAGTATGTGTGTGAGGGGTGTGTGATCTTCCACAATGCTGTGTGCTTTGCGGATGCAGCGTGTGGTGTAAATGTCCATGATAGAGGGGAGAGAGACTCCGATGATCTTCTCAGCTGTCCTCACTATCCTCTGTAGGGTCTTGCAATCCGAGACGGTGCAATTCCCAAACCAGGCAGTGATGCAGCTGCTCAGGATGCTCTCAATGGTCCCTCTGTAGAACATGGACAGGATGGGGGGAGGGAGATGGGCTTTCCTCAGCCTTCTCACAAAGTAGAGACGCTGCTGGGCTTTCTTGGTGATGGAGCTGGTGTTAAGTGACCAGGTGAGGTTGTCCGCCAGATGAACACCAAGGAATTTGGTGCTCTTGACAATCTCCACAGAGGATCCATCGATAATCAGTGGAGATTGGTCGCTCTGTGCTCTCCTGAAGTCCACAACCATCTCTTTCGTTTTGTCCACGTTCAGAGACAGGTTGTTTGCTCCACACCAGGCAATTAACCGTTGCACCTCTTCTCTATATGCTGACTCATCGTTCTTGCTGATTAGACCCACCACGGTCGTGTCATCAGCAAACTTGATGATATGATTCGAGCTGTGCGTTGGTGCACAGTCGTGAGTCAGCAGAGTGAACAGCAGTGGACTGAGCACACAGCCCTGAGGGGCTCCAGTGCTCAGTGTGGTGGTGCTGGAGATGCTGTTCCCGATCCGGACTGCCTGAGGTCTCCCAGTCAGGAAATCCAGGATCCAGTTGCAGAGAGAGGTGTTCAGGCCCAGAAGGTTCAACTTCTCGATCAGGTGCTGAGGAATGATTGTGTTGAATGCTGAGCTGAAATCAATGAACAGCATTCGTACATACGAGTCCTTGTTATCCAGGTGGGTGAGGGCCAGGTGGAGGGTTGTGGAGGTGGCATCGTCCGTGGAACGGTTTGGACGATACGCAAATTGCATGGGGTCCAGGGAGGGTGGAAGCTGTGTCTTGATGTGCCTCATGACGAGCCTCTCAAAGCACTTCATCACGATGGGAGTGAGCGCGACGGGACGATAGTCATTGAGGCAGGAGACAGTCGATTTCTTTGGCACAGGAAGGTGCCAAAGACATGGTCGTTGTCTTGAGACACGTGGGAACAACGTTACTGCTCAGGGAGATGTTGAAGATGTCAGTGAAGACATCTGCTAGTTGTTCTGCACATTCCCTGAGCACTCTGCCAGGAATGTTGTCAGGTCCAGCAGACTTCCGTGGGTTAACTCTGCATAGAGTTTTCCTCACTTCAGCTGTGGTTAGACAGAGCACCTGGTCAGTGGGAGGAGGAATGGTCTTCCTCGCCACCACATTGTTCTGTACCTCAAACCGGGCGTAGAAGTCGTTCAGCGCATCTGGGAGGGAGGCGTCACGGTCACAAGCAGGTGATGTGGTCTTGTAATTCGTGATCGCCTGGATGCCCTGCCACATGCGCCGAGTGTCTCCACTGTCCTGGAAGTGGTCGTGGATTTTCTTCGCGTGTGCGCGCTTCGCCTCTCTGATGGCACGAGACAGTTTGGCCCTTGCTGTTTTTAAGGCCGCCTTGTCCCCTGTTCTGAAGGCAGAGTCTCTTGTTTCAACAGCGCACGCACATTTGCAGTCATCCACGGTTTCTGGTTGGAGCGTGTAGTGATGGACTTGGAGATGGTCACATCATCAACGCACTTGCTGATGTAGCAGGTCACTGATGATGTGTACTCCTCCAAGTTAATGGAATCGCCGTTGGTTGCAGCCTCTCTAAACATGTCCCAGTCAGTGCACTCAAAACAGTCCTGAAGAGCAGAAGTAGCTCCTTCTGGCCAGGTTTTCACCTGTTTCAGAACCGGTTTAGAGCGTCTGACGAGTGGTCTGTATGCTGGGATCAACATAACAGAGCTGTGGTCTGAGTATCCGAGATAGGGGCGGGGCTCTGCACGATACGCGCCGGGGATGTTTGTGTAAACAAGATCCAGCGTGTTCGCTCCTCTCGTTGCAAAGTCCACATGCTGATGGAGTTTAGGAAGCACAGTCTTGAGATTCGCATGGTTGAAATCTCCGGCGATAATAAACAATCCGTCAGGGTGAACATTCTGCAGGTCGCTAATAACGCCGTAGAGTTCACTCAGTGCCTCCTTAGCATTAGCACTGGGTGGAATGTACACTCCGACGATGTAAACTGTGGTGAATTCCCGTGGTAAATAAAAAGGTCTGCATCTAACAGTCACAAACTCCACTAGCGATGAGCAGTAGCATGAAACAAGCACAGAGTTCTTACACCATTCCGTGTTGATATAAACACACAAGCCACCACCGCGAGTCTTACCGCACAGAGCTGTGTTTCTGTCGGCTCGAAACACAGTTAGCCCGTCTAGCTGGATGGCGGCTTCTGGAACTCTGTCGCTGAGCCACATCTTCGTCATATCAGCTACCTCTCTCCCTTTACCCGTCATAGTACCAACATTTAAAGTACCCACCCGAACCTCCACTCTCCTGCACTGCTCCTTTCCCTGCCGTCTCTGTAGACGTCTTCCTCCTCTCCTTCTCCTCCTTCGGCCAACAGTAGCCCAATTTCGACGATACCTGTGGCGGTCGTTGTTAACCCGGGCCTTGACCGATCCAGTATGAAATTCTCATTTGTGATCCGCATATTTGATTTGGCACATGTTTTACGCTGGATGCCATTCCTAACGCACCCCTCCCCATTTACCCGGGCTTGGGACCGGCACTAAGAGTGCACTGGCTTGTGCATCCATAATGGCTGGGTTATATATTTTATGTATAATATATTATTATTATATAATTATACAATGTATGATATAATAATACATGTATAAGTGCTTTATAAGTTTGGTCATGTGAAATATCTTACTGTGTTAATGATTGCATTAACCCATTCTGAAGTTCAATCACCACACATTACTTCACATCTTTCTTTCGGCTTCTCCCATTAGGGGTCGCCACAGCGGATCATCCGCATGGTTGCTTTGGCACATGTTTTTACGCTGGATGCCCTTTTTAACGCAACCCTTCCCATTTATCTGGGCTTGGGACCGGCACTAAGAGTGGCTGGGGTTGGTTCCCTGACCGGAGATCGAATCCAGGCCGCAGCGGTGAGAGCGCCGCATCCTAACCACTAGACCACCAGGGACCTCACATCACTTCACATCACTCTTCATAAAAAAAAAAGAATAAATTGGAAATTAAAACATTAAAAGACCTTTCTTTTGTTTTCTTATGTATACTTACCGAATTCAGCAGTTACAGTTATTCCCAGACTTGAATATCTTTGAAATGACAAGGCCAATATAAGCTATATGTTTAGTATTGGGTTTTCAAATGTAATAAAATATGAGTGCATTATAGGCCAAATACTCCAGGTATTTGCACAACCACTGACACTATTGACTTGATTCAACAAGTTCCTGGAACTAATAAAGATACAGTCACTAATGGCCCTACAGTAAATCCCTTAGCAGATACCCAACCAAATAGAAAAAAGGCGGATTATTTGTTAAAATCAAAAAAATTGTGTCCTGTTTACTGTGGACTGTCTCATGCCCTTGCTGCAAAATACTAGTGTATACTTACCATCTGAGGGTAGAGAGGACACAGAAGACATCTCAGTTTCTCAGGAACTTAACAGGCTGTATTATTCGCTGCATGGTTTTTTGGGTTTTTTTTATGTTTCATAGTATTGCAAATGGGTTCCAGAGGAATTAGCATTCCAGAGTTTATTAATTGCATATTTTCTAGTTTTCATTCAGAGTTTATTTTTATTTTCTTTATTTCAAGTTTTTAATAATTTTTTATGTATATCTGCAAACTCTGTTAACTGAAACATGTTTTCAAGAAACATGTTTTCAGCGATATCAGATCAGAAAATGTCTACCAAGATCGCTGAGTGCTAAAACGGGTTCCAGAAACAGCTTCAGGCCTTACAGTAGCTCTGTATAAAATGTGGTGCAATGGATCAGTATGTGTGTGTGTGTGTGTGTGTGTGTGTGTGTGTGTGTGTGTGTGTGTGTGTGTGTGTGTGTGTGTGTGTGTGTGTGTGTATATATGTGTGTGTCTGTGTCTGTGTGTGTGTGTGTGTGTGTGTGTGTGTGTGTGTGTGTGTGTGTGTGTGTGTGTGTGTGTGTGTGTAAACTCAGTAAATGGTAAATGTATGTCAGCAGTGCAGAGGTGCACTTAACAGCTGCTGCAGTGATTGATTTCACGTTATTGTAGGCAACATGGGCCAGAGCGAGTGCGTGTGCGTGTGCGTGTGTGTGTGTGTGTGTGTGTGTGTGTGTGTGTGTGTGTGTGTGTGTGTGTGTGTGTGTGTGTGTGTGTGTGTTTGTGTGAAAATTAAGAAATAGCACAAAGGATGTATGTCATCAGTTTTGGGTTTCATTCACTGTCTACCACTAGGACAAAACTGCATCATCTGTAGCTAGCATAATTCTGACACAGTGTGTTTGTGTGTGTGTGTGGTGTGTGTGTGTGTGGTGTGTGTGTGTGTGTGTGTGTGTGTGTGTGTGTGTGTTATGGAAGGGTTAAGATGTGGATCTCTTCCACAGAGTCGTGTTGTCTGAGTAGAGTTTAAATGCCATTGCTGAAGATGTTATCGGGTGTCTCTGACGTTCAGACATCTCTAAATCACATTTCAGCTCGCTGAATCACACAGGGGAAACTGATTTATAGATTTCTACTGTTAGAGCATTTGTTCCATAGAGAGCCATCTCAGAGGTTTAAAAGGTCTACACATCACTCTACATCTGAACTTATTTTTTTTTAAGAGGCAGATTGAGAAAGCTACTGATGAAAAACATACAGGAAAACGCATGCAGGCTGGCTTTATTGATATGGACATTCCTGGATGCCTCATTTTGGGTGTCTGGGGTATTCTAGTGTTTGGGTTTTTTTGTATGCTTTATGATTTTATGATTTACAAAAAATATGTAAAATTTCTCTACCATATGTTTACTATCTTTTTCCGTGTCAATATGAACTGGTTATTACTTTTTCACTTCCACAAAAAGTGCAAATAGAAAGTCGACTGAAAGAAAATTGTTATTGTTCACTCACATTCAAATTGTTTCTTCACATTCACAAAAGGCTTTTGGGGCATAAATGCAGAGTATGAATGTGGGGGAAAGAAACAAACAAGGAAAAGTATAACTGTAAAACAGTTAAAGATAAAATACATTCTGTATGTGCAAGCATTTAAATAATGTCGTCTATCAATGTCAAGCAAAACTCCTCCTGAAGGTATCAATTTCAGAAAAACTGCTCATATTGCTATTTGTAGCACAGAATTCATACAACAATTTTTGTAACTTAATCACTTCAGAAAGTAAAATTTTTTACAGTTTTTATAAGGCTACAATGAACCTTCATAAGTCTTCCCTGGCAGTTGTCATAAACCTATATAAAGATATACATATATCAGATAGATTTTTTGTTTTGGAAATATCTTACATGCCTTGCAACAAAGCATCATGAAAGTTTCAGTGTATAGAAGTCACACAATGATGAATTGTCCCAGTCAACAGTCAGACATCTGAACCCACATGCTAACAAGAAAGGACTCACTGAGCAGAAGTTTTTTCAGTGCTACTGTACATCATATAAATTCTGAGAATTTAAAAACTAGCACTTAAATCATTAACAATCAAAAGAACCCTAATCTTTAGAAGTCCCAGATTAATGCTATTCATATTATTATCATATCAATCTGATGAATGCTAGTCCTTTTGGAAAGAATATCCCTTTTTAATACTAATGAAGTAGGTGGTCCAAATGTTGCATCAAACATGGGTTGTTTCTTATATAACACTTTTCTCTTAACAGCAAGCAGGAGATTTAAATATAGAGCACAATATACTGTAATGATATTATATTTAGCTACAGTCATATATGTACAGTACACTTACAGAGTAGTAATGTTTCAGGATGGTCTAGCTTCCCGGAATAATTTTCTTCAAAACCTTTTCTGAAAGGAAAACACTTTGCTGTGGGTTCCCACTGAGAAACAATGAAGTTGCTAGTGTAGGTTCAGAAGTTAATGCTTCACTTGGACCGTTGTGTTTTGTATGTATAATTTTTTTCTTTTGATTGAGTAGCATATGTCACATCATATTTGGCAACATGTCTAAAATGGGTGATTTCACTGCTGATTTTTTTACATTTATTTTTTATCACAACATAGCTGTGTCTAGAAAAAGGTTTTATTCTACAATAAGTATTTCACACTGTCTTTCTTTGGCATTTTAAAAGACCATATAAAGCATGGTCTGTGGGCTATAGACCAGTACTGGGAAATGGATCATTTGGTATTGGATTGCACAAAAAAAATAAACAGTTTAAAAAAAAAAAATTATCATTTTGAAAGTTGCATTAAGCATTAATAAATTATGGTTACACTAATTCTGCATTATACTGAGTTTGAGTTAAATTTTTACTACATATGGAATAATTAAATTAAACATTAATTCAAATAATAATAATAATAATAATAATAATAATAATAATAATAATAATAATAATAGTGGTTCAACGAAGAATTGTCTTGTGTAAAACTTACAAATAAGCTTGGGGACCACTGCCATAAGGCACCTAGTGCAGCATTTGAACTGCATTATTTCACTTCAAACCCAATGTGCTGGAGGTCAAACTTGAAGAAAAAAAGGACTGTTTAACAGCGGCCTTACCGTATTACAGACACCAACCTCAATTTTTAGAAAATGTGTATGTTATATTTTTACCAAGAGTAATATGTTACCATGAATATCTGTAAGGCCAATGAGAGGTGGTATGTATGAAAATATATCCTGCTGTTAGCTTGTGCGAAGAAGACAAACAGATTATGTTGCTTCTATAATATTGCTGCTAAGTGTGTGTGTGTGTGTGTGTGTGTGTGTGTGTGTGTGTGTGTGTGTGTGTGTGTGTGTGTGTGTGTGTGTGTGTGTGTGTGTGTGTGTGTGTGTGTGTGTGTGTGTGTGTGTGTGTGTGTGTGTGTGTGTGTGTGTGTGTTTAATGATAGAGGAACCAATATGACATGGATTAGAAAATGCAGCACATGGGTTGTTTTGGTACAAGGTTTCAGCAGAGACACTTGCTGTCATTTAAATTCTCAAGATAATTTGTGTTTTGGTGTGTGTGTGTGTGTGTGTGTGTGTGTGTGTGTGTGTGTGTGTGTGTGTGTGTGTGTGTGTGTGTGTGTGTGTGTGTGTGTGTGTAGGGTTTAGCTCCTACTGGCATGTCGTTGAACTGTGAACTGTAACAGCCCTCTATACTCTTAATAAGTTCATGCGCTCATTCATGCTTGGAATTCATTTATTGCATTTTACCGACGAGCAGTTTAGCCAAATTTACAGCAGACAAACACGAATAGACAGGCCTAAGTGCTCTTTACCCCGTGCATAGGTGTCTGTCCTTCCTTGCATCTTCGTGCATGTGATTGTGTTAGCGTTCTTCTCATAATGAGTCCATTGATTCAATTGACCTCTGTTAAAGGATGTAAAAGGGGTTTTATGATTAATTGGTGAGAAAATCAACTTGTAAATCCAGGGTGTGTGTGAGAGACAGAGACAGACAGATATTTAATAGACTTAGGACATAGATATTGATTAGCTACCCTGCAGCTAAATTAATTTTTCCAATCTTGGATTAATTAAGAGCACCCAGCATGAGAAGCAGCTGTAAATAGGTGCAGTGTGACTTTTGGATTGAGAGAGAGAGAGAGAGAGAGAGAGAGAGAGAGAGAGAGAGAGAGAGAGAGAGAGAGAGTGAGAGTGAGGATAGTCACTGAGCCCAAAGACATTTTTGTAAATACTGTGAAAGTGTCACACCATTAACATGACACACCCTTTATACTCACGATGTAGGTTAGAAAATCAATTTTGTGAAAAAAAAAAAATGTTTCACCCGTGAGTGAAAAAGACGATTAACCTCTTAAAATTCATGAGATATGCTCCCAAAATGACATTATTGGTCACAGGAGCACCCGCTCTATTGCATTATGCAACAGAGTCAAAAAGGGTGTCTGTGTGTGCATTCATGCTTAGCAGAGCAGCTGGAAAGTAACAAGAAAATCTGTTTGGCTACAAAACAAAAGGTTGGTTGTAATCAACACGATCTCATGCTTGCAAATTTTTCACCCAACTCGATTTGTATATAAAGTTACAAAGGTCATGATGAGGCTTGGTGTGGGAATAGCATTCACACCAACCGTTTCACACTCTTTTGTTCTGCATGAAATCAGGCCTGCTTTGTTATAAGCTGTCAAACGAATAAAGTGAGTAGTGCTGTTCTAGAAAGCTATTATAAACCTGTGTTTTGAATTTAGTTAAGCAACAGATTCAGATTTGTTGTTATAGAATTAATGAACACCGTCTGACAAATCACAACATGATGCATACAAACAGCTGAGTGTGTTTAACTAGCTCCACTTTTAAGAGATAACTAGACAAACAGGAAGTGACTGCATGGCACAGTTTTGGTGTGTGTCTCTGCACCATGGTGAGACCCCTCCTTACCTCTATCAATAGCTTTTAATTACTGAGAGCGATTACGATACATTTGAGATTGAAAGGCCGAACACAGACCATCGATCACACAGTTGTGCAGATCAATCAGCCAAAGCATGATTACTGGTGCTGCCTCTGTCTATTACACATTTAATAAGTCAAAATTAAGTTTCTCCCATCCTCTATTATGCAGCATTTCTTACCTGGTCTGTCCAGTCTTCCCACTGACTTACTGCCCAAAGGGGTTTTAACACTTTGAGATCATAATGCACTTCCTTTGCACTGAATAAACCACAGACAGACTTTAGCAGGATTTGGTGTTACCTTTGGCGTTAAATTGTATGAAGACAAACTCAAAATTTTCTACAATCATCAAACAGTTTATGTCAACAACACCAGAACATCATGCAGCACTCTTTTTCGATTCTTCATCCCTCCAGATTTGGTCAGCTTACAATAATGTATTATCAGGTTTGAGGTTGATCTTGGCTGGCAGTAATGGAATCCAATATGACTTTCTGCTGTAGAAAATTTGCCTTAGGTTTTGGCACATTGTCTATTATGAAATGCTTTTCTGCTCATCCTTACTGTAAAAAGTGGTTGTTTGAGTTACCATAGTAGTTGCATTGTGTGTTTGTGGATTTAGAAAAAGCATACAACAAGGTGCCGAGAGGGGAGTTGTGGTATTATATGAGGAAGTCTGGTGTGTCAAAGAAGCATGCGAGAGTGATGCAGGACATGTATGAGGACAGTGTGACAACAGTGAAGTGTGCAGTAGGAACAACAGACTTGTTTAAGGTGGGGAAAGGGACTGCATCAAGGATTGCCTCTGAGCCCTTTCCTATTTGCCGTGGTGATGGACAGGTTGACAGACAAGGTCAGACAGGAGTCTCCATGTACTATAATGTTTGCAGATGATATTGTTATTTGTGGCAGGAGTAGAGAGAAGGTTGAGAAGAACCTAGAGAGGTGGAGGTATGCACTGGAGAGAGGGGGACTGAAAGTCTGTATGAGTAAGACAGAGCAGTGCGGAGTGGGTGGAGAAGAGTGTCAGGAGTGATTTGTGATAGAAGAGTATCTGCAAGAGTGAAAGGGAAAGTTTATAGGACTGGGGTGAGACATGTGTTGTATGGTTTAGAGAGAGTAGCATCGAATAACAGACAGGAGGCGGAGCTGAAGGAAGCAGAGCTGAAGATGTTTAGGTTTTCGTTGGGAGTGACGAGGATGGACAGGATTAGAAATGAATTTATTAGATGTACCACGCACTTAGGACATTTTGAAAACAAGGAGAGGGAGGCGAGATTGAGATGGTTTGGACATGTGGGACATGGGATATATCGGTAGGAGACTGCTGAGGATAGAACCACCAGGAAGGAAGAAAACAGGAAGGCCAAGGAGGAGGTTTATGGATGTGGTGAGAGAAGACATGCAGATAGTTGGTTTGAAAGAGGCAGATGTAGAGGACAGGGGGGTATGGAGACAAATGATTCGCTGTGGCAACCCCTAATGGGAGACGCCAAAAAAGAAGAAGAAAAAAAGTCAGTCATTCTCTTTTTTGGCCTCATTTATAATCAAAGCATGTGTGCTAATTTTGAGGTAGCTTCTACAATACTCAAGTAACGCAACTGGTACCTATTATTCCACAGTGGGCTGTGATGCCCCATTCTAATGTTTGATGTGAACATTAACTGAAGATAGACCTGCATCTGCATGATTGTATGAATTTTATTGCACTTAATAATTGCATAAATGCACAAAAAGAGTACAGACTACAGGGAGTGGAAATGTGAAGTGTAGTTCAATTTGGTATATTGTTACTCTTCTTGCAATTGGTCTGCAGACCTTTAAGATTCAAAAGTGAACTAAACATTAGGAGGAGGTGTGACAGTGCACATCTGACTTTGAATTAAATTATATCCTCAAAGATATCTTCCTGCCAAAGCTGAATATTTAAAAAAATGAGTCACATTAGTCAAAGGAAATGGGACATTTACTGTAACTGCCTATAAAAGATTGAATTCAGGTTGAGCAGATTATAGCAGCAGTGTGATAAATAAGCCACAAGCTTTTTGACCTCAGAGCATCACATAATACCTTGTTTTATCATTGATTTTTTTTTCTTTTTGTAATGGATGAACTACAGTGGAGAAATTTGGCAAAAGGCTATGTGTTTTTGTCTAATTTTCCACTTGAATACACTTAGAAATGCAAGGTGTCACTACTGCAGATATACTCACACATACCAAAAAAAAAGAAAGAGAGAAATTAATAAGAGCTTACTAAATGAAAATGAAGCATTCTGAGGCATTTTATGCTTGTAGATATTTTTGTGGTAAAGAAAGACATGTACAATTTAAAATAGAACTGTAGGTGTATGTGTTTATGTGTGTGTGTGTGTGTGTGTGTGTGTGTGTGTGTGTGTGTGTGTGTGTGTGTGTGTGTGTGTGTGTGTGTGTGTGTGTGTGTGAGATTTTTATCTGGAATGTGTACGATTGCGTGTACTGTTGCTGAGAGATGCAGGTGATTGGATATCGATCCAGGCTTCAATGTCAGTCTGCAGAAAGCTGGCAGATGCACACACACACACACACACACACACACACACACACACACAAAGAATCATACACATTGCAAAGCTGAGCCTTTCTCACATTCTTACCCTCATATGTGCGCACACACGCGCGCACACACACACACACACAAAATCATACACATTGCAGAGACTTTTTCCACATTTAACATATTTAACATATCAGAACCTTAAAAAATACATAGATTTAAATTAACATTATATGGACAAAAGATTGTGGACACCTGAGCATAAGATTAGTATCTGCTTTTTCCTATTCCACATTTAGTCCCTATTTGCTCGTATAATAACCTCCACTCTTCTGGGAAGATGTTCCACTAGATTTTGGAGTGTGCTTGTGGAGATTTGTGCTTATTTAGCAACAAGGGTGTTGGGTACATCAGGTGCTGATAAAGGGTGAGGAGGCCTGATGTGCAGTCACCATTCCCAGTCATCCCAGAGGTGTTAATTTGGGATGAGGTCGGAGCTCTACAGCAGGCCACTCTAGATCTTCTACTCCATCCCATGTAATCCATTTATTCATAGAGCTGGCTTTGTGCAAAGGGGCATTGTCATAATGGAGCAGGTTTAAGTAAAGGGAGAATTGAATACTAGTGCATGCAAGACATCCTGTACAATTGTGTGTCTCCAACTTTGTGATAACAGTTTGGGGAAGAATCACATATGGCTGGAAAAGATAGGTGTCCCAATACTTTTGTCCTTAGTTCATCTTAGCAAACCTCCCTTCCTCTCTCTCTCTCTCTCTCTCTCTCTCTCTCTCTCTCTCTCTCCCTCTCACACTCGCTTTTTCATCTGGCTGCATTGTGGTTATTAATTAAAACTGCACTTTTTCTTTATAATATTTGTGGATCCCTGGCCTGCCTGTTCTGCAGATCCTCCTAATGAAGAGGGAGGCGAGAGAAAGGAAGCGTGAGTGAGGGCATGTAGGGGTCGTAGGTTTCCTATTGGCCATAACTTCATTTGAGAAATAAAAATTGCAGGCCATTAGGGCTAGCGAGCTCTTTTTATTGAGCGCCAGGCTTTTATGATAATTTAATAAGCGGTATTGCCCCGGCAGGCTGCGGGGGCCTGTGAGCAGCAGAGGATGGAGATGAAATGTTTCCACTGTGACTCAGTGGCGCTGCTTATCCTGAAGTCCTGTTGAGACTTTAAATCTCACTCAGAGGAGAAACTCTCATGCTTTCAATTGATCGCATGCAATTTACATAGACAGTCTGCTCAACTTGGCACACTTATACTGTCTTGTTTATTTCCAAGGCTGCTCCTGTTATTTTGCAAATGTACCGTCTGTGGCCCTGTGTAAAAAAAAGTATTGTTTGGGGGGTTTTTTTTCCAATTGCACCTTTTTGTTTAGTGAACAGCTGTATTTTCCTCTTTGTTGATCTGTAGCCTTAGAGGCATCACTCACTGAAAATAACAGGTGCCCCACCCTGGCCTTCCTGAACTTCAGAGTTCTGTCTCGGGTCAATCTTTTAAACCTGATTAGAGCACACATGAAGGAGTCTACCTACGCCTTCGCCTCTTACGTAACTACCAATAGCACATAAAACCACTCTCACATTCTCAACATCTTAGTGTTTCCCATCTCTCTCTCTCCCTCTCTCTCTCTCCCTCCCTCTCTCTCTCTCTCTCTCTCTCTCTCTCTCTCCTTCCTTCTTTATCCCATTATTCGATTTTCTCTCTCTCTCTGGCTAATTCTCATTATTGATTTGGTCTTATCAATTCAAAGCATGAAAAGCTAAAGCACTATAGTATCTCTCATTTGTATCAATCAAATCTTATCAGGTAGATTCTTCAGCCATTGAGAGTTGAGTATTCAGCGTTGAGTCATGAGTACGAAGTGAAGATTTAATACCAAAACTGTCCACAGACCTCAGATGTAACTACAGTCAAATAAACATGTGGGAAGAGTTTGTCTACAACTAAGATTTGTCTAACAGATATACAAATTCAGTTATCACCAGGGAGAAAATTTATTTTTCACTGTACAATATCAGTAATAGAGGGAGCAGTATTAGGGTTTTAAACTGCAAAAAAAATTTAAAACTCTGAGTCAATGACACTGAAAATGTCTCTTACTGTAAAAGGTTGTTTGCGGCCTTAATACCATTTGTCCCTTGTCATTTCTTACTACTGTATAATTACTTTATGATCTCTGAAGGTCACTGGACATTTCTTCATTATGTAAAGATACTTCATTTTATGCATTTCATTAGAAACACCTGACTGCTAATGATTTTGTGCTGATTTTTCTTTCAACTGATTAGTGAATGATTGTTTACATTTTGGGAGGAAAAAAATGACTGTATTTTAAAAGCTGTAGTGTTGGGTCCTTTGTTTATAAAAATTGGTAATAACCACACAATTGTTATAAAGGCATACAACTGATGAAAGGGATACTATTTCCCACACTGTATGTATTGTTAAACAACAAAAGAGGATTTTTAATTTTGATGCAAAGGATTACTGCATAACTGTAAACCACAATATTACATATTTAAAGTATTATTTTTTATGTGTTTTGTGAAAAGCACCTTAAGAATAAATAATTAAAAGTGGGATATCTACTATATATATTTTTTCTAACATGAACCGATTTAAAGAAATGTCTTGTCTTTGACGTCATTGAATGTGTAATTCCAAGCTTGGATTAAAAACATATGAAATTACAATTACTTCATGTTTTGCTACAGCTTCCAGATTTCTTTTAAAGAATTAAGCATTTGAGACTAAAGCAGTTCCTAAGGCTAAACATATTCTCCTAAGCAAAACTAAACTTCAATAAAATCACAAATCTTTCCTATAATGTACTGTGTATTAACGTGATAATCCCTATGCAGTGTGATGTCATGACCATTATAACAAATCAAGTCAAATAGGCTTCATTGTCATTACAACCATTTACAGTACAGTACAAAGTGAAATGAAACAACGTTCCCTAGGGGACGAAGATGAAACATAGAATAACATAAATTAACACAAAATTAACTAGGGCACTACAGAAATTGCTCTGTAATTCTGTACATGAAAGCATTCAATGTTTAGTAGTAATTCTGATGCAGAAGAGCAATTTAATGAGTTTGTTCATTTCAGTGTGTGTAGGTGTGTGTTTACGTGTGTGCATGACAAATACCTTTGTATTAAGTAGTCAAATGGCATGTGGAAAGAAACTGTTCTACAATCTGTCTGTCCGTGCCTGAATGTTTTAGTACCTTTTTCCAGACAGCAGAAGGGTGAAGAGCGTGTGTGTGACATAATGTCGGTAGCCTTGCAGATGCAGCATGCTGTGTAAATGTTCATGATAGAGGGAAGAGAGATTCAAATGAGACGCTTGTCATCCTCACTATCTGTTTTAGGGTTATACACACAAAGATAATGCAATTCCCAAACCAGGCAGTGATGCAGCTGCTCAAGATGCTCTTGATAGTCCCTCTGGAGAACGTGGTGAGGAGGGGTTAAAGGATCTGGGTTTTCATAAGCTTTTTTAACAAGTAGAAGCGCTGCTGAGTTTTCTTTGCCATGGAGCTGGTGTGGAGGGGCCAGAGGAGGTTCTTGACCAGGTGAACACCAAGGAATTTTGTGTTGTGAGCGATCTCGTGAAAGCGCCATGACATATGATTTTCATGAAAATTCAGTTCTTTTCCAAAAATGTTTAAATCTTCACCTTCAGCTGAATATCTAAAAGACTAAATAATGTAAGTCTCCATTGATAAATCTTATCATCTGCATGGACAACAACATTCAACTAAAGATACTATTCCAAAAAAAAAAAAAAACATTTGAAAGTGCTTTAGACTAAAAAAATCCTACTGATATTACAGGAGGTTAGAAACTAAGAGTACCGTTTTGTAAAAACACGGTCACTTTATATTATTGGAATTAAATAATGAATATGAAAATAATACACCCAGATATAAAGACAAATAAAACAGAGGTCAAGAAAATGCTACCACTCCCTGAAGGCCAATACAGAGAGAAAGAGGAATGAGTTCTTCCCACGGGCAGTTCAGGCCAACCAGGAGACTCATACGCACAACACCTACAACTTCAATCTGCCTTTTTAGCACAATACTGACTACCTTATCCTGCTCTTATTTTACACACACACACACACAGACTCACACACATAAAATAGCAATTTTTTTAAATTGTACAATTTTCACAGCTGTACTTTTTTATGTTACCTCAATTAAGTCACACTTTATCTGCCTCTCTGGATGGAAATGCTGATACATTTTTTATACGCAGTATTCTATTCCTAGTTAATTTTTTTCAACTTTATTTTTTATAGTAAATTGTATTGTTTTACAACTATGTTTTTTTTTTATATATATAGTTAATTCTATTTTTGTTTTTAAGTTTTCAGTGTTTTTCTAGTTAAGAAAGAGAAAGTTTTGGCACACCTGATTTTCCATATGTGGTGGCCAGCTACAAAGCTCTAACCTTTAACACCTTTGCGATGAATTATAAGACTGACTACACCCCTAGGCCTTGTCACACTACATCAGTACCTAATTTCCACAAATCTTCAAAACCACACTCCAAAAACTAGTGAAACATCTTCCCAGAAGAGTGGAGATTATTATAACAGCAAATAGAGATTAAATGTGAAATGGGATGTTCAAGAAGTACATAACAATCTTATGTTCAGGAGTTCACAAACTTTTGTCCATATAGTGTATGTGACAACAGAATTTCAATTTCAATTTGTAACAAGATATTGAATTATATGCTAGCAAAAGGAATGCTAGCATATAAATGTTAGACAGACAGGTGTGTGTGTGTGTGTGTGTGTGTGTGTGTGTGTGTGTGTGTGTGTGTGTGTGTGTGTGTGTGTGTGTGTGTGGCTCAAATTCATAAATAAATGCCTCAGCTGATTAAATAAGGATAAGGATATTTAAAGACAAATATGTTTTAATTCAGCTTTTTTAAACTATCAAAGCTGGTTTAAAAACTGATTTCATTTAGCACCTTATTTTATGTCAGATGTCCTCTGGTTTAATGTCAGGCCATTTGTTTCACCTCAATTTACACCAAATTTGCCTGTTTTTTTAATTTGTCTGAATTTTAACCTTTCAAGTAGTCACACTGTTAAATATTGCACATTTTCTTTGGCATAGATGTGAGTCTAAATAAGCTAAAAAAAAAAAAAAAAAAAAAAAAATTTATTGCCTTTTATTCATTATTTATTGAGTACAGTGGCCTTTTTAGAAGTTTTGCAAGCATCACCAAATGCAAATCAAGGCCATGCATGCAGTGGGTTCATATACAGGTGCTGAATTTTTTTATTATTTTTTTATAATGCTGAATTTTTTTTTAGTAAAAAAAAAAAACTTTATGTTGTGTTTATTTATCAATATTTATTGTTTTATAATTGATGCAATCCATTTTTTCTTAACATTCTTAATTTGGGACAAGGCATGCCCACGCCTATAAGTTGGGTTGGGTGGGGTTGTGTGCATGAGTAAGAGGTTTGGGCTGATGGTGCAGTTATTAGCAGGATATCGATCTGGAGCCGTTACCACTGCTTCCTGCTGACATTATCATTTCCCAGAATCTCAGCAAAGAAAAAGAGAGAGAGAGAGAGAGAGAGAGAGAGAGAGAGAGAGAGAGAGAGAGAGAGAGAGAGAGAGAGAGAGAGAGAGAGAGAGAGAGAGAGAGAGAGAGTGAGAGAGAGAGAGATACTGGATTATGAAGGATAATTTTAATAATGCTAGTTCATATTCCAGTGTACAGATAGGAGAGGGGGCCTCTTATCATTAGATAACCCAGATCCATTATTCATATGTAGACTGTCAAATATTAAAATCCTTTGTTTCCCATCTCAACGCTCTGTGAGAAATAACAAAAAAAATAAATAAATAATCTGAAATATAAATAAATACATAAAAACATACATACATACATACATACATACTTGTCCCTAGACAAGATATAACAGAAATTAACTATAAAATTAAATTTAACTGATAAAATCTAAAAAGAATATAAAGCCAGTGTTGCAGTGGATCCGAAATCTGTCCCAGAAGCATTGGCTACGAGGTGAGCATGCACACTGGACAATCCATCACAGGGCACCTTGCACACATGCTTTCGCTCTATTTAAAATGAAATTTGATTTGATCTGATTTGATTATTTTTGATAGTTCAACTATACTGCCATGTATTTTGGATATGCAACCGCACTAACTACTGCACATGCCACCAATAAATGAAAAAAATAACAAATAGAATAAAGTTATCTTGTTATATAAGAAATGTTCATTTGTTAATTTGTAATTTACTGTCACAGAAATGTGTTGCCATCAAATGTACTCAAATAGTTTCATAGACATGAACTAGGATACAGTGGAACCCCGTTGTACGAGCATAATTCATTCTGGAAAATTGCTCGTAGGTCCATTTGCTCGTATGTTCGAATCGATTTTCCCCATAACAATAAATGTAAAAGTGATTTAATCCGTTCCGAGATCTCATTCGATCGCTTATTTCTGCACTTAAAAAGTAATTGTAGACTTTTTAACAAACAAATACACCGCAAATTACTGTAATGTAAACATAGTTTAACACTTACTGTCAGGGAGCTCCCTGATTCTTCTCCCGTGCGTGCCCCACCCCCGCACAGAGCTGCTCGCCGGCTTACTAATCACACACCTGACTCACGTTTAGCACTCATCACCCAACCATATATAAACCCCTCATTCACCCTCACTCGCTGTCCGTTACTATCAATGGTTTGGCTGTACATGTCACGATTCTCCCGTGCTTGTGGTCAGCGTCTCCTACGCGCTCCTTTGGATATTACACAGACTGCTTCTCATCCAGTTCTGGACTAGTGGACCGCGCTCCCACTGCGCACCACTGGATTACTTCCCAGTTACTGCGTGTACGCGTTTTTGCTAAATAAACTTGGTTTGCTTTGACTTCGGCTTCCGCCTCATTTTTCAAGATTTCTAGTGAAATAAAAATATAAAACTAAAAAAAGTAAAGTTTTTGCTCCACTAAACAACGAAAGCGACCGAGTGATACGTCATTAACTAAGTGACTGATGCGACCCTCCGCCGAAAACGGGGAACCGGCAGCGTGGGTTTGCTCGTGCTTTCGAAATTTGCTCGTAAAACAGGGTAAAATTTTGCGAGCAAGGCCAAGTATGCACATAAGGTATGAAGGTATGATAAATAGGACATGTGGCTAAATGTTCAATAACCAGTGCTTTCAATCCTAGGTTTTTATTTTATTATTATTATTTTATTTTTATTTATTTTTTACTATTATTATTATTATTATTATTATTATTATTATTATTATTATTATTATTATAAAAATGAGAAGAAGAAAAATAATCAGAAGTATATATATATATATATATATATATATATATATATATATATATATATATATATATATATATATATATATATAATACCTACAAATAAAAATTTCTAATCTTGATATTATATCTATTATCCTTCCTAAGGAGATTCATTAGATACACAGCACTTAAAGTGTATAATTATTCATCTATCTTATTCAATCCAAGCAAATTTATGTATATTCAACAAATCTCACTTCAAATGTAAAGAGACCCTTGTTAAGTCTTTTATGCTCTTTTATTTTCTCATTCATAACCATCATCATCACCTCTTCCTCTCTCTCTCTCTCTCTCTCTCTCTCTCCAAAAGTTAAGGACTTTCCAAGGATTATCTCCATTAGCACTGTTCCTAAATTATTAATATTACTCCTAATAAATATTTTACAGGTCAGTGACATCACACCTTTATCAAGTAATTCCGTTAATGATTTAATTGGCAGCGGAGAATGATGAATTGAAGTGTAATTAGAGACCCTCTGCTGCTTATTAATGACCCACTAATCTCACTCACCCATGGGGTCTCTCTCAACTGTGGAGCCTGAAAGCAGCACTCTCCATCAAGCAGACAAATGATTTTAATCATGATAGTCATTTGGTCTTATGGCTTAGCCCTTGAATCCTCAGCATATTAGCCCTTCTAGTTACTGAAAGGTGAATTCAAATCCCAAAACTGCTAAAAAGCCTCCCTTTTTAGCAGTCATTTAACCTTCAATTACTCCAACCATACATGTTAAAAGGCTTTCTTGGCATACCCCAGCTTTTTATCTGGGTTGGGTCAGGGAAAACTTTTTTGGATTGCATATAGTGTATCAGTAAACCCAAGGTTGGTTTTTTTTTTTTGTAATTTTTAGTGCTGGTCATGGGGTCCAGGAGTCATTCCGTTGACTAGATGAATTAATATAATACTGGTAATACAGTATGTGTATTATTACTGCTGGAGAAAACATTTTGGGCTATACAAGAATTGCATCATGAAGTAAAATGAATTAATGTTTGTGTTTTTTGCATAAAGTTAACACTTTAATAAACCTAAATAAAAGAAACAATTGGCCTTAAAAATGCAACAAACTTTCCACAAACAAAAAATATTACTTTTTTTAAGAAATACACACGTGTTAATCATTTTTAATTAGAGTGTCTTAAATGAAGCAGCAATTTTTAAATATTTCTGCTTCTTTGTACCTGGACCAGGATCTGATGTGTCCATGATTTTAACATGTTGCACAGTTTCTCAATAAACTGATCACTATCACCTGCCTTAACAGGAAATTATAATAGAATAAAAACTAGAATAGACTCAAAAAAAAAAAAGAAAAAAAAAAAAGCAAATACATTTAAATAAATACTTTAAATAAGAACAATTTGGAACTGTATAAAGTAATGTCCAATTCACTAATAGAACTTTTTAAACAGAATCATTTTAAATATCTGTAATTGAATAATGTGTGTTGATTTTCTGTGCATATCGATGTATCAACCTGACTAGCTTTTAGTCAGAAACAGAAAACATGCATGAATCCATCAAATCCTGTTTTCTAAACACAGCTGCTCATATCTAGTAAAATGTAACCCAACAAAGGAATTAATACATAATAGCGCTTGAACTTTAATCTTTCATTTATTATTATTATTATTTTTTTTAATAAAAAAATAATTTTTCTCTCAGAACCAAGATCATTAGTGATATAATATGTTTAGACGTTAATACTCTTATTGGATTTAATAGATTAGCCGAATCTAGGTTTTAAGAAACGTCTGAACTGTAGTTAGCAAATATTTTGTTCAGGATGTAATTATTGTCTATAAAATAGTTTCTCCATCATCAATAAAAAAATAAGTGTGTTTATTCTTATAAGTAAAATAATGTGTTTGGTGCAGGGAAAAAGGGAAAGTTCTTGCTGAGAGCTTAGGACCCCAAAGTTTTCAGAAAAGTGTACATAATGTAAAAGCATGCATTCAAGTGAAATGCTGTTTAAAGGGCCTCCTGCACTTGAACAAACCAGAACACCAGAAATCCTGGGTGTTTTGAAAAATAAAGATGTAAATTACTCTTTAACCTCATCTGTGTAGACTGAATTTCAATTAAGCAGGGATTAAGTGGGGTTTGACCTTTTTTATATAACCCAAAGATTGTGTGTAAGGTGCACTGATGATTAGATTTTACATACTAGTAAACCAACCACACTCTTCTGGCCATTAGCTTCCAATGAAGCACTGTTGTCTCATTAGCAATGTAAAGATAGGGCACATTTAGCCACAGCTAGCACACTCAGAAGAGAGTCTTAGTAACTAAGGTTTTCAGGATGCCACTGCATTGATTGAGTTAGTGTTGATTCAGCAGCCTTCAGATAAGATCTACCACAGCTGTTTGTCTCCTTTCTCTGTCCCATCCCTCATCCCTTTGGTCTACTGGCTGGGTTTGTTTGCATTTGTTTTTCTATTAGAATTCAAGTACAGATTTTGAAAGTGAGAAAGAAATAAATAAAATAAATTAATAGAAATTAAATAATGTTTTTTTAAAGACTGCTTACAGATTCTCCTTTATGAAATAATACATATGGATTGTTTTTTTAAATATAAAAATATGTTGGTGTTTTATTTGTTTGTTTGTTTGTTTGTTTGTTTGTTTAGATAGATAGAATATGCCGGTACAAATCTCTAAATCTCTAAATACTATCCCTAAATATCACTTTTACTAGAGATTAAGAATAAATCAAAATTAATGTAAGCATTGCATTGCAGTGGATCCCAGGAGCTGTTGGCATGAGGTGGGAAAACACACTGGACAGTTCATCTCTGGGCACCCTGTACACACTCATTCATTCCATAGTTCATGAGTTTATACATGTATGCAAATCTACTGCACATGGCACCACAAATGAAATAATAATTACCAATAAATTACCATCAGAATACTTGCAAGATTATTTTAACAGCTGAACACCAAAAATTAAGACAAGCTAAAATATGAAATAGTCGATTCTGAGGAATAGCACTTGTGCATGTTCACACAGAGTAAATAAGCTATATGGACAAAAGAATTGGGACAACTGACTATTTCAAGGATATGTGGTTCTTTCCCAAACTGTTACCACATAGTTGGAGACCCAAAATTGTAGAGGATGTTATTGGATGTGGATGTTTCACTCGAGCTAGGAAACTCAAACCTGTACCAGCATGGCAATGTCTTTGAGCACAAAGCAAGCTTCACCTAGATATGGTTTACATGTGTTGAATTGAAAGATCTTGAGTGGCCTGCTATAGAGTTTTGACCTCAATCCTTTTGAGTAAATTTGGGATGAATTGAAATGCTGAACCCTCAAGCCCCCTCACCCTACATCAGTAGCACCGGAACGCTTTTGTAACTGAACAAGCACAAATTTCCACAAACACACTCCAAAAATCTCAAATCTAATGCATCCTTTTTACACTTTAAATGCATATATAGTACAATATGATATTTAAGTGTGTAAATTTAAAAAAATATATTTTTCTGTTAAAAATAGCTGAAGTTGTACAGGGAAATAGTTTCTACAAAAAGCTTTTGGTAGAACACCTGTCTGTTTTGAGATATGTATCTGTATCGATATCGCTAAAATCTGTATGTAATGCATCAACTGAGAGTAACATGAAACACAGGCAGACATGTTTGGAGTTGGATAAAAGTTCGAAATAAGAGGAGGCCAGTTTCCACAGAGATGATTAATAATGCAAACTACTGCAGTCGACAAGATAGGATTTAAGACTAAAACCAGCTGCCTGCTGGTGACACCGGAGAGTGCTCATGCAACCATACACACACACACACACACACGCGCACACACACACACACACACACACACACACACACACACACACATACACACAGGTGGGGAGATTAAAGAGCCAGTAGTGCTTTTTAACTAAATATTGTGTATACTACATTAAGTAGCTTTTTCTGAAATATACAACTTTTGAGTGTCAAACATAGACATAAATCATAGTAGAATGTACATATACTGTATATCACAGTATTGAAATGTGTATAATGTATACATCTTATACATCATTACATTTTATGAATAATGTAAAAGGTTATTTACATTCTTTTTTCTAATAAAATGTACATTTAGTAAAACACAACCAATACATTTCAAATACATTATCCAAAATACAAAAACTTACAGTGCAGTGTAAGTCATACTGCTAAAATAATGTACAGTATAACCTCTATTTAGCTACCAGGAAGTACAGAAACTGACACCAAAACGTCTTGTTCAGCTGGAGTGTTCAGCAAGAGGGCTGCTGCAGCTAATGAGCCTACTATATTTTTCCCTTGATAAGTATGAATAATTTTGTATGTACTCATTTTTATGCGGTCAAACTAAGTTCATTCATTTAAATTCGGTAAGTTCTTTATCCTGGTGACATTCTGTAGTGAATCCTGGAAACTATGGATGCTACACCCTAAACAAGACACCAGTCAGCATACGCATACACATCCACACCAATAGGCAATTGAATGCCACTAATCCGTCTACAAGCATGGGTTTTGTTTTGTTTTTTTTGTCTGGATGAAATAAAAAAAAAAAAAAGGTGAAAAAAATCTATATGGACACAGGCAGAACATGCAAAACTCCACAGAAAACAGCAAACTGAGCTCAGGATCTTACATCATTTAAATAAAAAACGTGTTTTTAATGTTAAATCCAGCCAGTGAGTTCGAAGGCAAAGCAGTTAACACAACCTTGGTCTGTTTTGGAAATAACACTAATAATTTAAGAAGAAAGCTGTATGAGAAGATGTAGAAAGATGTAAGGATGAAATGTCATTCTTCCATAAAATACAGTATGACATTTTAATGATATTTTTTAAAGCACTAATATATCAGTCCAAAATCTCCCATAGATGTGACTGTGAAAGCAATAACATGTAATGTATACATTTTCATACACCTCAAACCAGTCAGTGAGCCCCCCATGCTTTGCGGATCAGGGCATGGTCATGCTGGACAAGACTCCTTCAATAAAACATGCCATAGAAACATTTTATTATAGATTTGATGTAAGCAGTAAGAAAAACGTATTGATTTTGCTGAGATTTGTAGAGAAGGTGCATGCATCATACAGAAGACCATTGGGACAAACATGAGCCATTTTAATTATTTTCTTTTCTTTTTAATTTATGCAGATTATTTTGCTTTACTAGCCAACATTTTTTTTTTTAGCAATTGCCCTTGTTTTTTTATCCACACGTGTACAGCATGCGTGGATTTGCATCACAATTCCTCCTACAAAATCCTACAAAGTTCTAACACAATAATATACTCAAAATATACTCAATTCCTTACTAAATCACGTGTGTATACTGTATGTGCTTTAAAACGACTCATATTTGCTGATAATCAACAAAACAGGTGGCAGTTAATCATAAAAAAATGTAGCAAATACAATTAGTCACATTACTCACAGTAATAATCATTTTAGCAGTCTTTTGTATTCCTTCAATCAGATTTACACCTTGTATGTACTTCCAAACGGCTTGTTTTTTTCTGACCTACTGTAAATCAGTTCTCTCAAAAATCATCCTGACTGCAAACCAGCCTTTTAGACGTATATATCAGCCACCTGTGCACACACACACATAAACAGACAAACACACACAACTTCTCCACCGCCTTCTATGTCCCTCTACATCTTTCTTTGTCTCCCTCTCTCTCAGGAATCAATTTAGCTCTTGTCTCAGACCTCTAATCACACACACATGCACAAACACACAGGTTGATTTGCCTGCCCTCACCTGTCCATCTTTCTCTGACTCTCCAATAATGCCCCTATCCACTTATCTTAATTGTGTGTCAGTGCGTCTTTCTGCGTGTGTATTGGTCTCCTCTTTGACAGTGGTCCTGACAGACTGTTCAGAATTCTTTGTGATGGCAAGATTAAAGGTCTAAGGTTTAATAACATCAGCTAAAGGTGTGTGCATGAACACACATACACACTAACACACACACTCTAACTCTTAGGAAGAGTGTCAGTGTGCTGTGCTCACTCTGATTGGCTCTGTCAGTCAGGAATGTGATAGGCAAGAGGCTTTAGAAGACCTCCAAATTCAGTCTCAGCCTGTTCAAAATCCTCCTAAGCTTTCACTCAGTATACTCACAGTGGTCAAACAGCCTACAGAGGCCGTACACAATTTTGCTGTAGATACAAAATGTTTTGGGCAATACAGCAAATCAAAATTACTATCAACAATTTTCTCTAACAATATTAATTAACATTTTTTTTCTTGAAATTGGATTCAATTCACTATTAATGTTGTGTACAATGAGTTCAACTTGGTGTCTTTACATGATCTGTTTAATTTTTCTGGTTATATTTCTCTGGTTTCCTCCCACCTTCCAGTATGCAAAAGGGCCAATTTAAATTGTTGCTAAGTAAAAATTTTAAGTGTAGTGTTCTTTATTGGACTGGTGTTCCATCATAGCTGTATCACTATCACATTGTCCAGTGTTCATAGGTGACCAGGATTCCAGGTTCATTGCTACTCATACCAGGATAAAGCAGATACCGAAAATGAATAAACACTAAATAGTTTAAAGTATGCACAATTTTAAATACAAATGTTTCCCGATCGGTCTTTTGGGATATTTAAGGGTTCTTATGCTCTAAAAAAAAGTTCTACTTGAAATACTATGTATAAAATGTGTGGTTCTATGAACCTTAAATAAGCACAGTGGCAACCATGGTGGGAGTAACTCAGCTACAAGCATTGTGTCATACATATCTAACCTAAGATTGTGTAATCTTTTTTTTAATTAAATATTTTTGTACCATTTATAATGCTCATGCAGGGTTGCCTGGATTATTCTATAAGAGGATTATGTATGGATATATGAACACTCCTAGTAATGAAATAATATTACAGTGTATATATATACAATATATACAGTATTAGATGCGCACTGTGTCACTAAGCTTATGGTAATAGGACAATAATTTGGCTTTGCCTATCAGAAAAACTAAAATACAGAACAGTACACCTACACCTACACCTGAAACTTTCAGCATGCTGTCTTTGCATAACTCCATAGAGTTGCTCTTTAAGTCAACTGTTTGCCAGTGTTAAAAGTTTAGGCAAAATGTGAAGTGACTTCGAACAGTAAAAAGTGAATCAGGTTTATAATTTTATCCCATGACTCAGAAGTAAAGTTTTAGCAGCAGTCCCATGCATTTCAATGCTGTTTCATAACGCATGTCTAATGCTTCAAATCTGCCATTTCAAGGGGTAAATTTAGCAGATATAATGTGCTTATTTCTGGATTATTTTGCATACCCATGAGTTGAAAATTGTTATAATAAATTAATTAACAGTTTATGTTAATTATGCATTAAATATAACGGGCAATGAGGTCAGTGTCCCATACTTGTGCACTAATAAGACTTGCTCTGCAAGCTTTCACAGCACCAAATTGGCAATACTGCCCACCCAAATCAATGTCTCTAAATATTAGACAATAGACATATGTGTGACTCATACATTGGGACACCTGACCAATCACACCCATTTATAAGGTGGCATAAAAAAGTTTAGAGACTATTTTTGTAAAATACCAACAGATTGTAGCAAAAGCACGCATGCACAGGGAGCACCGACCTTCATATGTCACTGTGCCAAAAGACATTGTCCTGTATACATCGGGAGTTGTACAACTGGTGCCATTCTGACCATGTGCATAACCACAGCTGCGGGTTCATCATGGACAGCAAGTTAGAACAAAAAGCAAACGTGAAACTTTGCTTGAAACTGGCAAACCTACCACAGAGACATTTTTTGCATGATTCGGCAAGTTTATGGCGATGCTGTAATGAGTCATTCGAGGTGTTTTGAGTGGCACACACACTTCAGAAGGGAAAAGAACTTCAATGGAAGATGACGAGAGATCAGGAAGAACTTCACTGAGCTCAACCCCAGATGATGCCAAAACCATGTGCATAATGAGCATCAAAAAACATTGCTGCCATTGTCGGTGTGTCATACAGAACAGTCCAAGCAATCCTCACATGTAATTTAAACATGCGTGGACTCATTGTGGATCAGTTCCGGTGACTAAACTTGGGTGTACGGGTATCACCCTGAGAGAAAGCAACAGTCTTTTTTGGCATTGTGCATCGAGAATTCCTCCCAAAGGGCAATTGCAAGTTCTACTGGCAGGTTTTGAGGCATCTGAGGGAGGACATTTGGCAAAAAGGACAGGATCTGTGGTGTGCTAGTCTCAAAACTATTTGATAACTGGAGCCCTGGGGCTACAGGTAGTTTTCATCCCAATGGTATTTAGTAAGGTTGAGGTCAGGGCTTTTTTTTACAGAAAACTTGAGTTCTTCCAAGCTAACCTTGGAAAAAAATTTCTTTATGGCCCTTGTTTGTTGCTGAAGAGCATCGTGATGTGGGAACAGTTTTGGAATAAGCACGTCAGTTCCATCAAGTAGAAAATCTTAATGCTCCAGCATATATATATATATATGTGTGTGTGTGTATATATATATATATATATATATATATATATATATATATATATATATATATATATATATATATATACATATATCACTATGACATTGAGTTGTCCACATAGAGTATTAAGCATAGTTCAAATGTATATTTATAAATACACTTTTTTTACTTAAGACCTGGTTAAAAAAAATAATAATAAATTCTTTGTCAAAATATAAAGTAGGCTGGAACCCATAAGTAAAATTATATAAAGAATTTAAAACACTGATATTTTGAATGTGTGAAGGAGCGATATGATATAATTAGAAAGTCATGTGTTCCTTGCGCCATCTCTTAGACTCTAAGTCTTGTAGAAGGTCCTTGTCATGGAGAGTGTAAGAGAAAACGGAAGGTTAAATACATTTTGGAGATGTATGATTTTTTATGTATTATATTTGCAATATTACTAATGTGAATTATTCCTAGTCAAGTACAATTGGGATAAACGTATGTAAATTTGATTGTCCACTCAATTCTGTTACATTCCTTCAGCTTTAATATAACTTTAAATCCATGATACAAGATACAAGCTAGAGCTAGAGCTGCTTAGAGGGAACAAAACAAAACAGGAACAATCATTTGTATTCTGCAAGTTACGAGTGTCTAAGAGTGTGTAGTTCAGGGTTTTTTCAAATACTGTCTTGGGGACCATCTGCCCTCTATAGCATCAATATTTTGTAGATCCCAACAAGCCTGATCCAGCTCACCAACTAATTAGCCCTTCAAAAGTTGGGCCATGTGTGTTGGGAGCAGATAAACCTCAGAACTGTTCAAGGTAGTGTTTCCCAGGACTAGAGGTGGAGCAGTCTGGGAGCAGACTGATCATTCTTTCTCAGAGCCTTTGGGTTATGTTCTCTTCTTGCCTCAGAGCTTGACTTTATACCTCCCTGGTACAACTCACCTCACAAGAAGAAATTAAATGCCTTTGTAATGCCCTACAAATCATTTGAAATAGCTCATGGAAGGGGTTTAAAATCAATGAATTTCAAGTGGTGCTTTGTGCCAATTATAACACCAGTTTACAATTCAAATTTGTCTCGGTTTGGGCTAGTCTGTGGAGTTTATAGCTGGCAATAAAAATTATTTTTCAATTTCAAACCAGTCAGAAAGCGGTCAAACATTTGATATTTTTAGACATGATTTGGCTATTGGAGACTATGAAATATCATCAAATCATCCTGAATCCCATCAACATCTGTTTAACAGTATCTGAAACAAAAATTTGCTCTCCTCATGGTGCCTTATTTTTTACACATAATGTCCTATGAATCAGCATCTTAGAAAAGCAGCTTTTTTTAGATGTAAGTATGAAACCTATACTTAATAAAAACAGTTCAGCTGGAAAAAAAAAAAATGCCAAGTTATACAGTAAGTTATAAAAACTTTGTCAGGTTGGATAAAATAAAGTAACATTTGGAAAACAGAACTATAATAATGATAATAGAAGTGTAATACATTTGTTTTAAAACACTTGACATTAGAAATAAAATGTTAAGTCAAAGCAATCACAAACAATTTAAATAAAAAACAGTATAGGTTTTAATTATGCATGCTATTCTTGAGCTGCTTTCCCAGCAGATCATTAGGCCGTTGATTATGGCAAACGTTTTATGCTGGATGCCCTTTCTGATACAAATTGAGAATGTACTGGTTGGGTTATTTTCATGTAAGGGAATCAAACCCAGGCCATTGCAGTGAGAGTACAAATTAAGGACATTTCAAAGAAACATTTTTGCATGAAAACTATAAACTCAGGCATTTTTTAAGTTTTCTTAACATTTCAGAGTGAGAGAATGTAAACGTAGGATGTAAAAAACTGATATGCATTTAAAATCCCTACTTCACAATGGAGAACAAAATACTTTTGGTAGAACACTATTGCCTGTAAAATGCCAATGCAAGAACTACCACAATCCTGCAATGTTCCAAAAAAGACCTGCTGAAATTATAGGTTTGCTTCACAATGTTATCATTCTAATTGTAAAAAATAGAAATAATATGGTAACATTCTTAGATTCTTAAAAATGTAGCTTGAACATTTTTACAGATGTAGGAGTTAATAATATCATAAGACCATTTCTAAGCATGCATTCTCTGAGCACCTAGAATACATAATGAAAGTTCTTGTTGAAACTACCTGGATGTTCCTAGAAGTCAGTCATTCAGAAAATTAGCCGCTAACCTAAAATTGTTAGCACAGTTAAATGTGTAGTTAGTGTATCTAAGGCCTGAGAAAGGATGCTGCATGTTGAGTTTGTAGAGAGTCACGTAGGCAGGGTGACTCTAAACCACTATGTCTGACCTCTAGCTGACTCTGGTTGAACTAATTCTAATACCTTGATTGGGAATGTGTGTGTGTGTGTGTGTGTGTGTGTGTGTGTGTGTGTGTGTGTGTGTGTGTGTGTGTGTGTGTGTTAGTAGAATAGTGTGAAGGTGTAAGCTGAACATCTTGAAAGCATTGTGGCGCCATGGTTTGACTTTGCCGTCATCGCTGTCCATATACACACACACACACACACACACACACACACACACACACACACACACAGTTTAAAGTGTCATTCAGCTAAAAGCCTCAAGCCTTGAATTCCCACAGGAGTGAAAAACAGAATAGCTTTTTTAGGTTTGTAGTAGAAGGAGAAGCAAAGGAGAGTGTCATAGTGAATAGGTACTGAACAAGTTAATATATACTATATTACCCACTTATTCTGTAGTCCAATTGAAAATAAGTGTATTATTAGCCAATTTAAACAGTCATTTGCAATATATGGCCAATAGTATGTGAAAACCTAACCACCCATAAAGGTTCTTCACCAAAACATTGGCACAAAGTTGGAAGCACACAGTTTTTCCTTCACTGGAACTAGGAGGCCTAAACCTATTTCAGTATTACTTTAGTATGTCTTTGTACACAAAGTAAGCTGCATAAAGACATGTTTTGCCTGGTGTATAAGAACTCAAGTGCTCTGCACAGAGCTTTGACCTCAACCCCAGTGAACACGTTTGGAATGAACATTGTTGCCTTTTTGACATCACTACCTGACCTTCACTTGTGGCTGAAAGAACAGTGTCTGGCACCCTATCTAATTTATACAACTGAGCAGTTAAGGGTTAAGGACCTTGCTCAAGGGCCCAGCAGGGGCAGCTGGGTGGTGGTGGGATTTGAACTCTTGACAATCTGAACCTCCTTAAAATCACATTCCAAAATCTAGTGGAAACCTTCTCAGAGGAGTGGAGGTTATTCTAATAGCATAAAGACCCTGACCTACAGCATTAGCTAGATTTTCTAATTATAATACTGCATATCCCATCAACATGACTTTGCTGTGAGCTAAATCATATTAGATTTTAAATATGATTGAACTTGTAATGAAAAGAGGTCAAGACAGAGATCAGAAAGACAGATATAGAGAAAACTAAATGAGCAAGTAAGCAAAAAGACAAGGGTCAAAACTAAAAATAAAGTGGGGACCCAATACAATACAGCATTAGTATCATCACAGGAACATTGCTGGGGTAAAAATGACAACTAAATGTTTTTGGAAATCTAGAGATGGAGAATTCAAAATGTGATTGTGACATTTCTGGTTTGACCATGTGGTTTGTTTTTTTGATTTGGCAGTGAATCTTTGGAATTGTAGTTCTGCATGATTTGGTTCACAGTGTGAGAGTTCAGTCCGTGCTCGGTGTTATTTCCTATTGTTTTTTTGGGTTTCCTCCAGATTTCTCCAATTGTTATCCACCTTCCTTTAACATGCTAGTAATTACTTTATCTCTAATAAATCCTTTTGTGCATATCAATTTTTAGGTGTATTCCTGACTTACACCCACTGTTTCTAAGTTAAAGAATCTATTGTGACTTAGACTATTATAAAGCAGTTGCTGAAGATGGATGAATGAGTTGGGTTGTGGCTTGGCACTGCTAATGTAACAGATTTCCTATTTGTGCAAGTATATGTAATTTGGGTACTTATTAACTGATGGTTTAACTATTTAAAACATTTGAATTTTGTTACTGGACAATCTTTTGAGCTTGATATCAAGAGGCAGACTTGGCAGCCCTGTATCATGTTTTGCATATTAATACAGGTTTGCTTTGACAAATGCAATGGCATTTTATGTTAGAATGATTAAATAAATAGATAAGTTGTTGTAATATCTTCTGTATGGATGCCAATGTGTGTTCCATGGCCCATTTACAATTAGCACAAAATACATTTTATAGAACCAAGAAAACGTATCATATCACCCTGGTTTTAGTTTCTTTCTGCTGGCTTCCTGTCCATTACAGGGTCCATTTTACGTCTTTTTGTTCATTTTTAAGGTCTTGAAGGACTAGCCCCTCCTCTGTATCTGACTTGTTCTTCAATGATTCTGCAAATAGGTCCCCGAGGTCCTTAGATCAGTTACTTTTAGCCATTACACAGTCTCCACTAAAGTGTAAGAGTAACCATGTCTCCTCATTTACTGCACCAAGGCTGTGGAACAGCTTGTCACTCTATTACAGCTCCTACTAAAAACATAAATAGGGACACATATCACATCTTTTATTTAGATTTTGATGTTAGTTACCTATATGTTTAATTATCACTTTAGCTGTCATTTCATAGTTAAATTGTACTTGAAATTTCTGCACATTTTTAGGTTCCTATGTTAATGTAAGCAACTTTGTGCCATTAAATTTATTAACTGCTTTGTACAAAAGGTCAGTGTCCTCAAGGCTCTATTTTATCTATCTTCTATTAGAGCACATGTTCAGATGCCACTTCAATGGATTTAATGTAAAATGGATCAAACGATTTTGAAGAGTCCATGCCAGCTCAAATGAACACTGTTATTAAAGCCAAAACTGAACATACTAAATACTGAGGAAAATTATTTTGCTCAAAGCATTATTTTTTTACTTTTATATTGTTGTCAATAATATAATTTATAATAATATTGTTGAAATAAATAAAAGATATTTGCAAAACAGAAGTATGTTCATTAATGGTCAAAGAACATTGTTCTCTATTGTGTGCAACTTTAATCTTTTACATAGTAAAAAAAAAATTTTAACTTCATTTGTGTTTTGGTGGTTAATTAGGTGAAAGATTTACTCCAAAAGTACCATGAAAGAAAGTTTGGTTCCCTTTTTTCCAGCAATGTATTTACTTCAGTCTCCCTTTTACAAGCTGTTCAGTCTGTTAATACCCAAAGGCCATTAAAAGGTATTCGTGTTATGACAGGGTACGGCACCTTCATTATTTTTCCCAACCAGATCAGAAAGCAATGTGTGTGTGTGTGTGTGTGTGTGTGTGTGTGTGTGTGTGTGTGTGTGTGTGTGTGTGTGTGTGTGTGTGAAAGAGAGAAAGAGAGAGAGAGAGAGAGAGAGAGAGAGAGAGAGAGAGAGAGAGAGAGAGAGAGAGAGAGAGAGAGAGCGAGCGAGCATGAAGAAGTCTTTATCTGTGTGGACTTAGAGGGGTGGTGTGTTGAGGAAGTGGGGGGTTTCATTAGTGAGCTGATTAATTGGAATGCTGCCCCGGGTTCCTATAGATTATTATGAGGGAGACAATTAGAGTGAACCTGAAGAACAAAGTCAGTGCACTATTGGAGCAGGGCATGAAGCACGAGAGAGATTGAGAGCTCCATTGATTTCAGTAAGGCTTATTAAAAGCAGAGCAGATAGATAAAACCTCAGCATCTTAAAACATCTTAATCAAATCAAAGTATATGAAAAAACATTGCAGTGGTAAATGAATGGGCGAGAAACGAGTGTGAATCGAGAACGGGCTGCTGTTTAAGTCCAGCGCTATTAAATATTTATGTTAATGAGTTGGCAAAGACTTCTTAAGAAGAATCTACAGCATCTAGTCTTTTTCTGCATGTCTCATAGATTCAATTCCCATTCAATGCAGATGACCTGCTTTTGCAATCCTATACTGAGCAGCACTGCACTAAACATGAACTAATGCAGATTTCATAGAATAACCATTAAACTGTTCTTCGAGGCAATTAATCATTCTTAAATCGCTAACTTTTTAGTCACTTTTTTAGAAAATTAGCCAGGCAGAGAATAAGCTGAGAAAAAGCATACAAGGCAATACATATGTCAGGAGGTGCAGCTCAAAATTCAATTGCATAGGACACTGGCTTATTAGAGGGCATCACACACACATGTACTTGCTTGATTTGTTCACACCTACTGGCAAGTCCCCAGAGTAAAATGTACACACTCATAGAAAGCTAATCTCTGTAACAACTTAAGCTTTAAACCCTGAGCTATGAAGCACAAACTCTGGTACTGCTCTACCATGCCACCCAGAGGTTTCATCTTGAAATCAAATCTAACTTTTTACTTGAACCCTGTGTCACGACACAGATGTAGCCATATCATACGCCTGTCATACCTGTGTAATGAGGACACAGGACATTTCCCCTCCCTGCTAACAGCGATCTCACTCACCAGAGTACTGGTGCAACATCGGACATTCCTTTCCCAGATACAAAGTCCTTTTAAAAGATTGTGGATATTAATTTATGTACGGAATAAATGAATTAATTTGCCACTCTTTGCATAGGTTCCAAGTCTTGTTATTGCTGATTGCATTTTATGTGCCTTGAACCAATGCTTTTTTTAATGGATCTGTCTTTGATTCCCCTTTAGGACTTATTTTCTGAATGTTTGAGAAGAATTTTTTCCTTTTCGAGTTATGGACTGCCTTTTTGCTTTGCTCTTGTGTTGGATTTTTTGGGACTTGATTCGGATTCTGCTCCTTTGTCTTTGAGATTCTGTCCTGTGGAATCTGATTTGCTTGTCCCCTATTTCTGTGCATGCTTGGACTTTCAAATAAAATTATGGATTTTCCAACCTGTAATGTAACATCAGTAGCCAGATTAATCTGTGTGTTAATTTCTACTGTCTCTTTTTTAAATAGGATAATTATGGTAATTATGTTAAAACTTTACAATAGAATATTATCAGTTCCTGCATGGAGAAAAGAGGGAAACCACAAAGTCTCTGGGGTGAGTCAGAAACAGCAAGTAGCTTTGGTTTCTGCACTAAAATTACTTTCAGCATCACATTAAAAACTTTCAGAATTTTCCCTTCTGTTAGTTGGAATGAGTTTACTTAATCCACGTCTGTTGTTTACTTTAAATGAACGAAAATAATTTGTAAGCATAGCCTCTTATTCTGTCTCTTCTTCAATAGCTATCTGCATATCACCGTCCACGTCATTAGGAAGTCTGAAATGAGGTGGCATCTAAAAGTTTCGAGACTAATGATAACTGGTGATAATTGGTGCTATTCTAATCACGTGTGTTACCACATCTGCGATTTGATCATGGCCTGGACAGCAAGATAGAATAAAGAGCAAAAGTGAAATTCTGCATAAAACTGGAAAAATCAGCCGCAGAGATGTTTGCCATGACATACATTTGACATACGGCGATGCTGCAATGAGTCATTTGAGGTGTTTTAAGTGGTCTGTGCGCTTCAAGAGCGGAAGAACATCAATGAAAAACGACAAGCTCAACCCCTGAAAATGTCAAAACCATTCAGCAACTTGTCCATGGTGATCATTGGAGAACAATCTACATGATCCTACTTTCGCACTATCCCTACTTGCAGATTTATCTCCTGTAGACTTTGCCTTCTTTTCGAAGATGATGATGATTCAGCTCAAAGGTTGCCATTTTGACACTATTGTGGAGATCCAGCACGAATCAGAGAAGGTACTTGACACACTTCGAAAAGAAGACTTCCAGGACACGTTCCAGAAGTGTCAGAAAAGCTAGGAGGGCTGTGTTACTGTGGAAAGAGACTATTTTGAACGTGATAGTCTGTAAATGTCGATAAATAAAGTACTTTCTTGTAAAAAGAACTAGTCATGAAACTTTGATACCACCTCGTACATCTGCACATTCATACAATCAGCAAATCACATGTCAGTAATGCAATGAATAAAACCCTGTATGCAGAAATCAAGACCTTTATGTATTCATTCTATATTTATATATATGTATCTAGATTTATATATATATGTATATTTATATTCATTCTAAGAATGGTGAAAATGATGATTGCCTGGTAGTTTTTTTTTCCAACTATCCAGTTTTGATGAATTTGTGTATACTGTAGTCTTATCTTATCAGGTTCCCTGGTGGTCTAGTGGTTAGGATGCGGCGCTCTCACCGTTGTGGTCCGGGTTCGATCACCGGTCAGGGAACCAACTCCAGCCATTAGGGTTCCACAAGCCTTAGTGCCGGTCCCAAGCCCGGATAAATGGGGAGGGTTGCGTTAGGAAGGGCATTCAGCGTAAAAACATGTGCCAAATCAAACATGCGGGTGGTCCGCTGTGGCGACCCACTACAGACTACTATCTGTAGTCAAGCTTTGATGTATTCCTGATCTCCATATTTAAGTGGATATTTGTGTTGAAATAGCCTTCCTTCCATCAGAGAGAAACAATCTGCCCATTCATTTTTGACCTTTCTTATCAACAAGACATTTACAATAGAAGAACTAGATCACTTTATTTTTTTCTCAACATTCTCAATAAGACTCTCTTGCTTGAATTGAGGATCAACAGTTTTTGACATACTGAAATTCGGGTCAAAGGATTTATGGATCCTGGGCTCCATGGATCATAATCGGGGTGTAGCTGTTAATCTTATGCCTTCTTCAATATCGAAATGGTCATTTAGCTATAATTAGTTCATTAATATGATCCGCTCTATTGCCCACACACAGATGCCTACATTTGTTGTGTCTGTCTGGCATTCTGCTTCATCCAGCTGTCTTTTCTCTGTGTTAAATCTATTTGTACATATTTCTATTGTCATCTATTTTCCATTACAGTATATTGATGTATACCTTTCTTTTTATTATGTATTCTTTAATCTCTCTAGTACCAAATGAGCTCAACAAAATTATGAAAGGATTCACTTTATTTTAACACATATCAGCCAAATTATGTTCTGAGCTTGATAATACAAGCATAATTACGTTCATAATCTCATCCTTGGCATGATGCCATCTTTAATAAAACTACTATTTAAAATGTACTAATAATTGTTTAATACATGATAGTAGTAATTTGCCCACTTAACGGTACATAGAAAATAGGATGAATGAATCCCATAATGCTATGCACTGTGAAACTGATTCTTGAGCCCCTCACCTTCCTCTCAGTGATTACAAGATTTAGAGCACATTACATGCCTCCTCATTCATGTTCATTGACCATAAAGCACATACACAGACAGACAGACACACACATACACACACATCTAACTAATGCCACACAATCAGTCCCCAAGCCATGAGCTAAACACAGTCATGCATGCAAAAACACTGCAATAAATGACAACTCTCAAAAAAGATTACAACTATTTACAGCTCAACAAATAATGCCCGAAATCGAGCGCTGAAAATAGAGTCAGTATCGCCCAGCTGCTGCTGCAGACATTTTTTCTGGCTGAATAAGTTTACATTCTTGTGACAATACAGAAACACTCCAAACTTTTTCCCCCTCTATCAGGAGTTAGAGATCTTGTTTTTCATTAACTTTTCAAAGAAAAAATTTGCTTTTCTTCCCTCCAGCTTTTTGTTCACAAGATGTTTTTGTTTATCGCTTCAGATTCTTAGAAAAGCAAGAGACAGATACAATTTTTTTGTAACACCAGCAATGTACAAATGACAAAGAACAAAAGGCAGACCCCTTTTGAACACACAGGGCTTCATATAAAAGAACATCCAGTCATTTCACAGCTGATAGGCCATTTCTGTATTGTCGGAGACAATACTTAGGACATTAACCTTTATTCATCCACCGGGTTCTTTTATCTGGTGTGACTTGCAAGTGAAGCAGAATTCAAATCGAAACATAAAGCTGAGCAGGGTTTTTTTCCCCTCAGTGACTCAATATAGCTTTTTTGAGATCAGTCCTGAGACTTGAACAAACAAACCAAAGCCTGCATATACAGTTCTTTTAAACTATATTACCCATGGCCCTTTTTGAATGCGTAGCCTTAACTTAGTAACTTTTTACACTGAATATATTTCATTACTGTTTTAATCCTCAAAGAATAATCTTTCTTGGTATCTTCATTTCTGACACACAACACTAATGCATTGAGTTACTGAATATGTCACATAAACGAGTTTTGCTCAAGCTAGCTGGACAGTAGTCATGATTCATGTGCCTTATTACATCAAATAAGTGCTACCATTTTAAGTACAAAAAATATTACATCAATAAAAATATATATCCATCTGGAGTAGAGAAAAGAAAGAAAGAAACGAGGAGGGAGAAGGAAAAAAGTACATAATGTATGCTAAAGGTAATTGGTTTATTAGGGCCGCTATCTTCGTGGAAACTTGTTAGCTATAAAAAGGAAAAAAACAGTCATTGTTCAAACTAGAGTATTAAGCAAGCATATTAGCTACATGTATTAGCATTGTTGTGTATGCTGTCAGAAGAATAATACGCAGCAGAACGGTTGAGTCGTGTTAACTCACATGGTCTTTACTCAGAACTGCCATTACTAATACAGCACTACATAAGTCACCACTAGAGGGCAGGCTTATCACAGAATGCTGATACCAATAGTACATATATTACAAGCATTATATTTTGCTACAGGTTTAGATTAGCTGGTAATGGTGGTTTGTGTAAATATTTGCAGTCAATCATTTGTTTTTTCTTTTTAGTTAGCTTGCATTAGCTTGACAGTTAGAGTGAGACATTTGTAAAAAAGACAACATAGCAAAGTCAAAATAGCTAAACATATTCTTATAGTTTATGTGTCTGCACTCTTCTGCTGCTATACTGTACCTTTGCAATATTTAGGTTTGGCACGTATCTACTGCAGTAATTAAAAAATGTAAAGAGTTGTGGCATGGTGTATGCACTTGTTCAATGTATGTTTGTGCACTGGCCATGATCTTGCCTAGGGCCCCCAGATCCCTAAGGCTGACCTGGTCCCTAGCACAGAGCTATAATGGCAAGGTTACAACTCCTGCATTTCTTCCTTGACACCTCTTCTATCAGCATGGCCGTTGTGTGTAGTATTTTAAACAGCTCAATATTTTGTATTATTAAATATCAGATTTTTGTTTATGCAGGGGAAAAAAAATCTAATCAGTTGGAAATTGAGGTAGGAAATCAAAAGTGATGATGTAGATATTGTTCTGGTTACAGAAATTCTTTTTTACAGAGTGTTTATTTCTCTGGGGTTGTGTTAGCTTTTCTCTCGGCTCACCCCTGCTATAACTAACACGCGCTATCTGTGCAGCTATGAAGCACTTTCGATAAAGAATCTCACCAACCTCTGCATTTAAGAATAAGATGGTAAATACTGCCTGAATCTTATCCAGCAATTTATCAATCTATCTATATTTTTCTCATCGACATTTACTTTAACAAACACGCTGCCCTATATCCTGCCCTGCTGGACAAATCAGACTAAATTACATGCCTCTTCATCCATGTTCACTGACCCTATCACCACACTGCTAACGAACACAGCACATATGGCCCATGGGCCATGAGCTAAACTCAGCCGTGCATGCAAAGCGCCTGCAATAAACGACAATGCGGAGAAAGATTACTGCGATTTACAGCCAAACAAATAAGGACTGAAAATAGCACCGGTATCACCCAGCTGCTGTTGCAGGCAGTCTTTCTGGTTGAATGAGTTTATACTGTAATGACGATGAGTTAGAGGTCTACTTTTATAATGGCAGAATAAAAAGAAACCCGCACAGAAAGTCTTTTGTTACAGAAAATACTGTATGTCCTATCTACACGCTGAGAAATATATAAAGGTTTCTTCAATTGTCTGTCTTAGAGAATTCCCTTTTTATAGTCTAGCATTTTCTTAACAAAAATCGTTTCATGTAGGACCTTCTTTGGATCCAAATAACTCTTAATTATCTGAAAACATCTCTTGAAGAACTTTTTTCGTATTATTGTGGGGTTTCATAGAAAACTAGGACTGGGGCTACAGTGTCATATGTTGTTTTCAGAATCTGTGAATCTTCTTCTGCTACCTTGTAGTCCCAGTTTTTATTCAAGGACGCAATACTTTGCTTCAGCACAAGAGGGCAGAGTTTAGCTGTTGTGGTTTACTTATAGGTTCAACACGTAATTCATGTTTCCACTGTTAAATTCTTTTCTAAATGTTAAAGTCGTGAAAAATGCCATGAAAAATGTAAGACACAAACTATAAGATTATTAAAGAACAAATCTATCCATATAATCAATACATTTTGCATGTACAGGTGCAACTCAATAAATTAGAATATCATTAAAATGTTGATTTATTTTAGTAATTCAATACAAAAAGTTAAACTTGTATATTCTGTAGATTCATCACACACAGACTGATATATTTCAAGTGTTTATTTCTTTTAATTTTGATGATTATGGCTTACAGCTAATGAAAACCCAAAATTCAGTATCTCAGACAATAAAAATATTATTTAAGACCAATAAAAATATAAATAAATAATAAATAAAAAAATAAATAAATAAATAAATAAAAAAGATTTTTATATACTGTTATACTGCTAAAATACTGATGGACTTCGCATGATTTACTGCAGTGGCATTCGAGGCGACTGGTCTGTGACGCTGCTGACGTGTTATGGAAGCCCAGGTTGCTCTGATAGTGGCCTTCGGCTCTTCTTTGTTGTTGGGTCTGGTGTCTCATATCTTTCTCTTTACAATACACCATAGATTCTCCATGGGGTTTAGGTCAGGCGTGCTTGCTGGCCAATCAAGCACATGGATACCAGGATCCTTAAACCAGGTATTAGTACTTTTGGCAGTGTGGGCAGGTGCCAAGTCCTGTTGGAAAATGAAATCTGCATTTCCATTAAGCTGGTCAGCAGAGGGAAGCATTAAGCGCTTTAAAACTTCCTGGTAGACGGCTATGCTGACCTTGGAGCTCATAAACTCAGTAGACCAACACCAGCAGATGACATGACTCCCCAAAATACCAAAAGTTAAGTTTTATTTGTATTATCCAAAAGTAAATAATTCTGATAGTTCAGACAAAACTTAGCATTTATCTCGCAATTTTATAATATCTCTTTTGGAATCAGTGAAACTAAAACACCAAGAGCAAATTTACTAACTTAGCTAACATCAACAAGATTCTTTAGATTTAAGTTGATTGTTATTTCATAATTGCACATAAGGCACAAATTGCTTATTATGTCAAATAATTGACAAAGTTTTGAGTAGATTCATTTGACAGAGAATTTAGTGAAGAAAGTCAAAAATAAAAATGAAAAAAGTCTGATTGGTAAAGCAACTGGACTAGAAACATTTCTGAGAAATTTGAGATCTTAAAGAGTACCTTGAAGATCAAACTGAAAATGGGGATTAAAAGTATGTTTATTGTTCTTGGAAAATACTTTTAGTATTTAGTATAGTGCAAGCATTAATTTTTTTTTAATGGTACAAACTTTCAATATAGTACTTAAGTACAATAATTAAGCAAAATTATTTACCTGCATTTCTTTCATGGTACTTGGTAGCCTGCATGTCAGTGGTGCAGAAAAAAAAATATATGGGTAAGTGCTATGCATTATATTATTTACAAATCTATTTTTGTTTATGCATGGCAAAAACTAAAACTAATTAAGGCAGAAGTCAGATGTGGCTGTGTGAGTATTGTTATAGAAGTGCATTTTCTTGGTGTATGGTTATTTGGTGTATGTATCTGTTATTTCCAGATTATGGATGTACATAGATTGATTGCAATTTGCTCACCTGCAGCACACATAAATAATGCAGCCAGATTTGGCTAGTCTGTGTGTGTGTGTGTGTGTGTGTGTGTGTGTGTGTGTGTGTGTGTGTGTGTGTGTGTGTGTGTGATTAATTTCATATTTCAGTACTTTTTTTATTTAGTATTCGATATTGATTTGACTGGAAAACCTCACCATGATCCTGAGTCAGCAAATTCTGTCTCCTTCTAAATATATCAGTTCTATTGACTGAGATGAGCTTCTCTGTTTTATGGATATGTCATTTCTGAGTTCGGGATAGTATGTGTTTCGGTAATATATAGCTGTTGTGCACAAAGATGATGTTAATCCATTTCCTTTTCTTGCATTCAGTTCACGTTGACTGAAACACACTAAGTAGTGTAGTTACCTCTCCACACCACCAGATGTAGACATTTGAAAGTGAACCAAACTGTTCACTGTTTTCTTGTTTCCTTGTTTCCTCTTTAAGCTTCTACAGTATTTATTTAAACACACACAGAAACAACTGTTTAACATTATCGGTGCTGACGTCAGTTTAAATAACTTTCCAAGAACACTTACTTGTTTCTTGAGAAGCCTTTTACTTTTCTTTAGTGTTTGTATAAATTCCTGCAGACCTAATAAAGATTGTTTCATCACTTTTCTCATTCTTATGTTCTTTCATTCCCTTCCATTCTTCCATCCGTAAGTATTTCACAAATCTATTCACTGTTTTGTTTTTTACCTTTTTATTTTGGCCCAGTGTCTTAAATATTTTCAGATTGAGTTTTGCAGTTTACTCTACAGATGACCTTACTTGTAGCACATACATGCATGCACACACACACCACACACACACACACACACACACACACACACACACACACACACGCACACATACTCACACACAAACATGCTTAAATTTAATCATGTGTATCAGCTGTGCAGTGCTGTGCTATAATTAGTGTGTATAAATACCAAGACTGAAACACAGACTCCCACATAATATCTAGGTGAAGACCTTCCTGTGAAAAATGTCTACACCTAAACACTAAATCTAAAAAAGATCACATTTCCCCTTTTTTAGGTCCCTTAGTTACAGTACTGTGTGTCTCAGAGTAAGTGCACAATTATAGGGCCATTCCAGTGGTTATGTAATGTTCTTACAGTCATTAGAATATATTTCACTGAATGAATGAATGAATGAATGAATGAATGAATGAATGAATGAATTAATTAATTAATTATAAATTAAGTTGGCTCAAACAGCACTGCAAATCATGGATATTAGCAATATCTTATTAGATATAGCGTCTTCTTTTTCTTCTTTCAGCTGCTCCCATTAGGGGTTGCCATAGCAGATCATTAATATCCATACTACTCTGTCCTCTACATCTGCCTCTTTCAAATCAACTATCTGCTTGTCTTCTGTCACCACATCTATGAACCTCCTCCTTGGTCTTCCTCTTTTCCTCCTTCCTGGTGGCTCCATCTTCAGCAGTCTCCTACCAATATACCCCATGTCCCTCCTGTACACATGTCCAAACCATCTCAATCGCACCTCTCTCACGTTGTCCCCAAAACGTCCTACATGCACTGTCCCTCTAATAAACTTGTTTCTAATCCTGTCCATCCTCGTCACTCCCAATGAAAATCTCAACATCTTCAGCTCTGCTTCCTCCAGCTCCACCTCCTATCGTTTAGTAAATGCCACTGTCTCTAAATCATACAACATCGCAGGTCTCACCACAGTCCTATAAAGTTTTCCTTTCACTCTTGCAGAGACCCTTCTATCACAAATCACTCCTCCCACTCTTCTAAACCCACTTCACCCTGCCTGCACTTATTTCTTCACTTCTCTAACACACTTTCCATTATTTTGCACTGTTGACCCCAAGTACCTGAACTTCTCCATCATATCCACCTCTTCTCCCTGCAACCTCACCACTCCACTGCCCTCCCTCTCATTCACACACATGTACTCTGTCTTACTCTTACTGACTTTCATTCCCCTTCTCTCTCAACAGCTCCTCATATGTCTTTTCTTTTGCTTTTTCCACATCCCTCTTTACCTGCTGCTGCAGCTTCTTGTAATCCTGCCTACTTTTGTCAAATTCTGTTTCACCAACCGCTTTCTCCTTATGCTTTTCTGTACTTCCTCATTCCACCACTACGTCTCTTTGTCTTCCTTTTTCTTTCCAGATGTCACACCAAGTACCTTCCTAGCTCTTGTCCTTTTCACTTCTGCAGTAGTTGCCCCTGTCTGACCTCTTCCCTGAATCACTGCAGTCTTCCTCCTTCAGTTTCCACCATATTATACTTTTTTCAGTGCTCGCTTTCCTCCTCCTCTTCTTCACCTCCAAAGCCACCCTACAGATCGCCATCCAATGCTGTCTAGCTTCACTGTACCCTGCCAACACCTTACAGTCTCCAATCTCTTATCCTGGCTATACAAACATTATGTAACTAAATTCAAGAAGCCTATTATTCTATTTGTTATTCAAACTCTCTCTCTCTCTCTCTCTTTCTCTCTATCTCCCTCTCTCTATTTCTTTAAATGAAACTATGTACACAGTATATTCACAATGTACATATTATAAGGGCTGATCATTTTTATAAATAAAAACACTGGACAGTTGATTTTAAAACCTTGCAACAGATTGCATCTATCTAACACATCACTCCAAATTCTCCCACAGGTGGTTGCAGTCTGGTGACTTCGAAGGTCACATCATCTGATGCAAATTAGAATGCATCATGCTACATGGATGAGTGTAAAATCATTCCGAAAAAAGACCATTACCATCAGGATAGAAATGTTTTAGTGGAGTAGGATAAAGGAGATCATCTAGATAAACCAATTGGATTCAAATTAGGGTAATAAAAAGCTCCCATTGCAAAACAAAGACACGTTTTTTTTTTTCTATTATTCTTTCTGTTTCAGACACTCAAAAATAAAGTACATGCATTCTCACAAGAAAAAAATATATAATGCAACATAAAACAAAGACAATTCAACAAAAGACAAAAAATGTTCTTATAATAACAAAAACTTTAACACACAACTACAAAAAGGCAACGTGAGACTTCTTTCAAAAATACACCATTGAATTATTTTATAGCTGTTAGTTGAGATAGCAATGAAACATCTGTGAAACATTTCCTTTATACCTTTGTTAATTTTTTTTCTAATATAGAGTTATTGTCAGTTTTCCCCTTTCGTTTTTTACAAGGTGATGGCCATGTTTGCATTTAACTCTACAGGATCCAGCTGATCATGAGTTTAGGGAGAACAGTTACCATGCTGGCAAATACTCTTCCTCTTTTTTCACATGATGCAGATGCATACAGTTTCTGAGAAGAATAAATACAGCAATAACAATAAGCATTTCTATAGCGCCTTTCATGATGAATACACACACACACACACACACACACACTAACACTTTACTATAAAGGTCATAAAACAGACTAAACTCCATTTTTCTTTTTACCCTGATCCTGCCTCCTTCCTTTCTCCTCCCTCATTATCCTATTTCTTTCTTTGCACGGGATGATCAGATGCTGCGACCCAATCAGAAAGGGGGTGGGATTTATGGGTGGAGATTCCTGAAGGAGGTAACAGGGTGGCAACTTCTGTTTCCACAAGACACTCGTTATTAACCATCTTTTGCAAATAATATTGTGGTCATATAATAATAATAATGATCAAATATATGATCCTGTATGTGTATATAAATATGTACACAATATGGTTGTTACAGCTTTTTTCTTCAGTCAAATGGTCTGTCATTACTTTGCCTAGGTTTTGTATTCTATTTTGATGCTCCAAAAATGGCAGTCACATGCTGCCTCTCTGAAGAAAAAAAACTGGACAGAGAAAGAGAAGTGGAGGTTTGTTTATAGTTCTTGTCAAGGTTATAACTATTCTGTTTATAGGAAGGGTTTTGTTGTGCCTCCATAGCAAAGCCATGAGGGTGTCTGTAGACACTTTACATGTTTCCATAACTGCACAAGACTCAGACATTCATACAAAAAGTTAGGTGCTCTGTTTGATTTTTTTATGTTTTTTTAAAGACTTTAGCTGCAATACCAGAGGTACTGTACAGAACTGGGTGTGTGCTAAAATGCCTTTGCCCTGGATCTTCATCTAATCCTATTGTGTAAGTGTCAGGAGGTGAAATGAAATGTAAGACAGTATTTACAGTATTGAAAAAAAAGTGTGTGTGTGTGTGTGTGTGTGTGTGTGTGTGTGTGTGTGTGTGTGTGTGTGTGCGGGGTGGGGGGATTTATAAGAGAATCTCAGACCCTCTATCTGCTCCAGAGGTAAACTTTTAACAGTTGTGCTTTGACCTCAACTTCCTTCTTAAGAGTTTTTGGAATTTTACACTTTTTTTTAACACATTGGGCAGCAAAAATCTTACATAAATGCAACCCCAATTGAGACAATGAGTAAAATGTAAATAAAACAGAATGCAATGATTTGCAAATATCATAAACACATTTGTTTACAATGGAACATAGAAAGCATGTTCAAATGTTTAAACTGAGGGAGAACATTTTCATTTGAAGACTGCAACATCAGAAAAAGTTGGGAAAGTGCACCTAAACAGTTAGAGAAGGATTTTGCAACGACTTTGGACAGAACTTCCTTAATCTGTGAGTGTGTCTAAAAATTGTGGAACAATTTCAGAATAATGTTCCTCAACATATGCAAATCTTTTATAGTACATAATATCATCAGAAATTTGAAAGAATCTGGAGAAATCTCTGTGCACAATGGACAAGAATGAAAATCAATATTGGATGCTTGTATTTTTCGGGTCCTCAGGCAGCTCATGATTCTGCAATGCTTATTAAGTTTCGGCTTCTCCCATTAGGTCGCCACAGCGGATCTTCCGCATGTTTGATTTGGCACATGTTTTTACGCTGGATGCCCTTCCTAATGCAACCCTCCCCATTTATCCGGGCTTGGAACCGGCACTGAAAGTGGCTGAGGTCGGTTCCCTGACCGGGGATCGAACCCGGGCCGCAGCGGTGAGAGCGTGGCATCCTAACCACTAGACCACCAGGGAACCTAAATCACTGCTTATTAACACCTCCAGAAATTAACACCGTTTGCCATGTCATCCACAAATGCAGGTTAACTCTCTATCATGCAAAGAAGGCATGTGTGAACATGATTCAGAAATGGCACCATCCTCTCTGGGCCAAAACTCATTTAAAATGTACTGAGATAAAGTGGTAAACTGTTCTGTGATCAGATTAATTTTTTTTTTTTTTTTTTTTTAGAAACTATGGATGCCACGTCCTCTGGACTAAACAGGAGGGGAATCATCTGGCTTGTTTTTAGCAGCCAGTTCAAAAAGCCACATATCTGATAGTATGGGAGTGCATGTGGAATATGGGCATATTTGGAAAAGGCTACATCAATGCTGAAAAGTATACACAGGGTTTTAGAGCAACAAATGCTTCTCAGGGAAAGGCCTTGCATATTTAAGCAAGACAATGCTAACTGCATGCTACAGTCACAACAGCATGACTTAGAAAGTAAAAGTAGAAAGTCCAGGTGCTGAACTGGCCTGCATGAAATCTAGACCTTTTACCATTTAAAAGCATTTGGTGCATCATGAAACGAAAAATACAAGTAAGGACACAAAGGACTGGTAGAATCCAGTACCAGACACATTCGGGACAATATTCCTGCACATTTTCTGAGACCTGTTGCAGCCATGAAATTCAAAATGACATTTTCATTTTTTTGGAATTTTGTTTGTAAAAGTACTGTTCCGCAAAAAAAAAAAAACTTTGATACAAGTAGCATAAAATTACTTTATTATTGAAGTAAAAGAGTAGCTAAATACTCTGTTATCTTTTAGATAAAGTAGTATCTCTGAGTACTCAGAGAAGTGAGTAATTCTGAGTGGTTTTTCCCCACTTACCCAACACTCAGTTCCAGTTCATTTGATTTGACAAGCTGTGTATCAAGAGCACATATATTCTGTTTAACAGCCCTTGTACTCTTCACTGTAATGAAATTTAATTTCTTGCAAAAGTTTGTAAAATTAAAAACTGTATTACACAAAATGCCTGACAACACTCAGATCCACCTGTTGCTTCTATGGAAACTATTTTCATTGAAGGCATAAATAAATGTAAAATGTATTGGCTTTGTTGTGTCTGAAATGTCAGTTACTTGATATCAAGTTTTTATTTATATGTATAACTATATTTAATTTATAACTGTTTAATAAAAGCAATATCACCATTACAATTGTGCTGCTGTACAGGATATCAGCACAGCTATAATTACCTAAGGCTGAATCACTTCCATTCTTCAGTAGAACAGTGCTGTTTTTCATGCAATATTTGCCCTTCTTGGCCTTGAAGTACATTTGCTGTTGTAGCCATGGACTCCTCAGGCACTGTAATGTTAATGATGCTTGAAGGATCCTCCACATTGCTACCAATGACATCCATTATTATTATTAGCAGCAGCTAGTACTGATTCTGTTGTCACCACTTAAATGGTCTATGCGATCTGCTTTGACTGATTATAAGGAATATAGCATGCAATTATGCTACAATATACAAAACAAAGGAAGGAAAATGAAAAAAAGGAAGGTGCAAGCCAGAAGAACTGTTCTATCACTTAAAAGGTAAATGCATTATTAACACAAACTATTTTTAAACCAATTAATAGCCTTTATTTGTTAGTTACAACCATGATATGTAACAACAAATGCTGTATTATATCTGCTTTCTTTTACTAAAACTGTAGTACGATCTTGGGTTACTGTGTCCACAGGGCTGAAATTCTTTTTACTGTTGGGTACAGATTTAAAATTTAGCCTGGGGTCATAAAATGACTTAGAAACCAGAGACTGATAGAGAAAAAGTCATGTGACTCTGTACTGTAAATAAAGCTATTGTATTGTTATTTGATTGTTTTGAGGGTGTTAGTGGTTACAGCTCTCTCTCTCTCTCTCTCTCTCTCTCTCTCTCTCTCTCTTTCTCTCTCTCTCTCTCTCTCTCTCTGCTAAGATCAGATTAATCAAGAACACAATTAGACAAAAAGACTATTCACTGGAAGAGACAAAGCAGTCTTGTGGTTGTTGTACATGTTTTAATATTGTAAAACATGTACAAAAAAAAAAAATTGGCAGCATTTTGTCAGATTTGGCAAGTTACGTTTGGAGGTTTCTTATCTGGCACATTTTTTTATCTCAGTGCAGATTTGAGATTGAGTAATGGTTTTTGTTTCACCTTTAATTATCAGTGAATGTACTACCAGTCCAAAGATAAAACGTTGCAGACATTATAAAATACTGCCTGATCATATAGTTTTAATAGTTTGCCTGGTCATATAGTCACCTTGCAATTTAATATGATTTTATGTTCTACATTTTTGTAACATAGTCATGTGATCGATTATATTGCAAAAAACTATATAAAAGGAGTAGAATATAAAATGGTATGAGGCATGTAAAAGTTATACAGCTGGGTAAAGGGCAGGCAAAGGATAAAGGGCAGGTTAAAAATATGTAAATGGTATTAAAGGATACTGCAAGCATTGGAATAGGTAAAAAAAGAGCAAAATTTATAAGGTTGCAGAGGAGTAAAATAACAAAGAATGGACAAGGAAAAGTGCTGAAAGTGCTGATCATTAAAGCAGTCCCAAAAGCACAAGTGAGGCAATGTCCTTTTCTCAGCAGATAAAGGAGATGAGGATATAAATAGGAGAGGTGTGCTTTCTTAGCTCTTTAAGAATCAGCCTGTAAACTTTGCACTCTGATGGGTCAGAATAAGACATGCAGCTATGCTAAAGTTCAAGGCAGAAAGGCAGACAGACAGAACTGTCTAGGAAAATATTAAAGGATATACTGTATTAATTTGACTATAGTCAAGATAATGACTTATTTGCAGTTTGATAGTGTCAAAAAGTGAAAAAAGTATTCTGGTTATCCTATGTTAAAAAAAAAAAAAAAAAAAAAAAAGACAAGTCAAATAACTCTTAAATCTAGAATTGGAATAAAATCCAAGTTTTACCGAGGGATTATACTGGGGTTATATTGACTTAAAATACAGTGGTGTGAAAAAGTGTTTGCCCCAAGGTGTGTGTCCCATTACGTCCGGCATAAAAGTAACACCACATTTCAGAAAAAGAACATCATACCAGCAGTAGAATATGGTGGTGGTAGTGTGATGGTCTGGGGCTGTTTTGCTGCTTTAGGACCTGGAAGACTTGCTGTGATAAATGGAACCATGAATTCTGCGTTTTACCAAAAAATATCCTGAAGGAGAATGTCCGGCCATCTGTTCGTGACCTCAAGATAAAGCGAACTTGGGTTCTGCAGCAGGACAATGATCCAAAACACACCAGCAAGTCCACCTCTGAATGGCTGAAGAAAAACAAAATGAAGACTTTGAAGTGGTCTAGTCAAAGTCCTGACCTGAATCCTATTGAGATGCTGTGGCATGACCTTAAAACGGCGCTGCATGCTCAAAAACCCTCCACTGTGGCTGATTTACAACAATTCTTCATAGATGATGGACCAAAATTCCTTCACAGCGATGTAACAGACTCATTGCAAGTTATCACAAACGCTTGATTGCAGTTGTTGCTGCTGGGGTGGCCCAACTAGTTATTAGGTTTAGGGGCAAACACTTTTTCACACAGGGCCACGTAGTTTTGGATTTTGTTTTCCCTCAATAATGAAAACATTAATTTAAAAACTGCATGTTTGTGTTATCTTTTACTAATATTTCTATTAGTTTGATCTGAAACATTAAAGTGTGACAAACAAGCAAAAAAATAAGAAATTTTTCCCACCACTGTATGTATGATGGTGCCATTGCCCAATGATTTACTTCTTCTGCCATAAGGTTTTATGTTTCTTTGTTAGTTATGGATTCCACACCCATTATTATATTAAATATAATACTGCAACTTTTATCAGATACCAAAGCCCTAGGTTGCTTTCTTTTACCAAAGCGTCTTATTGCCTATGACACCATTTTCATATAAAAATCTATTGTTGCAGATTACAGAGAGGAAATGTGGCACCATAATGGCATTATATTATAATACCCGAAGTCATTTTTATAAAACAATAGATGTATTCTGATTTTCTAAATAAAAGAAAATGGTAGTAAAACATATAAATAATAGTATAATTAAGAAAGAACCATATTATTATGTAAAATTAAGGAGTAAGAGTAAGTATCAATGGACAAAGATGCATCGTGACAGATGATTGGTATATTCATCTTTAAACGATATCATTATATTGCCCCATTACAGTAATACTGTGTGTGGGGTACTGGCTATTAAGAGTTTGGCATGTTCTGCCTAGTCATGATTGCTTCAGTTTCCTCCTGGTGCTCCGATTTCCCTCCACCACTAAAAAACAGGCTGTAGATAGACTTGCCATGTTAAATGTTCCTCTAGATGTAAATGTGTGCACATGGTGCTTTTAATGGACTGCCATCCCATCAAGAGTGTATTTCTGCTTCAGATATAGTTTTTTTTTCGCATCCACTGTGAGCCCAACCAGCATAAACTTTACTGAATTTAGGATAAATCCCATTACCCATCCTCCAACAGACAGCCTATAAACTAGCAGAGGTTAGGTGCTGCTTTTTCTACAAGTAGGTCATGTGTCTGCCCCAATACTGAATATATTTTTAGAGACTTGCACTTTTTTTATGCTATATTATATTATTATTTATCACACAATGTTTATAAGAGAAGCTACAGTTATACTGATTCACAGCCAGGGACCACTTTTACTATAAATTATGTTATATGTATCTACACACTTCAAGTATTAGATTGCAATAACACACTCATTCCTCCACTTTATTGGGAACACCGATACAGCTCCACATGCATTCAGTTATCTAATCATGTGTGAGCTGCAAAATACAAAAACATCATGCAGATACAGATCCACAGCACTGGGTAATGTTCACACATCAGAATGAAAAAAAAGGCAACATTTTTTACAGTTTTCTCAGTACACATTAGGCACTGTTGTGTGTAAAAATCCCAGGAAATCAGCAGTCTCAGAAATACCCAAACCAGCCCATCTGACACCAACTACCATACCCTTGTGATGATTCTTCTTCTTCTTCTTCTTTCGGCTGCTCCCATTAGGGGTCGCCACAGCGGATCATCCGTCTCCATACCACCCTGTCCTCTACATCTGCCTCTCCCACACCAACCACCTGCATGTCTTCCCTCACCACATCCATGAACCTCCTTCTTGGCCTTCCTCTTTTCCTCCTACCTGGTGGCTCCATCCTCAGCATTCTTCTACCAATATAATTCATGTCCCTCCTCTGCACATGTCCAAACCATCTCAATCTCGCCTCCCTCACCTTGTCACCAAAACATCCTACATGCGCTGTCCCTCTAATAAACTCATTTCTAATCTTATCCATCCTCGTCACTCCCAACGAAAACCTCAACATCTTCAGCTCTGCTACCTCCAGCTCCACCTCCTGTCTTTTACTCAATGCCACTGTCTCTAAACCATACAACATCGCAGGTCTCACCACAGTCCTATAAACCTTCCCTTTCAATTTTGCAGATACCCTACTATCACAAATCACTCCTGTCACTCTTCTCCACCCACTCCACCCTGCCTGCACTCTTTTCTTCACTTCTCTAACACACTCTCCATTACTTTGCACTGTTGACCCCAGGTACCTGAATTCCTCCACCTTCTGAAGCTCTTCTCCCTGCAACCGGACCACTCCACTGCCCTCCCTCTCATTCACACACATGTATTCTGTCTTACTCCTACTGAGTTTCATTCCCCTTCTCTCCAGCGCATATCTCCACCTCTCCAGGCTCTTCTCAACCTGCTCTCTACTCTCACAACAAATCACAATATCATCCGCAAACATCATAGTCCAGGGAGACTCCTGTCTGACCTCGTCCGTCAACGTGTCCATCACCACTGCAAACAGGAAAGGGCTCAGGGCCGATCCTTGATGCAGTCCAACCTTCACTCTAAACCAGTCTGTCGTACCTACTGCACACTTCACTGCCGTCACACTGTCCTCATACATGTCCTGCACCACCCTCACATACTTCTCTGACACACCTGACTTCCTCATACAATACCACAACTCCTCTCTTGGCACCCTGTCGTACGCCTTCTCTAAATCCACAAATACACAATGCAATTCCTTCTGTCCTTCTCTATACTTCTCTATCAACATTCTCAAAGCAAATAAGGCATCTGTGGTGCTCTTCCTCGGCATGAAACCATACTGTTGCTCACAGATGGTCACCTCTTCTCTCAGCCTGGCTTCCACTACTCTTTCCCATAACTTCATGGTGTGACTGATCAACTTAATACCCCTGTAGTTACTGCAGGTCTGCACATCTCCTTTATGCTTAAAGATTGGTACCAGCACACTTCTTCTCCATTCCTCAGGCATCTTCTCACCTTCCAAAATCCTGTTAAACAATCTGGTCAAAAACTCCACTGCCATCTCTCCTAAACATCTCCACGCTTCTACCGGTATGTCATCTGGTCCAACCGACTTTCCACTCTTCATCCTCTTAATCGCTGCTCTCACTTCCTCCTTACTAATCCTATCTACATCCTGCTTCACCAACTCCACATCATCCAACCTTCTCTCTCTCTGATTTTCCTCATTCATCAGCTGCTCAAAATACTCCCTCCACCTTCTCAACACACTCTCCTCACTAGTCAACACATTTCCCTCTCCATCCTTTACTGCTCTAACTTGCAGTACATCCTTTCCAGCTCGGTCCCTCTGCCTGGCCAATCGGTACAAATCCTTTTCTCCTTCCTTAGTGTCCAACCTCTCATACAGCTCCTCATATGCCTTTTCCTTGGCATTCGCCACATCCCTCTTAACCTGCTGCCGCATCTCCTTGTACTCCTGCCTACTTTTCTCATCACTCTGTCTATCCCACTTCTGTTTTGCCAACCTCTTTCTCCTTATGCTCTCCTGCACTTCCTCATTCCACCACCACGTCTCCTTGTCTTCCTTTCTATTTCCAGATGTCACACCAAGTACTTTTCTAGCTGCCTCCCTCATCACTCCTGCAGTATTTGCCCAATCATCCAACACCTCCTTAACACCACTGAGCCTCTCTCTGACCTCTTCCCTGAACCTCACACTACACTCTTCCTCCTTCAGTTTCCACCATCTTATTCTTCTTTCAGTCCTCACTCTCCTCCTCTTCTTCTTCGCCTCCAAAACCATCCTACAGACCACCATCCTATGCTGTCTAGCTACACTGTCCCCTGCCAACACCTTACAGTCGCCAATCTCCTTCAGGTTGCATCTCCTGCATAGCACATAGTCCACCTGTGTGCACCTTTCTCCACTCTTATAAGTCACCTTATGATCCTCCTTCTTCTTAAAATAAGTGTTCACCACTGCCATTTCCATCCTTTTAGCAAAATCTACCACCATCTGCCCTTCCACATTCCTCTCCTTAAAACCATACCTACCCATCACCTCCTCGTCACCTCTGTTCCCTTCACCTACATGCCCATTAAAGTCCGCCCCAATCACCAACCGTTCTTTCCTAGGTACACCATCTACCACTTCATCTAATTCACTCCAGAATCTTTCCTTCTCCTCCATCTCACAGCCAACTTGTGGAGCATAGGCACTGATGACATTTATCATCATCCCTTCAACTTCCACCTTCACGATCATCACCCTATCAGAAACTCTCTTCACCTCCACTACACTCTTACTGTACTCTTCCTTCAGAATCACCCCTACACCATTTCTCTTTCCATCCACACCATGATAAAACAGTTTAAATCCACCTCCAATGTTCCTGGCCTTACTCCCTTTCCACTTGGTCTCCTGAACACACAGCATATCTACCTTTCTCCTCTCCATCATATCAGCTACTTCTCTCCCTTTACCCGTCATAGTACCAACATTTAAAGTACCAACCCTAACCTCCACTCTCCTACACTGCTCCTTTCCCTGCCGTCTCTGTAGACGTCTTCCTCCTCTCCTTTTCCTCCTTCGGCCAACAGTAGCCCAATTTCCACCGGTACCCTGTCGGCTAACGATACCTGTGGCGGTCGTTGTTAACCCGGGCCTCGACCGATCCGGTATGAAATTCTCATTTGTGATCCGCATATTTGATTTGGCACATGTTTTACGCTGGATGCCCTTCCTAACGCAACCCTCCCCATTTACCCGGGCTTGGGACCGGCACTAAGAATGCACTGGCTTGTGCCTCCCTAATGGCTGGGTTACCCTTGTGATGATTGATGTAAACAAATTGTCTATGCATGATTTTATGTAACTGTCACATGACAGGTTTCATGTAGGTTGATATAATATTGATTAAAATGCTGATTATCATTGAATACTTCTTATGTTATATTGATCATATTCAGCATAGTAGTGTAGTATTGAAAAAGAAAACTTATCGAAGGTAAGCTCTCCTCTGCTTGCACTTGATCTAGTGACAAGAGATCAAACTCAAACAGATCTGAGCTTTTCAAGGAACTGAGTTTCCAGTCAGCATTGCCCAATACTTGGGTCTCCCTGAGCATGTTTTTTTTTTATTATCCTTGTCCTTACACTCTTCTCACTCAGCTCAACTGAGCTCAACTGAACTCAACTCAGTTTAAGTAAAACCGACCAATGACGCAAGACTGGGACTGGACAAATGCTCTCGCTGAAGCCGTAAACGAGGTTCAAACAGGCCGATCGCGTGTAGTAATTGGACACTCGAGTCAAGAGCGCGCATGCGCACATGCCAATCCCCCCCCCCCCCCTCCACCCTAACGTGAAAGGACGAGCTTGGCTCCAGCATACCTATGTACACGTCCACTCCGAGACGACCGGTCTGCCGGGGATCACTTGCAGCTCAACAGGCAACAGTGACTCCAACAAGCAGGTAAGAAAACACGTCTGAATGGCAAAAAAAACTGTTTATGCGTTTTAAATAGCCACTTAACAGTCGGTGAGAGTTAGCGTGTTAGCTCTCAGCATCTTTCGCGCCTTCTTTGTCCAGGCGTTCCTCATGGTATGAATGAATCTTGGCTTTTTCCTCTTCACTTCCAGTCTATTTGACTTTCAGCTCTATGGAGGTTTAGTCAGTAAAGAAATATACCCCACATCTGCCTTATTACATGCCGCAATACGTGTTTTCTTACGTGTGTCTTAATTAGCTATCATTCATTTGGTTGTAGTTAGCTCTATTTAGCAACGTGGCTAGATTCTCATGCACGCGGAACTGACTGCGTGGTGGTAACGGAGCTACAAAGAGCGCCTGTAGGAATTAAATTGGCTCTGTGGTGTCACGAGCAGCTCACGTGCTCGGACACTGGGCTTGTGTGTGTGTGTGTGTGTGTGTGTGTGTGTGTGTGTGTGTGTGTGTGTGTGTGTGTGTTGGATATCTGGTGCTCATGACCTTCATGATGATGAACTTGAATGAAAGCAGGTTAAAGTTGATCTCCCTCACTGTTTTCCCTCATTTGCTTCACTAAGGTGAACTTTCATCTGTCCTGGTTTGTCCTTTATTTATCTTCAGTGGGTGTTTTGTGACTCCTGCTGAAGCAACTGCCATCCTAAGAAATTCACGCCAGTTCCCTGTTTAATGTTATATAGACTAAGATGTACCTTTCCCAATCATGTTCAATTAGTCACATGTGGACTCCCAAGTGTAGAAACTGTGATCCAGAGGAATGGGATGCACTAGAGCTAAACTATCATCACACAGGTTTTATGTAGCTTATATGTGATATGACCGTTAGTAGCTCAGTAGTTAAGGCTCTGGGTGATCGGAAGGTCAGTGGTTCAAGACCCAGTGCGGACATGTGGCCACTCATGGGGCCCTTGAGCAAGGCTCTTAACCCTCTGTGCTGCAAGATGACCCCAGTTTCCTAAAATCACTGTGATATGTGAAGCACAAATTTCACTCTGCTGTAATATGACAAGTAAAAATATTATTTTTTAAAATAAATTTGAATTTTTTTCTTTTGCATTGACATTTGAATACTTTTTCTGGTTAAATCTGAATTTTGCTTTACCCGTACTAAGCAGTCGTTAACATATTATAGGATTAGGAGTTGTGGTTCTGTTGTTGTGGCCAGTATACTATGGAATTGCTCTGTCCTTTTAGTTTTTAAGGATGCTGGGGGAAAATAAACCTCTTAACAGAAAATGCAAACCAAGGAAAGTGTTTCTTTGAAATCAGTCATCTACTGGATATTTAATAACTTTTAAAGCATATTGTGTTGATTTGTGAATCCCTGTACTGAATGCCCCATACAGCCTAACATTCCTCACCCTTTATATTTACTCACCGGGCTGTTTAATTAATACATTTTTTTTTTACACTCTTTATTCAGACACTTGCCGTGGAGACTAGGTCTGAGACATGAAGCATGCGGCATAAGTCCTACAGAAGAACTTAAAATGAAAGGTCTCTACTCTAAAAGATGTTGTTGACTACCACAACCATCAAATCTTTAACCCTTAACCACAGACTCACCACTTCCACTATTGTAGGTGAACCCCCAAAACAACCTGCATTACCATGAAATGCTTAAATGGGGTCAAACTGGTGCACATCTCACACTCCAAGTCTTAAGTCATTAATGCTCAGTTTGCATGCATATGAATCCCACTATAATCTCAATCCTCATGCATGAATTGACCGGCAGGGTGTCAGACATGTTTTGCTCTGCCCGGAGGGGGTCAGACAGGGTAGGCATTAAACATTTTAGTGTAAATGCGAAATCAGTGGTCACACCCAAATATTGCCTCTCAAACTTCTTCCCTTATCAGTCAGCATGGTGCAATGTTTCTGGAGGGAAAGTAGGGCTTTACAAAACAGCTGATGTTAGCAAACTAGTTTGTTTCTGGTTGATAAGACTGAAAAATACGGTAAATACTGAGTATCATTTGTTGATGGCCTAAGAAATTATTTCACACAAAATCTATTGAAATTGCAACTAATGAATTGACTTAAAAAATTTAAGAAATGGAGTATGTTTGTCTCTTTCCTTTTTGGAACTGGTATTAAATCTACAGCTGCAGAGACTTTGCTTTATGACTAATGTAAACCAGTCAACATATTTGGCTAAACTTCTTACATCATGTTGAACACATTGAGTGACTGCTGCTTAATAACAGTTATTGGTTGTATATTTATTTTTTCAGAAAGCAGTGCACATGACATAACCACTTAGTGTAATCTCTTTTTATTTATTTTTTACTCTATAAAGGTCCAATTGCCTCTGGCAGCCAATTTTGTGGAATGTGAAAATGTTGGTCTTTTACTTGGTTCACTTAGATATCTATATTTTAAATGTGTATTGAATGGTGGATTTCATTATAATTGTGATCATGAGAAAATTAGATTTAAAAATTAAAAATTGTAATTAACATTCAGTTATTACTGAGGCATCATAAGTGAGCAACACAGTCGATAATTTCATAATTGGTTTACCTGATTTCTTTGTCTAGTTAATACAGTTCTGCAGCTAAATGCACTATATGACCAAAATCAACTGTAATGGGAAGAAAATGGCCTCTTAAAATCCAGTTTGTACAAAAATGTACTTGAGTAAATGTAATTAAAGTGTCTGCCAACTGCCGCCGACAAGCATCAAACTGGTCAGGTTAAACTTTCAAACATCAAACCTAATGATCATGATTAGATTATTGGGATTAAGAAATCTCAAGTTGCACCTGTTTCTCAAGACTGTATTAGCAAGTGTTTTGTTGCATGTCGGAAAGTCTGTGAAAGACAGTTCTGTAAAAACATTTTTTGACTTGATAGTTGCAAAAACATATTTGGTATCTTTGTAAAGCTTACACAATATACCCCAGTGTAATAATTCCCAGAGTTATAAGATGTCAAATCATTGTGTGCAGAACTTTAAGTATGGGATCGTATCACTATGCCTGCAGAACCCTTGTGTACAATCTCGCACCTCATGAAAAGATTTCTAATTGCTCACTTTAAGTTTATTGTATACCTCCTGTGCACTCTGTGGTTTAGAAGGTAAGTGGGAGTTGCCCTTAAATCCAATCTAGATGTAATTAACATTAAAATGCACAGCAGGGGCCCAAACCTCAACTTTGTGCTGTTGGGACAAAGTTCATATGGTTCTCTAATTGTTGTTTGAAGGGTTTAGCAAATAGAGGCTATCAGATAAGAGGGTTTTTTTGGTCTTCATATGCCCCCTTCACCCCTCAATACTGAGCAATCATTGTTCCAGTGTCTGTGGTCTATTAGTCTTATTTATACTAATAATCTGCTCAGATACACTTTGCTGCTTATAACGTGTCTTCAACGAGCTGTAATGCAGAGCATCTTCTTGTCATTGGGCTTTATACACATTCTGGCTAGTGAGCTATGTTGATGGTCAGCTGGAGCTAACTCTTGATCACCTACTATCAATGCAATTCTCCTCATTTTGCTTGCCAGTCAGCGAGCTCTGTTGTTCCCAACTTTTTAATTTTTAGAATTATGGTGGGTGTGCTCCCAGAAACCTTTTAAGGCGCCCTTTTTTTTTTTTTGCTGTCCCCTTATCTGTGACTCAACACAGTCCTGTGTCTGAGCTCAACAGGCAGTTTCTTTGCCTTGTAACTGTAACTGGTCTGATCTGCGTTTTCCAGCTGTTTGAGGTAGAGAGGAAGACCTTTTTAAATCATGCTCAATTGATTTAATTAGTCCAAAATTAGCCCTGGTGGACCCAAAGTGTGGAAACATGATGAGCAATAGATGGCCGGATTCACCGGAGCTAAACTGCAATAACAAATGGTTGGAATGTGTAAGTCAATGTGATTTTTTTTTTTTTTTTTTTTTAATTTATTTATTTATTTATTTATTTATTTTTCCCTGAATTAATTTTTATACATTTGTAAAGTTGTCAGAAATGTGGATATTGCTTTGCCAATTCTGAATAGTCATAAACAGATTATATGACTTGATTTCTGGTTTGCACTTGTGGTCTGTAGAGTATAGAATTGCTTTGTCCTTTAGGTGTTCAAGAATGCTGGAAAAAAAAAAAAACTCATTCTAAACAGCTAATGCGTTGTGGCTCAAGGAAACCAAATCAATTTATATATTTGTAATAAAAAAAAATCTTCTAGTAATTTAATTGCCATTGCAACATATTGAGCTAATTAGTGAATCCCATACTGTTGTCAAGCCTAACATCCATCTACAGAAGTGCACCAAAGTTGACTTTCAACTTAACATAGCAGTGACTCTGCAAATAGCTGTAGCTGGGCTGATTGTTTAGCTGTATTTTTCAGAAATTACTACTTATTTGCAAGAAAATATTTGTTTGGAATTGTTTAATGTGAATTTAGTGTTGCTTTAATTTGTCATTTGCTTTGTTTATGCCTGTGAGTTAGTTTAAAATCTAGAGACTCCTCACTCGAGTTGTCTGTCTGGGTCTACCTGAAAGAAGTATAAATGCTGTGTGTGTAATCACTGCCATGGCAGCACACAATGTTGTGCCATTACATTATAGCTTTTGTCATGTGAATGGAAAGTTTAGTCTATTGTTAGCACTGTATGAGTTCCAGAGGTCATTGGTTGCATATCATCAGAGGTCAAATTAGAGGTAGTGATCTTAGCAATAGGCATCGTTGTAGTGTGAAGGATATGGAGGGCACGAGTAGTCTATTTTGATTAGAGAAATCAGTATTCTGAATTCAGGTCGCAAATCATTTTCAGCATATGAGTAACTGAGAATAACTGTTTATAGAACTGGGATCTGAGGTGTTTAAGACTTGGTTGTTGGGAAGGTGTGAAATATTCATGGGGTGAAAGGAAAGCACTTAGGGAGGAGAAAGGTGAGGAGAGACGTTTAGTATTCGTGGTGGAAAAGAAAGGAAATTCAAATAGGATTAGGGCTGGCTTTGTTGTATTTTTGTATTGTGTAAATGATGGTGTGTGTGCGTGTGTGAAAGACGGAGGTTGGGTGGGTATCCTGAGTGCCATACCATTTTTGGCCTGCTAGAGCTCTTCGTCCTTGTTGAAACATTCTATGACCTAAATAACCTACATTTTAACTGGAATCTCTCTTGTACTACACAAGATATTGTTTGAATATAATATGCCAACAAACTGTAAGAAAAGTTATACTTTTCACATTGTCTGTTAGAAATACCACACAGATTCAGTCTTTTTGCTCATGTTCATTTCTAATGAATAAGAGAGTGCCATAACACTGAACCAATGAAATTACAAAAAAATAACGTGATTAAAAGTTTGTTTGGAGTCTTTCACCCAAACAGCAATCATTTTCAAAAACACAATGAGTTCTGAACGTCAAAAAGTTTTTACAGATAATTTGTTCACATGCACTGTAACAGTTTAATCATTTAATCAGTTAAACTCTCTGCTTTATTGCATTTTAATAGAATTACAGAATTAATCAGATTTATAGGAATGTGGTAACGACAAACAATTTAGCAGAGTAATCAGATTGCTGCATGTAAATGTGTATAGAAGTTTCCCCACTTTTTATTAGGAGGAAAGAAAAATCTTGCATCCGTATTATAGCTGTGTGTAATCCGGATATAAAGGCAGCTCAAGGAAAAGCAGTATTATGTACACAAAACTCTCAAATATTCACCATTAAACAAACTTGCACTTTTTTTAAAAAGCCAGTTATTATAACTCTGGAATGAATTTTTAATTTTCTCAGTTTATCAATTTTACGGTATGGTAGATGAATGAGGCCAATGGAATGTCTTTAATCTTTAGTTTTTCACATCAGATTACTCAAGTTATTGGTTGTAATTTTTACAGGTTATTCCATAGACATAGTCAAAATTGAAGACCTGTACCATGCCTGACCGTTCTCCCTTGTCTGGATCTGAATCTGACATGGGTGAGGTTGCACAACACCACACGTACACCGTGTTACCCTGTTTGCACTTTGCTCACGTGGCAACATGCGGTGTCTCTAGAACTGACTTTTCCAGCTGTGAGGTCATTAGTCATGAATGTTTTGACTGATTCATATTAAGTTGACTGTTTTGGGCATACTGGATATGCCAGTACTTATGAAGTTTAGAGGAAATGCTGCAGAAACGGATACAAGGAAGTGTTGAATATTATATAATGATACAAGTTGCATTATTGTGAATGACTGATTTGACTGACTGTATTACAGAGGTCTTAAATACAAATGCTAAGTTACTCTTCGGCCACCTATTTTCTCCCCTCAGTTTAAATAAACTGTGTTTAATTATTTGACTGAATTATATGCATATAGACAAAAACGTCAATGTGTATAACCTGTACTGTACATGATGGAAGTATATTCTCAGCTTCTTTTCTCAAGTTGCCCTTCTTTAAATGGACAATTGTCAATTGTCCTTATGTTTCATTTCATATACACTGTATCTATGATTGACATTATTGGCATTACTACTGATCATCTTAATAGGAAGTGTAGACTTCCTGTTTCTTTAATGTTAGTGTTGCACATGTGGTGGTGTATTTTTTTTTGTTTTTTGGGTGCGTCATGCATGTGTTTAGAAATGCTCCACCCTGCCCGGCTCTCAGAGCTATGGTTCATTATAATTGCTATTTCTGTTAACAATTATCCAGTGTAATTGTGGAAGTTTTGTTAAACCCCCAAAAATGTAGACATTGTTAAATGTTTTAAAAAATATAGAATAGAAATATCTTTCTTTTGATAAGCACGCTTTTGATGTTGAAATGTCCATTTCTTAGTAGCTTCCCTTTTCACTTAAATGTGGTGTCTCGTATTTTTGAACTGAAGGATGTCCACAAACTGGAAGGGTATGGTGATAAATACACATGGAAAATTTTGAGCAGCTTTTCCGGAGACAAGAAAACTACATTGCGATACTGTGAGAGATTTAATAAATAAATAAATAAATGCTTGAGAATAATTGAGTTTCATTAAACGAATAGTAGCCTACTTTACACAGCCACCACGGAGGGAGTTTTTGACTGCACTGTATATAAAAATTAAAAAATCTATTTCAAATGACTTTATAAAAGGTAACTGCACTATAAGGTGTTTTCTTTATATTTTAGTTTAAAATGATGCCAGACTTTGGAAACTTTTTGCTGTTTTCTTTGGCCTGAGTTTTCTTCTCGCCACTCGCTGTTTTCTCCGTTTCTACATTTTTCATTTTGCGGCATGTTTTTGTTACCTGTCCAGAGCTCTCCAGTTTAGTGGGTGGTGCGTGAGTAATAATGGTCCGTGGGAAACACAGAGCTCCGTGTTAAGGTAAATGTACTCAACGAAGCATCGAGGTTTGTTAATTTGCCTTGATGAATTTTTGTAATCAAGTTACTTGAGGGATCGTTACACCTTCATTTGCTCTCAATACAATGCATTCTGATTTTAAGTGTATATTTGATGTACCCTTGAGAACTGACTATTTCTCAAACGAAAACTACAACTGTGTATTTTAATCATTTTTATAAACATTTAATTTACATTTCTTAAAAAAATTATGGGTAAAAACTTGACAAAAATAAACTGTTTCCCAGTACACCACAGTGGTTATTACAGGGAAAGGGTAACAGTTATGACAAAATTGTACACAGTGGTTAACATGTAGGATTGTTACGTCAGAGTCTGAAGTTCACTCTGTTTTTCCTATACAGTGAACGCAGCTGCCATGCGCTATATAGGGATAAGTGAATAAATGAACGAGTGAGCAATTTCAGGTGCAGCAAATCTTATACGGCTTTTGTAAATGAACCTAGAAAGTGCTGTTACCATATTCATTTGGAAAATATAAAATCATTTGGAAAATGACTTAATTTGTGGTCACTGCGCAACCTACATGAAGTGTAATATATTGGGCTAAGGCTAGTTTTAACTTAATGGTGTCTGGTAAGCTGTTTTTTTTTTTTTTGCCTGCTGTTTAAATGAGTAGTTATTTAAAAATTGGTTCTAATCTGCAGTTTGGGAATGTGTACATGGACATACTGATTTGTAGTTTGCTTTACTTGGACGGTGATGTGCTTTCCACTCTCCCAAGAGTGTTGGTATGAGTAAAGTGAGACAGACAGTGTGTTCTGTACTCAGCAAACTTCAGACCGAGTCATTTTATTGCTGACCTCTTTCTGACACACTGGTATATTCTCATCCAATGTGTGTGGTGAATAGAAGCAAGCACTAACTATGACTTGCAGATTTTTAATTTCGCAATCGATCACTGTCAGAACATGTCTTTAGAGCTACAAGAACATCCCCATACATTTACAGTTTTATATATTAGAAAGTCAAAGCTTAAACTTGTCCAATCAAACTGTGTGTGGATAGAAGTACGAATGTGATTTGATCCAAGTACAGGTATCAAACGTACCTTGTATTTTTGGGTACAAACAGATAAACATCACCCCTGACATGCAAACTGAGCCAAAGGACATAGCTGTAGCTTTGCAGACATTTAACATGTTCTGCATGTACTGACAAACAAAAAGATAAATAAAATGCTGGATGTGAGGCACACATTGATTTATGCTTGTTATTCTATGATCATCTAATAGTTAGTATTTTGCTTGGCCTCAATGTTTGGCTGTTTAGTTATGGTGGTTATGGGATATTAAACTAGAGCCAGGGGATCTACTTATATTAGTTACTATACCGTGAGATTTGATGCCAATGTGTCAGCAGTCCAATCCAGTTAACTCTAATTGGGTAAGAAATTCCCCCATATTATAATAATACTAATAAAAATAATAATAAGTAAAAAAAAAATTTGTCTGGACTTTTAGGTATAATAATCTTTCGGTGATTGGTACGCAGTTATATTTAATTATTTTATTAAACATTTATTTGATTGCATTCTAGTCATGAAACACAAAAGCTGCTGCCTACCATTTGAGCTTTGTTGTGCATCACACAGTTAACCCAGTCTCGGACATCAACTCAAAGTTACATGTCCGAGAACGGGCAATAACATTGCAGTGAAAGTTTGATTTAAGTGTTTTGAAAGGAATGTTCAGATATGATGGGTGTCCGATGGTCATAAGGTTTGGGAAATTGGTTGTGAGGTTTATTTACGTAATACTTGACACCGGCACCCATGCTGATTTGTAGTGTTTTGAGAGAAGGTGCATCCCACTGACAGCCAGAGTACATTCTTTGGTGTGGCCTCAACTTAAAAAAATGCCATTGGAAGCTTTTATTTATGACTATATATATTTTCTCTCTTTCTCTCTCTCTCCCACCAGTGTTCTATGGTGTATTATGGGGAACTTTATCTAATAGGGCCATCATAATATCTTGATGTAGGAAAAGAAGAATGAAGAATATAAGCACAAAAATGATCAAGTTGTTGATGCAGCCAAAACTGTGGTGTTCATTAATTAATGATTCCAATCTGTATTTTATTATTATTTCTTTTTACTTCTGTTGAAAAGTGTAACATTAATTTTTTTTTTTTTTTTTTTTTTTCCTTTCCTCTTCGCATCAAGGTTAAGGGCTTGCAGTGCCCTTGAGAAAAAACATACACACAGTAAACATTGTATAAACATCATTATTAATAAACACATTAAAAATCAGATATTTATACCGGATCAGTTAAGACCCGGGTTACCAATGACCGCCACAGATATTGTTAGCCAACAGGGTACCGGTGGAAATTGGGCTACTGTTGGACAAAGGAGGAGAAGGAGAGGAGGAAGACATCTACAAAAACAGCAGGAAAAGGAGAAGTGGAGGAGAGTAGAGGTTAGGGTTGGTACTTTAAATGTTGGTAATATGACTGGAGAGGGAGAGAGATAGCTGATATGATGGAGTGGTAGAATGGTAGATATGTTGTGTGTTTAGGAGACCAGGTGGAAAGGGAGTAAGGCCAGGAGCATTGGAGGGGGGTTTAAACTGTTCCATCATGGTGTGGATGGAAAGAGAAATGGTGTAGGGGTGATCCTGAAGGAAGAGTACAGTAAGTGTGTAGTGGAGGTGTAGAAAGTTTCTAATAGTCATGAACATGAAGCTGAAAGTTGAAGGGGTGATGAATTTCATCAGGGCCTATGCTCCACAAGTGGGTTGTGTAATGGAGGAGAAGGAAATAATTCTGGAGTGAGTTAGATGGAGTGGTAGATGTATCTAGGAATTAACGATTGGTGATTTGGGGCAGACTTTAATGGGCATGTATGTAAAAGAAACAGAGGTGATGAGGAGGTGATGGGTTTGTATAGTCTTAAGGAGAGAAATGTTAAAGGGTAGACGGTGGTTGATTTTGCTAAAAGGATGGAAATGGCATTGGTGAACACTTATTTTAAGAAGGAGGAGGATCATAGGGGAACCTATAAGAGTGGAGGAAGGTGCACACAGGTGGACTACGTTCTATGTAGGAGATGCAACCTGAAGGAGATTGGAGACTGATGTGTTGGCAGGAGACAGTGTAGATAGACAGCATCGGATGGTGGTATGTAGAATGGTTGTGAAGAAGAAGAGGAGAGTAAGGACTGAAAGAAGAATGAGATGGTGGAAACTGCAGGAGGAAGACTAGTGAGAGATTCAGGGAAGAGGACAGACAGGGGCTCGGTGGTGGTGAAGAGGTGCTGGATGATTGGGCAACTACTGCAGAAGTGATAAGGGAGACATCTAGACTGGTTCTTTGGGTGACATCTGGAAATAAAAAGAAAGACAAAGAGATGTGGTGGTGGAATAAGGAAGTGCAGGAGAGCATAAAGAGAAAGAGGTTGGCAAAACAGACTTGGGATCGACAGAGTGATGCGAAAAGTGGGCAGAAATACAAGCAGGTAAAAAAGGGATATGGTGAAAGCCAAGGAATAGGCATCTGAGGAGCTGTATGGGAAGTTGGACAGGCAGGAGAAAAAGATTTATACTGATCGGCCAGGCAGAGGGACCGTGCTGGGAATTATGTGCTGCAAGTTAGAGCGATAAAGGATGGAGATGGAAATGTGTTGACTATTGAGGAGAGTGTGTTGAGAAGATGGCGAGAGTATTTTAAGCAGTTGATGAACGTGGAAAATGAGCGAGAGAGAGAGAGGGTTGGATGATGTGGAGATGGTGAAGCAGAAAGTGGATAGGATTAATAAGGAAGAAGTGAAAGAGAAGAGGTGACCATCTGTGAGCAACAGTATGGTTTCATGCCGTGGAAGAGCACTACAGATGCATTATTTGCTTTGAGGATGTTGAAGTATAATAGAGACGGTCAGAAGGAGTTGCATTGTGTGTATGTGGCTTTAGAGAAGGTGTACAACAGGATGCCAAGAGAGGAGTTGTGGTATTGTATGAGGAAGTCAGGTGTGGCTGAGAAGTATGTGAGGGTGGTGCAGGACATGTGTGAGGACAGTGTGACAGCAGTAAATAGTGCAGTAGGAATGACCGACTGGTTCAAGGTGGAGGTTGGACTGCATCAAGGATCGGCTCTAAGCCCTTTCCTGTTTGCAGTGGTGATGGACAGGTTGACGGACAAGGTCAGACAGGAGTCTCCATGGACTGTTTGTGGATGATATTGTGATTTGTTGAAAGAGCCTGGAGAGTTGGAGGTACGCACTGGAGAGACAAGGTGAGAGAGGTGAGATTGAGATGGTTTGGACATGTGCAGAGGAGGGACATGGGGTATATTGGTAGGAGACTGCTGAGGATGGAGCCACCAGGAAAGAGGAAAAGAGGAAGGCCAAGGAGGATGTTTATGATGTGAGGGAAGACATGTGGGTAGTTGGTTTGAAAGAGGCAGATGTAGAGGACGGGGGTATGGAGACTGATGATCCACTGTGGCGACCCCCTAATGGGAGAAGCCGAAAGAAGTATTGGTAACAAATTGTTGGGGGGGGGGGGTGTTATTCATAGGTATACTATTAAAAATAAATTAATAAACGCACAAAGAAATGGACGGAGATTTGCCATGAATTGAACCCAGTTGCACCTTGCCCGCTTATTCACCTGATGTAGTTGGGACAAAGGCGTTGTGGTTTCAATGATTAAAAATCATCTGTTGATTCATGGAACTACCTGAAAAGCAGTGAAGAGCAGCAGATATTTCAGCTGGCAGTTTAGGGTCTAAAATGAGGTTAATCATGAAATTTGCTAAGTAGAAAAATATTTAGTTCCAAAACTTGCTTTCTTTTGCCAGGAGCTTTAGACTGGGCCAAACACAACTTCATGTAAACATTTTGGAAAAAAATAGCATAACGTTTTCATGTAATGAGACCCTATTAAAGCTATGCACTTGCATGCGTTATATTTTATTTATTAATCCCCTGCTTTACAGCGGTTCAAATCTCGCACCCCCGGTTTATCGCAGAATCGCATTTGCCACATAACTAATTTGTTTTGCTGATTTTCCCGGTCTCTTGCGGACAGAACGACAGACCAAAAACCCTGTGAGGATTTGTTTTTATGGAGTTTTATGTTTTTATTAATAATAATTAATACATTTTATACCTTTTTATTAATTAAAATATACAGTGGAACCCGGTTATCTCGCCCTTGGTTAACTCGACAACCCTATTAAGTCGAAGTTTTTGAAGTGGAATCGCAAAATTCTCGCTTTTTCTAAGCATTTTTTATCGGTTATGTCGACTTTTTTTATGTCGCGGAACCCTAATATCTCGAGCACAAGGGGGGAAAAAATTAGAAATTTTAACGTCAGTTATGTCGATTGGCACTGTGCAGCCGCAGAAGAACTCGCGAAAGTGGCGGAAAAATCAAACCTTACAGATACTACAGGTGTTTGTATTGTATACTGGTGAATCTCTGCTGTTAGTAAGTGCACATATGCATTTTTTTGTTAAATGTTATGCGATGAACGGGAGCGCGGCGCTCCCGGCTTCAACTCCTTACCGAGCGCGCGCGCGTCGCTCCTTACCGAGAGAGCCTGCCACGCCCCCTTCGGCCGTTCACGTTTGAGACTTTTCTGTCCCTCGTTTTTGGTTTCGGGTTCGGTTTTGGATCTTCCGGGTTTTTTTTCCCCGGCTTCGCGCCGTGCCGGAAATTTTTTAATTTCCCTATTTTTCCATTCACAAACTCTCTGTGTCTCTCTCTCTCTCTCTCTCTCTCTCTCTCTCTCTCTCTCTCCTCTCTCTCTCTCTCTCTGCTTATCTCCCCCTCGGCATCGCGGACGTAAGTTTTTTCGGACACTTTGCTTTGTGTGTTTGTGCGGATTACTTCAGCCTGATGGTCATAAGTTTTCAGAAACTTAGTTACTGTTTATTTTTCTTTTTTTCCCACATGTGGACTAAATGTGAGACGGCACTGTGCAGCCGCTGTTTTTTTTTTTTTTTTTTTTTTTGAGCGATCTGTGTGTTTATAATGTTGGAGAATATAATAAAGGTTTGTATGAAGAATGGACGGTGGTTTGTATTGTATACTGGTAAATCTCTGCTGTTAGTAGGTGCACTTATGCCTTTTGTTGTTAACAAACGTATGTACATTTTTATAGCATGCCTTCATCAAACAAATCGCGGCAACGATGTTGTGTAAAAACCCTCCAAAAACACGTGCATGCACACTCTCATTTATTAACGCACATCATGTACATAAATAAATTTCAAGCACGTGAATATATTGCCGCCATTTTGATTTTCGTTTATCTCGATCATCGGTTACCTCAATGCTTTTTGGCGACCCCCTAGGACATCGACATAACCGGGTTCCACTGTAATTATAAAATGTTAATACAGCATAGAAAGTAAAGAATGCGGTGACGTGTATCTTTAACTCGGCCTCATTTTTTTACATCATAGAACACTTCAACCAATAAACAAGCAGAGAAACTATTGTACTATAAATTTGATAGTGTACTGTATTTCTAAGATTTTACACAAAATTCATCCCGCTGTATTTCTTGCACATGTTTTCTGTGTGCTTTTAAAGTGTGGGAGGAAAACATTTTTAAAAAGCATTTTTAGGGGGGCGTCCGTTTTGTAGCAGTTTTCCGTTTTGTGCTGGCGGTTTTGGAACGTAACTACCACGATAAACGGGGGATTCCTGTATGTATAAATGTGTCAAAGGGTGTTAATAATCCTGCTGGATTCTCTGGGCTAAAGATGTGCTGCCTGTTGGGGCTGTTGCTCTTGAGTGCGGCTCAGATGCCGTGGCTCTCCTTGTTTGGATATTTTGCACAAGTCCAGATCAGCACAAACAGGATACACGAAACCAGAAACTGTGGAATGGCTGAGTCAGCATTTCTATATTTTTTTAATATATATATATATATATATAATATATATATATATATATATATATATATATATTCACCTAAATGTGTGTGGCTCAACGTTTCAGCTTTTCTTGTGTCAGCAGGTAGTAAGCTATTACTTACAGCTTGATAAAGTTTTACTCCCTTACCTTGATCTTCACTGTTATATGCACACTCACCTGCTCACAGAGGGAACTTACAGCCTGGAACTGAGTTCATCAAGTGCCCCGGTTTTCCACAGTGGAAAAAATCATCCCTGCATGTTTGGAGTCGCATGCCTTAGCCATGCTGAACATCACTGACATTTAATTTCTCACTCTCTCTCCAAGTGACACTTAGTACACCGAGTTGGGTTCATGTAATAGTGCTGTGCGTTGCCGTTACTATTGTTTAGCTTCTTCCCAGAGATATAGGTTTTCAGATCTAGTGACCATAATGGCACTTGCATATGATTTTACTTCATTTTCATACTTCTCGAACAATTCACTGAACCCTGAGAGTACTGAAATACACTTGGTTTTAGGATTAGGGAAGAAAAATATTTAATAGTGAATGCTAAAAGAGTTATATATTTTCACATAATTTAGTGTAGCAGTTTCCACGCTTTACCACTAGAGGAAGATTCACAGTTTACCACTCATATAAGTTTCCTCTGTGACATCACAGTGCACCGTTCTCCACCAAATACTTGAAAGGCTAGAACACTGAGTAGCAGTCATTATTTGACTCCTTACATTGGTACTTCGAGCCAGATAGTAAACTTCCTAACATGCATCACTGTGGTACTTCCCTACCGCACAAGCTCCACTTTGCATAACTTGTAGGTAAGATTTTCTTGATTTGTGTTTTAATATAAAATGCTCCCATTGACTTGGATGACTTGGGGGACGCACTTTTTCTTTTCACTTTTTTTGCTGCCGGATTTTGCAGGCAGTTGTGTTGTCTTGCAGTCATGCTAACCCGTAACTTGAACAGCCCAAATAATCGATAACGACATTTGTTGTTGCAGCCCTAATCTTGAGCCATGTCTTCAGAGACTGTAATGAAATCTGTACTGAGAGTCTCCACTCACAAATCTTCTTTCCCCTTTCTATATATATTTTTTTCTTTTTTTTCCTATCAGAAAGATCTCTCAAATTTAACTAGGTTAGCAGAGCTAAAGGCCTTTTTTTTGAAATTCAATTTTTCTTGCACAGGCTTCACCCACACAGCACTCACTGGGTCTTTTTTTTTTTTTTTTTTTTGCATCACAAAAAAAAAATCACTGTCTTCAGTTCAGTTTTAAAAAAGTCTTTGCTTGTGCATTATGGAGTTCTGAATGTCTTTACGTTCCAAAAGACAGCAAACATTCATTAAACATTTACACAGAGATCAGTGTGTTTGTGCTGTTTGATGAAGTCTTAGTTCTTCACAGTGAGGAGGTCAAAAGTCATTTGTACACTTGTACACACAAATGGAGGCTTGATGGCACAAGGGTGCTTCAGTCTGTGTGTATATAATCTCAGAGTGTATCATTTTACACCATTGTAGAAGGAAGGATGTAGCAGTTTTAGCTGGGGTTTGGTTTCTCTTTTTTTTTTTTTTCTTTCCCCTCAATATTTAACATATCCTATGTGTTTTGTTCATGGATGGACAAATCAGTTGCCCATCCCCTAAGGACAGGCAGATTTTATGGCCAGACAGTTTTTAATCATAGTGGCTTAATGGACAAGTAAGTACAATAAAGAGAACAAATAAAAATGCCTCCAGACTTCATTTTATTAAATTTCTTTGGGGACATGTATTTAAAAGTAATGTGTTCAATGTTGGTGTGGCTGATTTTGACTTACTCTTACTGTGTGTAACTTTATCACACAATGCTTATTCTGAATCCCACGGTCTTCCATGCTAATCACTTCTGGCTGACTGTAAAACTATTTTTATTAGCTTGATTATTTACGTGCCCGAATGACGTTTTTAGAATCAAGAACATGCAGGTATGTGGAAACACTGACAAAGCAGGGGGCAATAAACTTGTGTAACTCTCCTGCTGGCAGGACATGCAGTCACCTCACAGTTAAATCTATTAGGGGACAAAGTTGTTAGCCGGAATTAAGTACAGTCACTGAGGCCAAACGTCCTTTGGCTTTTCATTGGCTTTTCATAGGCAATGACTTTGTTGAAGGCCTGAACTTGGTGTACTATTTTATTAACCGTGTTAAAAAAACCAAAAACAATTTGCTACTATTTTCTGTGTCAGTAAAATTCCTTTGAAGTTAAAACATGCATTTGCCACTGGACTAACTAATAAATTTGAGTTGTAGATTTCATTTTACATATTTCCTTAACTCCTATCTAGTTAAATTTTTAGGTGTTCACCTATCTGGACAGTTGTTGTATGGCTAATTGTTGAGCATCAGCTGATTCGCATAGTTCTGCAGTGGCACGATGCATCCTCGGTGACGAGCTTCTTTGAGAGGCCTCTGAACCTTTAGACATGTTTCATTAAGGCACCAGAGATGTGGTTTCTCTTTGTGTCTATATAATTGTGTAGATTTTCTGGAAAAGCTCAGTCATGACCCCTGGCTTCAGTGCTCAGGCCCAGAGACGCCGAAATTGAGAAAAGTCACAATCCAGTAAGTGAATTGGGTCATTGAAGCTCGATGAGCAGCGAGATGCCTATTGACTCTTTAATGTCTTCTGGCAGCTTTCCAGTCACAAATCCCATACTGACTGTATTCACCTCAAATCAGAGAAGCTCTAAGTTTGTTTTATGGTGAGAGTCTTACTCTGGGTTTGTTTTTGTGTAAGCATGTGTGTTTAATGAGGCCTGAATCCTAAGTACAGAATGAGCCAACATGTTTAAAGATAATGCCATAATCACATGGTTAACAAGGTAATGATTCCTGGTCCCTCAGCAGAGCGTTCAAAACACTTGATGGCGTTTGCTTTCGCATTACAGTAGGGCACAGTGCAGTGCACTTGAGGATGGTAGGAGTTAATGAGCTGTCAGTGTTGGTTAAAGAGTTACGGTGTGTGGGCTGAGTATTGGTTAAACAGTAAGGAACTACATCTGTAGGTACAACTTGATCCAATATAAAATGGCATCTAATTAGATTGCTTGTCTTTATTATACATATTACCTTTTAAATTTTTTTAAGAAGCAAGATTCTTCATAAATTATTACTAAACTATTTTTTTTGTTTTTTAAGAAACAAACCACTAGTTTGATTTTGAGTTCAAAATTGTTAGTTCTAGGTAATGAGCGCAAAATGTACCTATACCAGAAAATACGCATATCTAACCTATGGAGTACTGGTGTTTTTGCTACACTAGCTATTAATTTACCTAGAGGATATTCAGTGTTTAGTGCTCCTGTATGCTTTGACCAGCAATCCTGTCATTTTTTTGTCTTTAAATGTATGCTTTGTCCAGTGTTTCTCACACACTTCCGTAGGTTGGATTATGACAATGATTAACATGTTTTGTTTGTTTGTTTGTTTGACAGTTTAAGAACTAGACAGAATTCTATGCTCGCCATTCAATAATATCTAGAGTTGTTGTGTGCAGGACTGTTTTTGTTATAGCATGGTTAATTCTGTGCAGTGTATTTAAAAATGGTGTCTTTCCTTGCAAATGTTGGTTTCCAGTTTCTAATAATTTCTTTTACTATTGTCTCTCTTACAGGCTGACAGTGTGTGACCAGCTCGGCTTGATTGTGTTTTTGCTGCTCCTGATTGTTGTGGCCGTGTAGCGATGCCTCCAGCGACAGGCGGTCCAGTAGGCTACACCCCCCCTGAAGGGGGCTGGGGTTGGGCTGTAGTGGTCGGCGCTTTCATTAGCATCGGCTTCTCGTACGCCTTCCCAAAATCCATCACAGTGTTTTTCAAAGAGATCGAAGTGATCTTCGATGCTACCAGCAGCCAGGTCTCATGGATCTCCTCAATCATGTTAGCCGTCATGTACGCAGGAGGTCAGTGGCTTTTGCTTACTTTAGCTGTCTTGTACTTTCACTTTCCCATTTGGCTTTCTACTACATTGTAGTAAAATAAGCAAACGGTCACAGCAGTGTTTATGTTCAAACAGTGACCTGCTGTCTTGTTCATGTGTGTTACTGGAAATATTATGTATTACATGGCCTGAAATCAAAAGTGGCTGTTACATTAGTAGTTCCGTATACAGAAAAGTTCCAATTCTTGTTTATATGAAATTCTGTATTATTTTTTTACATTACATATTAATCGTTGTAGTCCAGAAAACAATTTTTCACCCTGTCCAGTTCATATTCAAATTTAACTAAGACCTGAGCAGCTCTAACGTACAGTGCAACGTATAATAATCTTTTATTTCACAATGGAATTCCCAAAGCTCTCCCCAAAATAACCAAACTCATTAATAGGTAATGGGTCAAAAATTTATTTCATTCTGTAGAAAGAACATTAATCATAATCTTACACTCCAGTGCTCCTTAGTTCTCACTCTACAGTGTTCTGTATTGTTTAAAGATTTATCATTAAAGATCACACTCTTGATGTCACCCAAATGAGGATGGGTTCCCCTTTTGAGTCTGGTTCCTCTAAAGGTTTCTTCCTCATAACATCTAAAGGAGTTTTTCCTTGCCACAGTTGCCATGGCTGCTCATCAGGGATAAATGCACACCATTTACTTTTACATTTGCAGCATTTAGCAGACGCCCTCATCCAGAGTGACATACAAAAGTGCTTTGAGTCTCTAGCAACCTTAACTGTTGATTTCTATAAAGCTGCTTTGAGACAATGTCTGTTGTGAAAAGCGCTATAGAAATAAACTTGACTTGACTCTGTACCTTTTATATTTTTCAATTAGCCTATTTTGTGTCCATGTTGACATGTTCTCCCTAAAGTGGGCCGCTGCTGATTATGATTGAAGTGTATCAGGGAAATTTTATTTGAGTCCCATATACAGTATATCTGGCTTAAAGAGACCTCAGTGCATAAATCCAGTTAGCATGCAAATATTTCAGTGGGCAGTCAATAGGAAAATGTATCTTTAGCCCTATTCGGACAGGACTGGTTTTCCAAACAACGTTTTAGTTAGAATTTTTTTCAGCCGATGACTGTCATTTCATGTATAGAGACTAACATCTCCGTGTTTATTACGGAGGTAGGAGTGTCTGTGTTTTACATGTGGGCGTTGCACAAGACCACATGTCCAGGATGCGTGGCTTGCGTATGGTCATATGACCGAGCAGAAACTTGAATACCGGCGCGCTAGGGTTAGTACGGTAGTTCACGTGGACCAAAACACACAAGAAAACGCATTTTGGAAAAAACATTTTCAATCACAGACATTCGCATTTGGACGGGATTAGATTTCTCAGAGGCCGTGTAGGAGAAAGACAGACATGGCAGATTCTAGCGGGATTAAAATCACAAAGTACGTCTGTGAAACAGACATTTCTCTAACGACCCCCTGTAAAACTAGTCCCGTCCGAATAGGCCTTTTTTAGGGATAAATGCTCTTCCTCTGACTGGCACTGTATCTGATCTGAAATCGATTCATGAAGTAGTGTATGAATTATGGTTTATAAGAAATATTTGCTTTACCAGCAGTGATGAATTTTTTGCCATACACATCCATTAAATAAATATATTATATTTGATATATAATGCTAAATATATGATGCATATTTGTGACCCAGTTGTTCTTCAAACCTACTGCAGTTTTATTGGTCTCGTGTGTTATTATGAGTTGATTCTCGCAGATGTTAAGACGGTCGGCATAGTAACGAGGACATCCTGTGAAATTCTGGTCTTGTTGACACACAGCGGCAGAGAGAAGCCGAGAAGGCGCTTGAGCAGCCCAAGTGCAAAAAATACTGAGATCATGATCCAGATTTCCTGACGAATGAGGAAAGCCTGTTTCTCAAGCACACTCGGAACCCTTCAATGCTCTACAGAAGTGTGTTAGATTCAAGTGTGAGCACAGTTATAGCATTAGATGTGAAGAACATTAGACTACAGTCTTGTCTTTCAGAGAGTTCAATGAATTCTCCTATTATACTCAACTCATTCTCCCTGTTCATGTGTGGAGTTTTGACATTGGACCTCCTGGAGTGTTAAAGGCTCTGGCATGGAGAAGCTGATGCTGGATCTGTGGTGATCACAAATGCTGAGCTCATAAAACTAGGAGCTACTATCCATATAGACTGTATAAGACTGCAGAAAGAACATCACTTATAATCTTATACTCCAGTGCTCATGTTAGCTCTCACTCTCCAGTGTTCTGTATTGTTGAAAGATTTATGATCAAACTCTTGATGTCACCCAAAATGAGGATGGGTTTCCCTTTTGAGTCTGGTTCCTCTCAAGGTTTCTTCCTCATAACATCTAAGGGAGTTTTTCCTTGCCACAGTCGCCACAGCTTGCTCATCAGGGACAAATTCACACCATTCACCTTCACTGTTGATTTGTGTAAAGCTGCTTTGAGACAATGTCTGTTGTGAAAAGCGCTATACAAATAAACTTGACTTGACTTGACTTGACTTCATTTTATCACTCTCCTCTGGCTTGGGCTTTTCCTTGAAATTTGTGTGAGAGGTGTGGTGCTCAGTTGCAACGCTGTTGAACACGAAGAATCAAGAGCAATGATTGAGATCACTGTCGATCTCGGTGTTGATCTCAGAATGTGCCAATTAATATTCTGTAACAGCAGCTCTGACACCAGGTCATCGTTTCTATAGTAATAAAGTCTGGATGCTGTGCATAATCCATTGTGAATAATAAACAGATTGTTATTAAAAAATAATAGAAGATTACATGTTTGATTGTTCGCATTCAAGGGAGTGTCAGGTGTAGGCACATTTTAATGTTCAGGGAGACTGGAAAATCTTCAGGGCAGAGGTCTCTGCATTTTGAGCTTTCAATGTAACTAGAGGCTTTTTTGTTTTTATTTTCTAATAGCGATAACAAGAACTAGCTTGTCACACAGGTGTGCCTTAGCATTAAGCAGTTAAAATGTGTGGGTGAAAAGTAAAAAGATTTTGAGTATTAAGGGTATTAAACTGCTTTGTGTCATGCTTTGGTATCATAGGATAAAAGCCCTAAGATTTGTGCCAGTAACTCTTCTATTTGATCACGGCATCCTGTTATTGATAATTTTGCATAATGTAACTAACCCATGTGCTTTATTTGCATAATCCAAAATGTCTTATTGAATTTCCTGCTCTGGGGTTGCTTTAAGTCAAGGTAAAAGTTTTATGTAGTTGCTGCTGTCATTGAGTTAGACCGTTGGAATCCTCCTCGAATGGATGGTACACAGAATAGAGTTGCTTAAACAAGATATTATCAAGCTTAATATCGCCACACAAGTTCATAGGCCACAATTGGTGGTTTAAAAAAATTAACAATCCGCAGAGTAACCCTAACCCATCGCTTACAATAGTTTGTATTGCCTCGCATTTACACATTCATTTGCTTTTGAAAACTCTGCTTCTCACTGTTAATAAAAGTTATGGGATGTAAATCTAGAGCAAGGAGCAGATAAAGTTTGCATTGATGGCCTTGGCTGTAACTCGTATCTTCATGGCACCTGCATCCTCTTTAAAAATCTCTTGTGCCTTAATGCTTAACAGTCGCGTACGTTCTCAAGGTTAAGTCACACACAGAAAAATGGTAATAGTCGATGCATTCCTAACATATTAATGCAGTTGTTCATTAAATGTGTGCATGCACACAAGCAAGATCGGTATTTAAATTAGCACACCAATACATTTACTCAGCAGAATGAATTATAATGGATTGTTTGGTAAAATAAGAATTTGTTATGCCCAGGGTCTTGCATAACTAGAAATAAAAATGTTACACTTGGGTATTTTACATCATGTGAAAAATTTATATATATATATATATATATATATATATATATATATATATATATATATAATATATATATATATATATATATATATATATTTATTAATGTCTTGTAGTTTTTCAATGGCATTAATCTCCAAAGACCAACACACATGAGTGTGAGCAGGAGGAACAGGATGATCACTACCCACACAGGCTTACTCACACTGGCAGCTTTGTACAAACTTGTGCACGCAAGTTTCTGCACGTAGCCTTTCGCCACTTCACACGCATGAGTAGGTTTTTTTTTTTTTTGCCACCGTCCCTCGATGTTAGTGTAGGGAATTTAATACAGCAATTCAATAAACTCGTAGTATCCATCAGGTTGTGTATTACTTTTGATAAATGCCCTGTTTTTGACATCCACATGTTTTAAAATGAGGAAGAAATTTGCATGCTGGACACCCGAATGTTGTGTGCGAGTCATTAGGAAACGCATACCACAGGCTCACTAGGTAACCCATGTGATGGTACTTTCACAAGATCAAATAGACACATGTTCCTGTTGCCTCTGTCACCAGTTGCATCCTGTTTGCACTTGTGTGGCATTAAATCTTTAGACTTGTAACTTTAGAGTGAGAGCTCACACTGAAAGCTGTATTGGTCTACCTGTTTGACCATAATCCTGACCAGGTATAAGTAGTTCAGCCAGAAAATGAGTGAGGAGCAGCATCATGAAGCAGATAGTTTATATATGTAGACTGGAGCTGAGCCAAAATCCAGACTTGTATGAGAATGGAGTGGTGTCAAATCTGAAAAGAATGAAAAATGTCTGATTGTTGTGATCAAGACAAACTCCAAAAGTTTTTGTAGAGGTTATTTTAGGATTTAGTTTAAATATACCTTTAACAGTTCCTTTCTTTCTTGTTCTTTCTTACTTCAGACGTTGTGCTGGTGTTTTATTTCCAAATGTGGGAATAAACTTTGGGAGCCACTCAGTCAGCAGTTACTGTTGTCCCTGCTAATTAGAAACAGTTACTAGACAATGCTTATGTTTAAGTCCCTCATTACAAGCGTTTGCTTAGCATTTGCTTTTGACCAGTGTGTTCTACATGCTGCTCGGAGATGTAAGTTCTGGACTAATGCTGGCTCGGCCTAATCAGTCCAGAAATGTTCTTAATGTAATGACTTGATTTATCAAACGGGATGGTTTGTTTGAATCACTTTGACACTTATATTAGGGCAAATTGAGAACATGATGACTAATGAAATGGACTTTTAGGGGGTTGATGGGTGGGTGTGTGTGTGTGTGTGAGAGAGAATGAATGATCGCTCATGTCTACTAACTGTAGTTTATAGAGACTAACGTAGCATAACGAACTCCCACATGCTCTGCTTGCCTTTAAAAATGTCTGAAAGTTGAAAGTGTGTGTGGGAGAGTTTGTGCATATGTACACTGATCTGTGCTTCCATTGTCCTGGTTTGTAATGGACCGTTTGTGTAGTCTAGTACAGAGCCCCAGAAGCCTGTCGGAATACATTAGCATATCCGGTGGTCGATTGGAGGATTACCAAACCCTCCTTGACTGTGAATGAATGTGTTCCCAGCTCCTTTCAGGTCTGTAGCCAATGCTTAGAGATTGCCCTAGTTTGTCGCCAGTTATGATCCTTAATACGTGTTTGAGCACAAAGACACGTCTGAGTGTTATGCTTTGGAGGCTGGAACTGTAAATGAGATGTGTCTGAATCCAGAGACACTACTATTTCCTGGGAACATGCCTCCCTTTCAATTTCACTGGAAATTATAGTAAAAAGAATATGGAGCTGTGGGAGATTTCTGTTAATCTTGTCTTTTCTGGGGTAAAAGCTTTGCTGTTTTGTGGTAAGGGGAAATGAATAAGGTTTTAAGAATGCAAGCCCACTGACAGGAAGCCAGGAAGCACATGTTGCACCCATTTGCATGCACTTGTATCAACAGCTTGAAAGACTGTTCGTTACAGCTGCCCTGTACTGCCATCTACTGGAGACGGGGAGAAAGTCTTCTTTCTTTATGAATGTTTTCCAGGAGTTCAGGTCATCCTGCCAGACCAATACAAACACTAGCCATTAAACATCTTAAATATGTTCTGTTGTCCTGCTGGAACCCTTTTAATATTAAATTGTGTGTGTGGAGTTAAGTGTTTTATCCTCTTGTATACAAAGCAAGTTGCATTATTTTTTTCCTAACAGAAGTGTAGTGTAAACTGCCACAGTTGAACCAAACAATGTTTGTCAATGCAAGTCATTGTACATGCAACACCTATCGTAAAAATATCCCATGATAGTTTTTTGTGGTTAAGTTATTACACACTTATGTAGTCACTTGGCTGTAGTTTGCCAAATTATGCTGGTTTTTTTTTCCTTTACCATTTTATTTTTCGTTTACTTTCCGACCAAGATTATGCTCTCTTTTGAAACAGGACCAGTCAGCAGCATCCTGGTGAACAAATATGGCAGTCGACCGATCATCATTGTGGGAGGCTGTCTGGCCGGCTCAGGCTTGGTTGCTGCATCCTTCTGTAACACAGTGATGGGATTGTACTTCTGTGTGGGTGTAATAGGAGGTAAGTACAAAGCTTGATGTCTTACATGTGGGGTCACTGATATTAACTGCTCTCTGTATTGCCATTGCTCTGTAGGTCAAATTCTGTATTAAAAAAAGTGAGAGCATAGAGAGCCTGCTGTTTTACTGAAGAGTGAAAATGATTAAGAAAAATGCATAAAAAATTTTGTATTGAAACCTACGCTTTTATAATTATTTTAGATTTGATACTTGTAAACGGCTTAAAAGTATCAACAGAATACAAATACACAGTCAAATTATTTATCCCATCACAGTACATTTGATGATTGTTTGTCCTGTTTAGTTTAATTGTCCTCTCCTTTTTTTTATCCTGCAGGTCTTGGATTAGCATTTAATCTGAATCCTGCATTGACAATGATTGGAAAATACTTCTATAAGAGGCGTCCGATTGCTAACGGCATTGCCATGGCTGGTAGTCCTGTGTTCCTCTCAACACTGGCACCTCTGAACAGCTGGCTGTATGATCAGTTTGGCTGGAGGGGGAGTTTTTTGATTCTGGGTGGTGCCCTGCTTAACTGCTGTGTGGCCGGCGCATTGATGCGACCCATTGGACCCAAACCACAGCCCAAACTCGAAATAACGGAAGAAGAGACCAAAGAGAAGGAGAAGAAAACAGTGATGCAGACAATCAACAGCTTTATTGACCTGACACTATTTAAGCACCGTGGTTTTCTGCTTTACCTCTTGGGCAATGTGATCATGTTTTTCGGTCTGTTTGCACCACTTGTCTTCCTCAGCAACTATGCAAAGAGCATGGGCATCTCCAAAGACAAGGCAGCTTTCCTTCTCTCCATGCTGGCGTTCACAGACATGGTGGCACGGCCGTCTATGGGCCTGGTGGCTAACACTCGCTGGGTTCGCCCACGCATTCAGTATTTCTTCGCAGCAGCAGTACTTTATAATGGTGTGTGTCACCTGTTTGCACCCTTGTCCGTGGACTTCATAGGCTTCTCTGTCTATGCAGTGTTTTTTGGTGTGGCATTCGGCTGGCTCAGCTCCGTGCTGTTTGAAACACTTATGGACATAGTGGGGGCGCAGAGGTTCTCCAGTGCCGTGGGTCTCGTCACCATTGTGGAGTGTGGTCCAGTGCTTGTTGGACCCCCCTTATTGGGTAAGTGTGTAGTTACTGTCAAAGTCCAAGTATTTATAGACCTGACTTTATTTCAAAGATATTTTATGTTTGAGTTAATTGAGTCATAGCTGAGTCTGACAAGTTTAGACTTTTTAGAGGTATTTATATCCAAATCAGGTGAGTTATACTGTCTTCAACCCTATACATTTTGGATGAAATGGAATGCTGGCTATATACCAGGCCTCCTCCCCCAACACCAGTACCTGACTGTACTAATGCTCTTGTGGCCGAAATAAGTACAAATTCCCCAAAGTCACACTAGTAGAAAGCTAATTTAGGTAATATTATTTGGTTTGTGGAACTCAACTAAGTGTGCTGTGTAGTACATAAATATAAATATTTCAGTAAAATGTGTGATCACACTTAGTTCATACAAAACACCAGAATATAATCGGGGACTCTGCATAAATATAAAGAGGCTTTTTAAGTAGAGCTCATGTTTGACACTTCTTTAACAGGTTTATGATGTAATAAAAGCGTTTGTTGTTATAAATGGAACTGGAACATTCATATCAGTAATGTTTTATCTTCATGCTTGTATTATGCTTTAAATTATACTAATATAATACAATATAGTATATGATACAATAGTAAGCAATTATGCAATCGTTTTTCTTTCTTTTTTCACAGGCTATTTAAATGATGTCTACCATGACTACAAATACACATACATTGGCTGCGGCATCATCCTAATCATAGCCAGCATATTTCTTTTTGTCGGGATGGGCATCAACTACCGCCTGCTGGAACAGGAGAGAAAAGAGGACGAGAGGAATAAGGCTAGGCGTAAAGTCAAGGAACAAGAGACTAACATAGACAACGCAGCGACAGAAATGGATACCGAGAATGACGTGTCTGCACCAATCATGCTAGAAGACATCTGCAAAATGAGCAAGGAAGCTGTTTAACCAGGCCATCACGTGGTTAAACGTGCGCTCACGTTATCAACATCTTTCATTTGTGACATCCACAAAATGAGAATGAACAGCAGACGGTTTTTACATTTGTAGAATTGTGAAAGATTTTGCCATTCATAACACACACACACACACCTCCCTGTTTATTTACACATTTTTGTAGTCTAGAGTCTGGTTTCAGTTCTTGTCTCATCCTGGATTACAGCAGTCACATCATTTCTTCTGCTTTTGTCCTGCGTTTGTTTTTTTCAGCCAAAGAAGGTTTACACAAACACTCCATCCAGTGTTTGTTGTGTTTTTTTTTTTTTTCTGTTGTTGTTTTTGGCCCCCCCTCCCCTCCCCACCAGAGGTAAAAAACTAATAGCTTTTAAGGAGTCGCCATCTATCTGAACCTGAGAAAACTGCCATTTTCAGTAAAATGCAGCACATACAAACAATATATCAAACGAGTGCAGCTACAGATGTTTGGTGGTTTCGCATTGGAGTTAGTTGTCTAGTGTTTGTGTGAGACTGAACAATATTCACGATACTTCTCTGTACAAAGTCGGCTAAATGGGGACGTTTTTGACGGCAGGAGATTCACTCTTTTGGGGTTTTCACATTGGTCTTTTTTCACTAGTACTTTTCACAATTTCCACTGATTTCCAGTGATTACTAGTAATCAGAGTCTAATAGTCTAAATAGAACCACAACTTTAGTACATGTCTGATGGATAAACTCACAAATGTAATATTGAATTTTTTTTAGTAAAAGATTTTAGAATGACCATGCACATAATTTTTTTTTTCTCTGGTATAATATATACATTTTAAGCCTGTTCATGGTACTATTCCTCTAATGCTTGTGCCTTTTGAGGGGCAGTCAATCCCATTTATAAACTGTGCCCAGTGGTTTTATTTCTGTTTAGCTTTATGGGTTGGTTTTATTTTTATTTGTTTTGTTCTTGGGTTTTTTAGGAGCCTATTACAGTACTACCATATTTACAAACTAGTAAACCTCTCACTTTTTCTAATGAGATCATGATCTTTACATTTGCATTTGAGCAATATCCTAGACGAAAGCCCACACAGTTTCATATCTCTGATAGCATTTGAGAAGCGACTGGTCTGACCTGTTCAAGTCAATTAATAGTAAATATTCTTCTATGTGCACTATTTTATCATTGGTATACATTCGATGGAAATTCATTTCAATTCTGTTGCAATCCCAGATGCCAGTATGATTATTTGTGCTTTATTAAGGATGTGTAGCCCATGAGAATGAAACTAGGTTGTTGCACAGCAATGTTTCTCAGCGTTCTGTGAACTTCGACATTGCACACAAAAAAAAGGCTGAACCATGGTAAACTTGAGGGACTGATTATGTGCTCCTTTTAGCTGGCTTTGACATTTTGTGTTAAACGGCCAATTCAATGTTCTTCCAAGTATTTCTTCATTCCAAATCTAAACAAAAATCTGTCACATATAGCATTAATTTCCAGCATTGGTCTTTAAATGCCAATTGATTTGTAGATTGTTTGGGCCGACATGGAAGGATTGTTGTGTGTGGATGAGTGCGTGGGAACACTCAGGATAGACTGGTTGTATGTTAAGACACTTTTATTATCTGGACGTTTTTTTTAATAAATCTAATTTTGACATAGTAACTTAAATGTTATCCGCGTGTACCATTTTGTATGTTTGACCCTGAATAGTGTACCAATAAACTGTTTTTAAACATTTTCTTTGATGTGTGCTTCAATATGAAATGTCATTTTCCTTTATTAATTAGGACATTTGACACTTGTATTTTTTATATATTTGGACTGGAAGGACATTAAATGTAGTTTGCAATAATATGTATGTATTGAGCTAGAACTTTTTCATGTTGATTATATATTTTATTTACATAAGGTTTTTTGCTACAAATGCATCAGAATCCGCTTCTCGTGCGCGTGCGTGTGTGTGTGTGTGTGTGTGTTCTGGGTACTTTGTTACATGAACCTACCTCATTGGTCTACATTGTAAACAAGGACACAGGAAAAGTGGGTGCTGCGGGTGACTTCCAGGATTCCTTCAACGGCAATTTTAATATTATTAATAATAATAAAGAAATAAACTTAAAATCGAGTCACTTATTTCGGCACACGTTTGTTTGTTTGTTTGTTTTTTTTTTTTTACTGATAATATTTTCTTTGTAATGTTATAAATTCTAAGATGACTAACATTTTTCTATTTCATTCAAAACATTAAATAAAATGTTGGTCCATTATTAAATGTAAGCAAAACTATGGCAATTACTTCCCTCATGCCTAATATCATTTACTGCTGCACGTCTTCACTCTGGTGGCTGTGAAGTCAGATTGATTAACCTTTTGCACAATCTTTTAGCGCACAGTGTTGAATGCAGACACATTAAAGCAAACTAAGTACATACTCTACATAGATTTTACATGTCTCATGTGTTGTCAATAATATATTTTGTAATGATATTTGATGAGGATAAATTAGAAAAGATGGAATAAGAATTTATTTTCCCTGTAGATATCTCAGACGTTTATAAGTATAAAGCTTATAACATTAATAGAATTTAAGCCTCGTACACACCAAACATGGTTAACCACCGTCCATGCAAATGTCCTGACCTCCACCATCACCATCACCTAAATCTAGTTCAGATGTTTTAAATGAGTTGGCCCAGAGAGTGAAGGAAATGCAGCCAAGACGCACTCAACACCTCTGGGACTATTAATGGGAAGCGTGAGAGAAATGAGAAGAGCTGTCATCAAAACTAAAAGTAATTACATAATTTAACAAATTAAAACATTCTGGGTTGTTTAACACGTGTTTATTTACTAGATAATAAAGATAAACATAAAGAAAACCCACTGAAGAAGGTTTGCCCAAATGTTTGACTGGTACTGTATGATGTTGTGATGGACGGTTTGCCCACGTTTAAAGTGGCCTTCAACCTTTATTTTGCAGCCATTATCTATAGATGAAATACGTCACTAAGAAATCAGACATCATCCCGCAGCTCTTCCGGTTTGCCTTGGTTAAAAGTCGTTACCATGGAAACCTTGAAGACGCGGAAGAAACAAATGCAGCAAGCCTCCTCCGCTAGCGAGAAAATAACAACTGAAACATGTACATCTATTGTCAAAAATCTGTTTTTCTCTCGATAGATTGTCAGGACATGTTTTTGTGTTAGATACCAGATAGATAGAAACCAGTCAAATTAAAGAACATTGTAGAAAGTTACCATTAGACGCGCAGTCTAAGTTCGTGCACCAAGATGTCCATGATGTCTGAGGCTGTTTTCCCCCTGGCAAACCCGAAACAAACGAAAAAACTGTGTGAGATTTGTCAGAAACCCGCTCACCTCCAATGCACCAGATGCCGTGTTACTTTCTACTGGTGAGTTTCAGCACAACACACAACTGATTAAGATGCATTAATATCTTGTACCAGCACTGCTATCTGGGCATATTTTCTTTACTTTTCTTTTTCTAAACAAAGAAATCCAGATATAAAATATATTTTGAAAAAATCTCAAGGGATTTTAAATGTGAACCCTGATTTAATGGACGCAAAAAAGTAAACCGCGCAAAATGGTCCTTAAAAAATATATTTTTGAAATTTCTAAAAACAAGTAAACTGTTTTATAGCTAATGCACAAAAGCAACAATGGCAACTGAAATAAAAGAAAACGATTTACAGGCACATGGTCGGAAGCGAAATGTTGTGTTCTGATGAGTCAGTGATGAGTGATGAGGCAGTGATGAGGCAGTGATGAGGCAGTGATAAATGATGAGGCAGTGATGAGTGATGAGGCATTGGTGAGGCAGTGCTGAGGCAGTGATGAGTGAGTGATGAGGCAGTGATGAGTGATGAGGCATTGGTGAGGCAGTGCTGAGGCAGTGATGAGTGAGTGATGAGGCAGTGGTGATGCAGTGGTGAGTGATGAGGCAGTGATGAGGCAGTGATAAGACAGTGATGAGGCAGTGATGAGGTAGTGATAAGTAATGAGGCAGTGATGAGGTAGTGATAAGTAATGAGGCAGAGGTGAGGCAGTGGTGAGTGATGAGGCAGTGATGAGTCAGTGAAAAGTGATGAAGCAGTGATGAGGCAGTGATGAGTAATGAAGCATTGGTGAGGCAGTGGTGATGCAGTGGTGAGTGATGAGGCAGTGATGAGGCAGTGATAAGACAGTGGTAAGTGATGAGGCAGAGATGAGGCAGTGATAAGTAATGCGGCAGTGGTGAGGCCGTGGTGAGTGATGAGGCAGTGATGAGGCAGTGATAAGACAGTGGTGAGTGATGAGGCAGTGATAAGTAATGCGGCAGTGGTGAGGCCGTGGTGAGTGATGAGGCAGTGATAAGACAGTGGTGAGTAATGAGGCAGTGGTGAGGCAGTGGTGAGTGATGAGGCAGTGATGAGGCAGTGATAAGACAGTGGTGAGTAATGAGGCAGTGGTGAGGCAGTGGTGAGGCAGTGCCGCCCCTGTTATATTCCACTAAAAATAAATGTAATTAAATGCGAAATAATCTTTTTTAAACAAATGTTTTGTTTTTCTTTGATCTGTGTATTAAATGTCTATTTAATAATTCTGGTCGTTTTTATTGTCAAATCCGCGAGTTCGGCTGTAATTCCCGATCCTGAGACTATTTGTGTGAATACCACAGATATAATGTTTGTATATCACTTATTTGCACGCCATCGCATTGCAGGTCTAAGATAAAGATAAAACTTGTTGCTATCGATATAACTCCAATAAAACACTACAATGAGAGGCAGGCATTACTCCTGCCGCACGGGGGCGTCCGAGAGCCAGAATACTTATGACCTAAAAACCCTGCCTAATCGAACCAAATTATTGCGAATACAATAATTTCTCTTTGGGGTTCATATACACATATATATATATATATATATATATATATATATATATATATATATATATATATATATATATATATATATATATATATAAATCTGTCTCAATATGTCCAGTACCTCATCTGCCTTGGTCGTCACTGCTCATCACTGGTTTACAGTTTATCCTACAGCTTATTCACATGACTTATACTAGATATACAGCGAAGAATATACTGAGTAAATGGCGTATTTCATTTAAAAAATAATTTAAACATTAATAAGAATAATAATAATAATTGCTGTACTGAAGTTTTTTGCACATAGATCTAGGGTTTGTCAGGTCAGTAGGTTTTCCATCATGAGAAAGTGCTTTTTTTTAATCATAATTGAGTTCAGTCTGAAAAATACATAGAGAGGATGGCAAGGGGGTGACTATTATATAATCTGCAAGTGTTATACCTACTCTAACATATAACGTTGTGGAGCTTATTACTTCATTATATCTAACAGTAAAGGAGTGTAAAATATAAAGGTGACGTTCATTAATCATTCAGAATCGACCAGCTTCTGTGCTGTAAGAGAAAATAAATCATTTCAGAATGTGCTGTGACTGGAAAATAATAAAGCAAAACAAAGTGGTTTTGCTTTGTCACTGTACCTACGTTTATTTTTTTATATAGTTCTTTTTTCATTTCGAAAATCTTTTACTTCACTAAATTTAATGCATAATTTTCATCAATCCAGAAAAAACATGCCATTCCTTATTAAGTAAATTCATGAATTGGGTTAAGTAAGAACCTGGATCACAAGGCCACACTTCTTGTGAGAGTTTCTGTGAAGTAAAGGGTAATCTTACTGTGTGTCTGTAACAATAGAAAACTAATTTAAAATTTATAATATACAGGAGAATAAAACCTAGATCTCACAGATCTGTACTTTCACTTTTTTTTGCTAATGTCCATCGGGTGGTCAGGGCCAGCAAAGCCTTCTCTGCTGGCCTAAACACTATCAGAAGCACTGACCTACATTTACAACATAAATTTTAATATTTGTTCCATTAAATTGTATTCATTTTATTTATTTATTTTTTTCTCTTAGCTGCACTGCTTCCAGCACGTGTATGTGGATGTTATATTTTTTTTGTCCAATCAGATTTCAGCCTCTATGTGCTGCCATGTAAATCTAATCTGCCCAGGGCCTGCAAAGTTAATACTGATGGCCCTTTTACCATAAAGAAAATATTATCAATGAGCTTGTTTCTTTAACCAATCAGATTTCATATTCGCCTCACAGGGCAGCTAGCTGGCCCAGAATAGCGTCAGCATTTTTCCATCCTCTGATTAGTTGGTCAGAGGGAAACTGTTACAGACAAGTTTGAATGGCAAAACACATCTGTAGCGTGCTGCACACATTAATACATCAGAGTTAGACTTTTTTATGCATACGGAGAAAGAGAAATTGATTTGGATTTAGACATACTTAAATATCAATTTTGAAGAAAAGCTAGACATGGTGAGGAGAGGTCGGCCAACTCTGAAGCTAGTTAGCTTGTCTCAGCTCGGGAAAGGGTTTGTTCACCACTTCCAGACCAGTGAATACGAGCAGTACCACTGACTTACAGCCTCTGAGGAGCGGTGCACATTATGACTATGCATGTCTGGTGAGTAGGTTGTATTTTATTTACATTTTAATGTTTTTGTCATGTTATTAGGCAAAAATTGATTCTGAACTGCTCCAGATGATGTACGTGACACAGTTGCGGTTGTAGTGTAGAGGTTTGGAGTTAACTGGGTTTCTTGCTTTAGTAAAATGGTTTTCACCCTCCATATGTGAAATGCCTCTCTCTCTCTCTAACACCTCACATTGTTATATTGTGTTTTAGTAGAGTAGTGATGGTTTCTATAATTGCGACGTGATGATGGTGGTGTTAAGAGGTGAATAATGTCAGGTAAGTCCCCATAGAAGGCCCAGGTACCAACTGCACGGCCCACCACTAATGTCTATACAAATCAAAGTATTTTTGTACTTCGAGTTTAAATGTAAAATAACTAGTTTTGCTGACGTATAAAGTAAGAGGAATGGAGAAGAATGATCCGCTGTGGCGACCCCTAACGGGAGCAGCCGGAAGAAGAAAAAGATCAAATAACATTTTGTAGTACAGTAGTAGTAGTAATAGTAGTTTTGTAAAATATAAAGTAAAAGGAGTAGTTTTACTGGAGTAAAAATGCAAAAGGAGTGGTTTAATTGAAGTATAATTGCAAAAGAATTCGTTTTGCTAAAGTAGAAATGAAAATGGAGTTTTACTGGTGTATAAATATAAAAGGTTTCGTTTTATTGAAGTATAAATGTAAAAAAAAGTAGTAAGTACAAATGGCAAAGTAGTTTGACTAAAGTAGACATTTAAAAGGACTAATTTTACTAAAGTAAAAGGAGTAGTTTCACTGGAGTAGAAATGCAAATGGTAACATAACGATAAGAAAGCTTTCAGTGAAAAGCAGCATCCAAAATGGAGTGCAGGACGCTAGGGGGCGCCAAATCCGCGTGTATCTCCTTAGCGTTTTCAGTCCCGGTGCAGAGCGTTTCCTTTCCTGACACAGGAAGGTCAATTTAGTTCAAACAGCCGGGGGTGGAATTAAGGGGCGGCGAGCTGCTGAGAGCTGCGTCCTTTTAAACAGGAGGGGAAAAAACGGGGCTGACATTAAACCTGCAGACTGTGTGCTCAGTGAGTCTGTGCATAACGAGTGCAGACAGTGTGAGGGGGCGTGGATCAGAGAAAATAATGCGCCAGAACTGTCCACCCCCACCACACACACACACACACACGCGGGGACTTGGCTATAGAACCACATGCTTTCCCATACCTAGAAAAATTCCCTGTGTATGTAATGGTGCCTATAACAGATAGTATTATTTACATCCTGTTTTGAGTACATGTATAACAGTACACTGCGCATTGGGTTCCTGCAAAATGGAAAATGGAAATGACAACCTGATTGGGATGCCTCTAGTTTTGATTTGGGTCATGTGAGATGTTTTAAGCCAATCACAGAAAACCTTTTGAGTCGACTGTGCAGCATCGAAATTGTTCACCTGCAGGACTGGATTTCTGGCTTCTGTTCCAAAACACTGCAGGGATACAGGTGTGGCATAATAATATATCTAGATTTATTGAATATTACTAGTCATAGTGAAAATTAAAGAGTGAATGTCCAAATAATGCACCGCAGCAGTCACCTACTGGGCTCCTGGGACTAAATATCATAGGTGTATATATATATATATATATATATATATATATATATATATATATATATATATATATATGAAAAATACAGATAAATTGGGCAAATATAAGAATTTGAGTGAGTTTGACCACGGCCAAATTGTGGCTAGATGACTGGGTCAAAGCATCCACAAAACTGCAGCTCTTGTGGGATATTCCCAGTCTGCAGGAACAGTGGTGAACCGGTGACAGGGTCATGGACAGCCGAGGCTCATTGATGCACGTGGGAAGTAAAGGCTGGCCCAACAGACAAGCTCCTGTAGCTCAAATTGCTGAAGAAGTTCATGCTGTTTCTGATAGAAAGGTGTCAGAATACACAGTGCGTCGGGGACCGATTACTTTGGGCAATATTCTGCTGTAAATCCTTGCATCCGGCCATCCATGAGAATGTTAATCGACATGTACCACCTACCTAATCATAGTTGCAGACCATGTACACTCTTTCATGGGAACGGCATTCTCTGAAGGCTGTGTGCTCTCTCAGCAGGAAAATGTGGCCTGCCACAAAGCAAAAATGGTTTAGGAATGGTTTAAGGAGCACAACAACAAGTTTGAGGTGTTTCTTCGATCTCAATCCAACTGCTGGAGCTACTGCCAACACCGTGGTGCCAGATACTTACCATGTATATATATTTGTGGTTAGTTAAGTTCAAAAAGTGAACATCTTTTTAGAAGTTTCAAATGACGGATGCAAACCTGCCTGGAAGAGAGGGCAAGAACAGTTCAACGTTGAGGATTTTCAGATGATGTCAGCATTGCCATGTTGCGAAGTCTCTATATCTACTGTTTAATGCCAACAAACCATTCAGAGGTCTTTCCGGGAAAATTTATGAATTTCTTATGACTTTCCAAAGTACCAGAATAAAATTTTGGTGGCTTCTGGTAAAAAAAAAACATGACAACTGGATCATGGATCTTCTATTAAGACAGTGATCTGAAACATTTGCTCGACAAACACCCCAAAACTGGGAGAGTTAGTTGCTCATTTAAATTTTTTCCTCCTTCACCCTTCTCTTGGTTTCTCATGGATCGTTGTGTGCAATTTCCTACTTGTGAAGTGGAAACAGGACATCGCCAAAGTCAACAGAGAAAGAGAGCTTTTAGAGACTGAGATTAATTCTTTTCCAAGAATGACAGACTGCTACATGCTAAATGCTGTTATTCAGTAATTTGTTTTGTTACACTCAAAGTCTAGTTCTTTGAATAGAACATGAATTGTATTTAGTGTTAATTTAATACACTCATTTTTTCCCCCAGTTTTCTTGAAGTGTGCCAACACTTCTCTTTAGCTGTCTACATGTAAGTTGCTTTGATGTGCTACCAACTGCATGTGGTTATAAACACCTGTATAACCATGAACTATGTAGCTACATATTATGCAGCCACTCAGAACTATCAGCTGCACACAAATTGCTGGTTGAAAGAAGAGTAAGATCAGAATTTGTTTTGTTTAATAGTAATGTCATTGTAATGCATTTCCAACAGAAACATATATCTGAAGCATCTAAGAAGTCTGGCTAAAAATGTGTCCATCTTCATTGTTAAATCTGCAGTAAGGGTTTAATTCTAGTCAGGGACCTTATGGATCCTAAGCCAGTCCATCACAAGGCAGCACATACTGCTCATTCACATTTACTGCCATGTTTATGGGAGGTGGGAGGAAACCAGAAACCCACACAGACACTTGGAAGAATTTGTGCGATTCCAGACAGACCCTGTAACTGTAAAGCGATTGTGCTTCCCTTCTGCGTTGTTACTGTGCCACTCTGGATGTTTAGCACAAAAACGAATTATTTAGTGATGCGCTCATCTGCATATTGCAGCCTCTTGCTATATCAGTGCTGCAAAGGTCAATATTTTGTTGCCTAACAAGCAATATATGGCTTTTATTCTGTGTCCCTCTGCAGTGATGTGACTCACCAGCAGGCAGATTGGAATAGCATCCATGAGAAAGTGTGTGAGCTGATGATCTCTATACGAACCCCTGCACCATTCTGCAGTTTCAAGGCTGAACGAGACATCTATCAAATGCAGACACTGAAAAGATTGGTACACTTTTACAATAGTCTGTGCTTTAATTCCATTGATCTCACACAAACACACACATATACGCACACACACACACACACACACACACACACACACACACACACACACACACACACACACACAGACTGTCTCTAAATATCTTTGTCCTGATTCCCTGCTGCTGACTCCAGAAGCCACATTTTAATCGGGTTGTGTGTTTGATTGACTTCAGGAGCACTTAAGAGAGCTTGCCCATGCTACAGCTAAGAACTGGGTGTCAGAAGGGAAGTACAGCGAGGCAGTGCCAGCAGCTCAGCTCGTCCTGCGCTGTGCTATTGACATTTACGGCCCTGAGGCTCTTGAACTGGTGCCAGCCTACTTGCTGCTTGCTGAAGTCAGTATAGGTAAGCCAACACACACACAAGTTTCATCCTGATCCTACAGAGCACAATTCTGCAGCGTTGAACTGGATTCTCCACTGGCAGTACTTAAATTACATGGTTGCATTTTAAAATTAAGATACATGAGCTATCAAGAACTGCAGTTTGTGTCTGATTGCTGTCATCGTCTGAGCTGTATTACTATTTCAATTATTGTTAGCAAATATGAACATTTTCACATTGGAACCGAAACAAGTGTGATTGTGATTGACACAAATGTACACAAAATAGCCCTTAATCAAAATAAAGGTTTTTAATATTGTATTGCATAAGTATTTACTTACATTGTGGAAAACTCTAACATTTATTTTGGTGTAACCAGTTGCCATTAGGAGTCATAATTACAGTGTGAGAGTGTCACATGATTGTATATAAATACACCTGACCCCAGGGAATATACTTACACAAACTCCATCTCTCAAAACAATTACAGGAATAGTATGGAATAGTATCAATTCAGTTTTTAATAATGGGAAATTACAACCACTATGAAGAGGTTGATTTCCAAAATCAGTGGCAGGAAGTTAATGACACACAACCAAGAAGCATAGGGTAACTCAGTGCATGATGCTAAGATCACCATGCTTCAAAATCAAGATGTTTCCTCAGTGTAATGAGCAGTCTTCAATATGTTAAATGTACCATTTTCGGAAAAAGGTACACATTTTAATATTTGGGTTCATTTAAAAGAGTAGCTTTTTCCACATGTTTATTTGGCCTCTAACATTCTATTTGGCAAAAAAATTAAATAAAAATGCAATAATGGATTTAATTTTGTCTGAAATTTATAAAAAAAAAAACCCTGTCAGATCCTTTCAAGAGCTTTGTAAAAGACTTTTTATAGCTCACTTTCATGATGTTGCTTGTTTAAGTATGATGTCTTGTAACACTTAGGATCTTCCAGGATCTGGTGTATTTCTACTATGAGAGCATTTGGCATTTTAAGTTGCACAGGTAGACTTGGCCTGTTTGTAGCACTGGGACTGAACACTTGTACAATTGGAAATATTTTATTTTTGTAAATAAAAAAAATATACACATATATTTACTTAAATAAATGCAACTGTTTGTGTCAGTTTATGCTATATAATTCGAAGTAATTTTTTTTTTAGTTTCAGGTTGTAACATTATGAAATGTACAAAGTTCCTACCACTACATTGTTCGTATCCAGACTCCAGATTTCCATTGAGCATTCCTGTTTGTCCTAAAACATTTCTATATGAAGGATCCTGTTTCCTTTTTCCTCAGGTTTAGGTTCTCTGTCTCAGGCTGAAAACTGCCTCTCACAGGCAGAGTGGATGGTAAGGAAGAATCCGGGCTGCAGTCAAACAGTTCTTCATCTGCTTCACAGAACGCTGGGCCGCCTCTGCTCAGCCAAAGAAGACTACAGCTCTGCCCTGCTACACTTCGCCAATGATGTTTGTCTTTACTTGTGTGTCTACTCTGTATATTGGGTTTGTCTGTGAGTACAAGTGTGTTATGTAAATGTCGAATTTGCACAGAGTATAGGTTTGTGTGTTTGTGCATGCAGGTGTACTATTCAAGTGAGGAGTTTGGTTTGGACAGTTTGGTGACTGCTGGAGGTTATTTTTTGATGGCAAATGTTTTCATGAAACAGGAAAAGACAGATATTTCAAATTCACTCTATGAAGAGGTACATCAACACCTTTTATTAATTGTCTATTGTCTAATCACTTCCTATTTACGCTTCCGCTAATTTGTTTGTGTGTGTCTGTGTGTGTTCACACACGTGTGTTCAGGTTACCAGAACATGGCATGCTCACCTGTCTCAGCTGATGGAAAGTTACAGTCAAAAAAGTCAAAAGGAACATGAGAGCGCACAATACTTTGGTGAGTGTGATTTCCTTATCTCAATCCAAATGAACCAATCAAAAGCAAGATAATTACAAAAAGGCAGTGCATCAGCGAGGATGAGCATTATTAGGTCCATTACTAGGTCACTTTTTCTTCCATTCTCACTGATCGGTTTTGAAGATTTCAAATTTGCATAATTTTTAAATAACTACACAGTGAAGACTGCTTGATTTTTCTTTTTTATAGTGTTATAATTTTGCATCTTGTGGCAGCTTGAGCAGCAATTTCTGTTTCACAGCCCCAACTTGTATTGTTCAGTCCTAGCGGTTGCAGTCTATGCTGAATTTCTGTAAAATAATCTACTTGTCTTCACATCCATGTTTTTATAATGACCTGTAATCAACCAGTGTATTTTTTCTGCCTGGGTGTGTTCCTGGCATAGGCTCAGGATTCACTGTGATCTTGACCAGGATAGGCATGACTAAAAAAGTCATAGTTAAGGCACGTGTGTATTGTTTATCACGTGAACAGTGTTTATTTAACCGTGGTCGGCAAACACGTTTCTCGTAACTATATTGCAAGAACCCAAAAAAGCATTACCAAGTAGCTCAGAAGAAAGCACTCAAGGCACTCAGAACCATGAGACACTTAGACTGATGCAACTCCTTAATTTTTCTTATAAATATTCTGTATGTGCTATAAATCCAATATAAATGTTTCCCCAGTGCTCAGCATCATGCTTTACAGCAGTTTGTGTCTGTCTAGATGCATGATGCATAATGCATGGGTCATACCAGTCACACACAACCATTGCAATAAATACATGAATTTTGTAAATGGGCTGGATCGGAATTCTTCAGTGGATTGGATCAGTATAAGTTAAGGTACTTGTAGGGGATTCATACAAGGCCATGGCCTGAATGTGTTTACCTATCCCAGCCATAACCTCATTTCAGTGGCCCACTATTAAATGGCATATTCCAGCCCAGCAATTGGTGACATTTGAGTTTTAAAGTGAGGAGAAAGACGGAGGTCCTGATTCAGGATATCAGGACTCAGGACTTTATTTATTATGTCCTGATGCATTAGCCTAACACAAATCAAGCATTGCAGTACCATACTGATGAATAAGCAAACCCCACCCTGATATACCCTCATTTCCGGATGCAAATGTGTCCCTCGTGTGTCTTTCCCTGCCCCATCACTTTCTCTCTCTTTTTATCTCTCTCTCAGCACAGTTGTTGCGTGGTGCAGTGCCTCCCACAACCAGGCTGTGCTGAGTTCAGTGTGTGTTCTGCACTCTGATCAGCCACTCCCACTGCATAGACTGCACTGCTGATACTGCATAAGCTGATCCTGGATCAATACACACTCAGCACATTCTGAACTTGGGTGGATTGTGTGCCAAATATAAATAATACAATACCGTATCATACATCACGTTCACTGATACACAACATGTATGACTGTTGATTTTCATTAAAGTCACTCCTCCTTTCTTAAAAAAGATTGCAATAATGAAGTATTTGAAAAGGAGCAAAAGAGAAAAATTATTTTTGCGTCCGTTCAGGTATGATATTAAATGGGATAAATCGTGATTTCTTCTTTAGGACAAACAGTTAGATTGACATATTACAGAGGGCCATTATAAACTCATCATTAATTTTTAACAGGATCAGAAACTTCTGTCATGCATACAGTTCAGCTGTGAGGTAATTTACCCCAAAAACTGATATTATAGAAATACTTTGACTTGTACTGGCCTGAAATGCTTGACTGGCATTGGATGATATTTGTGTGTTTTATAGTTCTACCAACTGATGTTTTATGTCCTAAAATCATGTGATGGTGAGGGACATGACCCACACTTCGGGTGTGAACAGACGACACAACGTGTCTTCAAGCCTGTTGCTATCACACCTTCGAGATTTTGCGTAACCTGGCAACGGAAAGCTTGCAGAGAGTCTGCATGGTTACTAAGAGGAGTTGGCTCAGTATTAAATATTGGACAATATGCAGAGCTCTGGAGCTCTGATCGATATAATATAAAAAAGAAAAACATGGGCTGCTATTTTGTTAACGTATTAGTATTGTACTACGTAACTTTGCTTTTATATATATATATATATATATATATATATATATATATATATATATATATATATATACAAGCTCGATTCCAAAAAAGTTGGGAATAGAAAAGGAATGCAATAATTTACAAATCTCATAAACTTGTATTTTATTCACAATAGAATATATATACATATCAAATGTTGAAATATTGGCTCATTTTGGATTTCATGAGAGCTACACATTCCAAAAAAGTTGGGGCAGGTAGCAATAAGAGGCCGGAAAAGTATAAAGGAAGAGCTGGAGGACCAATTTGCAACTTACTAGGTCAATTGGCAACATGATTGGGTATAAAAAGAGCCTCTCAGAGTGCCAGTGTCTCTCAGAAGTCAAGATGGGCAGAGAATCACCAATTCCCTGAATGCTGTGGCGAAAAACAGTGGAGCAATATCAGAAAGGAGTTTCTCAGAAAAAAAATGGCAAAGAGTTTAAAGTTATCAACACCGGTCAAGGCCGGAAAACCATACTGGATGCCCGTGATCTTCGGGCCCTTAGACGGCACTGCATCACATACAGGAACGCTACTGTTAATGGAAATCACAACATGGGCTCAGGAATACTTCCAGAAAACATTGTCAGTGAACACAATCCACCGTGCCATTCGGCGTTGCCAGCTAAAACTCTATAGGTCAAAAAAGAAGCCATATCTAAACATGATCCAGAAGCACAGGCGTTTTCTCTGGGCTAAGGCTCATTTAAAATGGACTATGGCAAAGTGGAAAACTGTTCTGTGGTCAGACGAATCAAAATTTGAAGTTATTTTTGGAAAACTGGGACGCCATGTCATCCGGACTAAAAAGGACAAGGACAACCCAAGTTGTTATTAGTGCTCAGTTCAGAAGCCTGCATCTCTGATGGTATGGGGTTGCATGAGTGCGTGTGGCATGGACAGCTTACACATCTGGAAATGCACAAAGGTATATTAAAGTTCTAGAACAACATATGCTCCCATCCAGAGGTCGTTGCCTTTTCCAACATGACAATGCCAGACCACATACTGCATTAATTACAACATCATGGCTGCGTAGAAGAAGGATCCGGGTACTGAAATGGCCAGCCTGCAGTCCAGATCTTTCACCCATAGAAAACATTTGGCGCATAATAAAGAGGAAGATGCGACAAAGAAGACCTAAGACAGTTGAGCAACTAGGAGCCTGCATTAGACAAGAATGGGACAACATTTCTATTCCTAAACTTGAGCAACTTGTCTCCTCAGTTCCCAGACATTTGCAGACTGTTATAAAAAGAAGATGGGATGCCACACAGTGGTGAACATGGCCTTGTCCCAACTTTTTTGAGATGTGTTGATGCCATGAAATTTAAAATCAACTTATTTTTTCCCTTAAAATGACACATTTTCTCAGTTTAAACATTTGAATTGTCATCTATGTCATCTATGTATTCTGAATAAAATATTGAAATTTGAAACTTCCACATCGTTGCATTCTGTTTTTATTCACAATTTGTACAGTGTCCCAACTTTTTTGGAATCGGGTTTGTGTATATATATATATATATATACAAAGACACATATATATGTCACGTTATGACAAGTTAAGTGACATGATATTTGCTTACAAACTATAGTCATTGTTTTTAATTGGTGTACTTTAGAGTCATGGTTCCTGCTTACTGATACAAAGAGATGACTTTTCCTATGAAACTCCGGAACAGGAAATAGCTTTGTCTTATGACACATTGTATTTGCTTGCCTACTGACCTCAGGGTGTTTACATGACCAGCCATCCGGCACAATTACCATGCAATCATTTGTGTTCAGGAAATAGAGTCATCATCATTTGCTAACTAAAATAAAATCATGTATGTGGTTAATAACAAAAGTCTAGACATCCCTGTTAAAACTGCTGGCTTTGTGTGAACAGATCTGTTTCCTACTTTGATGAGATAACCAACAAAATTCAAGTGTAAAACAAATACAAATGTATTCAATTTAATAAATCTAATAAATCTGATAACCTATTTATCTTTGTTATGCTGCTTTTGTACACTGTTCCTTGTTCAAAGCGCTATACAAATAAAACTGAATTAAATTTAATTGGATTAAATTGGATTGGATTTTCAGGCAAAGAAAAACTTCAATATAAACAATATTCTGGCTACACAGGGCAGGACGGAATAGGATAGAATAGGATTTGTATCTGGTTTCTGATTGGGCCACTCCAAAAACATTTAACCTTCTTATCTGAAGCTGTTCTGTTATTGATTTTGATTTGTGTTTTGGCTTCTTTTCATGTTAGAAGCCAAAATTCCTCCTCGTCTTCAGCTGCAAGATAAAGATAGAATTCAGAGCATGATGAAGCGTGAAGAGAAGAGACACAGCCCGATAGTATGATCATGCTTCATAGCGTCAAAATTTCGAATTCCCTCACTCTCATCAGATCAATATCATCATATTTTTATGTTTCAGAGCTCCAAATGTGGAAGTGTGTTGGTTAAGATATAAGATTTCTTATTGGAAGGTTGTGATTTTAATTGCAGCAAACACAAGCTGCCACTGCTGGGGCCTTGAGCAAGGCCTTTAACCCTCAGTCAGTTGGTCAGTTGTATAAATGTGATTATTATAAGTCTCTCTGGGTAGGGCATCTTCTAAATTATTTTATCTTGAGGTAATTAAGGGTTGTTATTATTATTATTATTAATTTATTTTAAAAGGAAAGACATCCATTTTGCCACCCCACCCTATAGTCCTGACACTCCCTTGTGACAACCAGTGCTTGCCAGGTTATTCCTGTAGCTCCTTTATTAGTGATGTAGGTCTCTTGGCAGCCTCCCTGATAAGTTTTCTTTTTGTCCTCTCATTAATCTTGTCACTGTAGTGCCCCCGTTTTCTCTTATTGTTTTCGGTGTGTAAATTCTTTGGGCCTCTCTTTTTGTCGAGCTCTTTGTTTGACAATGAGATCCAGTACACGCTTTGTAAGCTTTTTTTTGTGGACCGAGGCAATTCAGCAGTTCAATGAAACCGAAAGGGAGATATTTATTTAGGGTTCATCAGAATCACTTTACAGATGATAATAATAATGATAATTTATATATGTGACCATAATTATTTTTAACATGAGCTTGAATGTGAATTAGAAATAATTCTGAGCGCAGCCTCTTATGCAACCAGGTTATTATAGGCGTTTTGTTTTTCATCCTGCCCCATAAGATTTTCTCCTAGTTTTATACTTGAGCTTTTTTTTGTGCACCAAATTAAAGGTGGAAAAAGATCGGACACGATGTACGACATGATCACGTGACCACAAGCTTGCCACTGTAATGTGGGTGTTTAGGTGTTTTATATATCTGCTGTATTACAGTGCAGTTGCTCTGTACATTATCTCAGCGTACATTGTCGCTTATGATGTTTTGTATGTATTCAGATGTGGCAGAGTGTTCAGAGGTGAATCAGATGTTCAGCGTAATGTTGGAGGCTCAGCAGCAGGATGTAAATACACATCCTGCGTACAGCACCACACTGTCTCACAGTCTAGAGCAGAGGGCGTTGCTGTCTCACTCTCTCGCCATGTTCTGGTTTCTCTGTAACAACCACAAGAAGGTAAATTTCTTCCTGTTCACCTTTGAATTTACACACACACACAGAATAAACAAATAATGACCTGTGTATTCATTAGTCAACTCATCTCAAGTGTAGTCACATGTTTTTGTGATGTTTGTTTCTAATGAATTGTAAAAGAGTAATTATGCCAAAAAGGCCATAAATAAATAGCCTGTGTACATATTGGTTAGCATGTACAGACAGCATGTGATGTGTAGGTATGTGTGTGATGCAATCTAGAGCTTTTCATGTAGTTCTGGACCAACCAGCTAACATTTTCTGCTCATGTTTCTGAATCAGACAGAAGTATAATTATCCCCTTCACAACTTTTAAAATCCACACAGGCTACTCAGGTGCTTGACTTGAGTTTGCACTAATGCAGCTTGCTCCTGGCAAGTCTTTTAACTGCGTGTTATCACACGCCTGCAACTGGTCCAGAATGTAGCTTGTTTTCATTCCCCAGATCACCCCATTACTGCAGTGGCTTTCTGTAGCTGTGTACATAAAATTCACAACCTATAAATCCAAAAACAAATCCTCACTTCCCTGAAAATACGTATCAAACCCAGCATTGTACGACTTACCATTTCAGAAACACACACTTTTCCCATATATTAAGATACCAGAAAGACATGCCCCATGGCTCTTCTCTGTTTTGGCACTCACGTGGCAAAATTGAACTTCCTCTGGATGTTCAAACAGATCGCAGGTTGAGTCACTGGTTATCTTGAAATCAACACAAGCTGAGCTACATTGTAGACACCTAAGCACTTAAGCAAGCACTAATTCTACAAGCTATATTATTGTTTTGTTTAATATAATATATCAACTTTCACTGTTTGCTGTGCAAATTTTTCTCTAATCGGGGTTTAACTTTTGTGGTATTCTCAGATTTCTTTTATTTATTTTGTTGATAACTTTGTATTCTACATACTGTGTATGTAAATCTAGTTCCTTTCCCCAAATCTGCCTCATGGAGCTGTGGTAGTTGTGAACTGCATATTAAAATTCTAGCTTTGCACAATTCCACCTTGCTGATAGGTAGAAATGGTCATGCCCAGGGTTAGAAGCCCATTTTAGGATGTTGGTCATCCACATAGCCCAAAGACAAACATTTGGCAAATGGTGTATTATTATTTTTTTTTGCTTTGTTTTGTTTTGTTTTTTTCTGCATGTGCCCCTCTGGCCCTCACGTATTTTTAAAGTCAATAACATAATAATTAAAGTGATAATAAAAAGACAAATCCTTATCCTAAAATTGAGAAACCGTTACTTCAGGCATATTAACAATTTGTGCAATCATCTGCGTGATAGCATGCGAGTTTGAAACACTCGTAACTCATATTACTGTATAATTTGGTAAAAAAAATGTTCCCAGGAAGTTCCTAAAGGTTTTTCATTTTTATCAGCTTTTATAAATGCATTTTTGCGTGTTTTTACCCGAGGACCATTCGAAATCTTCCATGTAAAGATTTTAAACTTTTTCCCTTTAGTATTGTTCCCTTTATCTTATCTTGAACACAATTAACAAATCCAGCTCATAATCCTCTGCTCTATCTGACTGAACTCGTTGCCATACCTTCTTGCCCCAGGCCTCTGTGTCTCTGGTTCTTCTTACACATTAACGCTTTCATGACCTGCACAGAAGGAAACGTGTGATGGTTTTAATCTCCATAATAATAGAAACGAGTTCAAAAAGTCAGCTTGTCTAAAACAGTAGTCGTATCCAATAATCTTTTGATCTGTGACTCAACCTGCTTGGGCTAGTGCAGGGATTAGTGACCAGTACTGAAATTGAGATGAAGCGGCCACTTTGGCTAGAGAGCTGCATAGGGCAGTTTCTTTTTTAATATCCCATTGTAGATGCCTGTGCCATTTTCTAATGAACTCAGGTTTCACACAGAATAAGGAATTGTCATCATTCCTGAGCAAGCCTGACTATTTAAATGCAAATCAACAGAAAAACCATTCAATACACTCTGACATTTAGATATGTAGCTCTACTTTGTCTTTATCTGATCACTCGTATAAGAGGAAATTCTGTGAACCACAGAGACAACAGTGGCCTCTGTGACAGCATGAGGAAGAAACCATGAGAGAAACCAGACTCTTGTGGGAGACACCGGATAGTTTGATTATAAATCATTATAGTATACAGGTGTACTAGAGTAAAGTCAAACAGAATTAAGTGTCTTGAAAGGATGTTCAGTGTGAGAATATTGTGTATACAAGGCGTACAGTAAGCGCAGAGAAAGCTTTTATGAGATTTCTTGTTTGGGGTTTAGAATCCTGATATCCACTACTAAAGCTGGGCATAAGAAAAGTACTAATAATCCAAATTTCCTGCTTGTTAATCCCAGACTAATCATATGGGCAAATATGGATTTTGTGTAGCAGTCGTGACCATTTTAAGATCTTACTCCAGTTTATTTTATTATTTGTTGTTTGCTGTTCTACATTTGAACTATTTACATTTGTGTGTGCGTTTGCTCGCAGGCGCTTGACTTTGGCAAGATGGCAAAGGAGTTTATCCAGCAGTGTGAACACAACAGCCTGGACGAGTCCATTCAAAGCCTCATACAACGAGCAGAAGAGCACGTCGAGCAAGAACAATCACCAGTCCCTCACCACTAACTAATACATTCAACACTCCTATACCAACACACACTTAATAATAACCAGCACACTCAACACTCAACACACAGCCCTGACTAATCTTATCACATTCACCACTTACTCATAACCTCAATAAAAAATATTCACACACACTCCTCAAAGATCCAAATAACACAAGCTAAATAAACGTCTGGTCCATCTGATAAACATTGTAATCGTGTGTCCGTAGAGGTAATGATCGGACATCGGAATGGTGTTAAATAAGAGCACAAGCCTCTGATGGATGTTTCATGTTCCAGACATTGTTCTAATGTCTTTTTATTATCATTTTTTATCCTCATTCTTATTATTAGAATAATGTAACATACAACAGTAATGTTAGAGTTCTAACACTAATAGTTTGCTTAGTATTATATAACATTGCTGGTTTTTGGCATTCAGGGCAAACATCAAACTTAAACAAAACAGATGATGTGATTAACATCTGGAATCCGCTCGTTTTCTTTTACACATCCTGGAAATGAACCGAACCAGACATTAGCAGCAATTGTACATCATTACGTGATAAGTAAATGGCGTTTTTTCACAGTCTTTGTTAGTAGAGCAGGCAGCGGAGTGGTACCATGACATTATATATGTCGGGTTTGGCAAATCGTTTATTGCACCAAATTCCTCTTTTTTCATATCCCACGTAATATTCCTCGGCTCCAGGTTACTTAATACTCTATAATCTCTACAGTCTCGGCACTCCCTTTACAGTCACACAGGTTTTTAACAAACAGAATGAAAAGCTGGAAAGGAGCTGTGCTGCTCATGTTTTTGGCTCCCATAGCAGACAGAAAGAGCGAGTGTGTCCGGTTGCTTAGTTACCATTCAGTCCGCTGATGGATGGTGGAACACATCACACATGGTACAGAAAATCACAATATGGAGGATGGGAAGGGGGGTGAATGTGTGTGTGTGTGTGTGAGAGAGAGAAAGCGAGTGTGTGCGCATGGGTTTCAGCTGTTAGATGTTAAGCATTCCAGTAAAGCTCATCACCAGGCAGAGATTAATGCACACAAACTATTTTATCGTTAAAAAAAAAAAAAAAAAAAAAAAATTGGACAATAGAAACCAAGCGGGGGAATAAATAAAATAAATAATGCATAATTACATTAATAGTACAAGCATTTCTTTAGTTGCAGATTGAAAGACACCGAGATTTAGAACAGGTCAGGAGAGGAATTTGATCCAGGCTGCTACCCTGAGTGTAAAAAAAAAAAAATAAAAAAAAAAATCACAAATTGTTTCTTCAAGTTGGAAATGTTACGAATTCATGCGGATTTGGAGTGTTGCGGAAACGATTCGGGCCTTGTTCTGATGTGTAAACATGAATCTGTGTTTAGAGTTAAGACTGACACTGGTCTGTAATATAGGACTCGGTGTGAAGTTGAGGTACACGAACATCCACATTCGATCCAAATTTAGAGAATTGCTTTCCAAACCAGCAGAGACAGGAGGACTTTTTTAGCCTCAAACAATCATAACATCTTTTATTTTCTGAACAGCACCAGTCTGCACACCACTGGGTTAAACCCATTTGAGTTGATAGTTCATTTTATTGTTGATGTACAAATAAATTTCAAACAGCTTTTAAGATTTTAGTGTTGGCAACAAAAAAAAAAAAAAAAAAAGGCATATGGACATACGGTAACAGTTAGCATAAGCCTAATAAGCATTCGTCATACATAATACTTGTTCTATGTAGCTCACTGCTCAGATGGTCACGAGGGGGTGAAGTAAACATGGGGTGTGGCACACACACTGTGCATGCAGGTCTCTACAGGTATCGACTAGACGAGTGAGTGAATTGGTGGAGCATTTAAGCATGCTCCATCTCTCACTCAATGCAGCCGCTCCCTGACTGGATCAGAGTGGTTACAACAATTTTGCGTAAAAACATTTCTCTTCTTAAAAGTGGCATTTTCGATTTAAATTTTTCAATCTTCTATAATCTACTTTGCATTCTGCATACTGTAAGGAGACAAAGGAGTACAAAGTCCTAAAGGAGTTCAAAAATAAACGAACCTCCAAAATAATTGGTCGCATCCGAGTGCTCCAATTTCTACACATCATCTAAGTCGAACAGCTAAAATAGAAAAACTTAAGACTTATTTCAGGTCGGTAATTAAGAGCAACGTCTCAACTAGCAAAACGGATGCGTGTGTGCCTGACGAGACCTTTTAATTAAAATGCAGAAAAGCACTGAAGCTAAAAACATGGGGAATGCATCATTACAACTGTACAACTGTGTACCAGTCCACTGTAATGGGAAAATAATATGTACAGCTTTTCCAGTCTTTCTTTACATGTGTTCATGCTGATGTGTGAATGTCTGTGTGTGTTTGGGAGGGTTCGAACGCGACGGAATGGCACGCACATAGACAAACGGATTTTAGTTATTTTCCTTCATGTTCGATCGGTAAATCACGCTGCACTGCATGCTCGATAAGCCTTGCAATAGTGTTGGGCTCTCGCTATACTTTGGGAAGGAGGGTTTGTGTGTGTGTTCTCATATCTTTTCCATTCTAAAACCACTCTCCAGTACAACGTACCCTGAAATACTGGGAACACGCTCACTCACTGTTTGATTGCTTGCACCAAGGCTTGGTCAAAGTGTGTACTGCCTTTTTGCAGCCACTGTCAGGGGAGCAGCCTCAGATCAGCATCAGGGTTTACAGGAAGGGTTAGTACAAAAACACAAGTGTGTGTGTGCGTGTAGATTTGACCACTGTATGATTACTTACTGTATATGTATGCATGTGTGTGTGTGTGTGTCAGGGTGCATGTGCATGTGGTTGCCGTTTTCTCTTCAGCTCACTCAGTCAATAGTTTAATCTCCTTTACGAGGAGGGAGTTGATGTTGTATGAGGGATCGGGCACACTCGGGGCGTGGTTTATCTCAACAAGCTCCGTCTCACTCTCACTCGAAGTGGAGCTGGTGCTCATGGTGCTGACGCCATCAGGGATGGCACAGGGAGGGACTGGTGGGCACGCCTCAGAGGGGATACACACTTCAGGCTCGCTGCTGGTCTCGCTGGCGCTCGACACCACCGAGAGCAGGGACATTTTGCGGATAAGACGGCCGGGCAGCAGCGACAGAGCATAGTCTGCCACAATACCCGCCACGTCGATCCCACAGGCCTGGTCGAATGCGATAAAACCTACGTTGGCGTTGGCCTCACAAACCACGAACGACCCGTCGTTCAACTGCAGCAGGTCGATACCGCACACGTCCATGCCAAGGATGTTGGACACCTGCACGGCTAGTTGCTTACCCTGCTCGCTCAGGGGGCACATCACACCCACACCACCTGAACAATGAGAGCTGGGATTAGCGCCATTTTATTTATACATAGCTTTTATAAACCATCCACCAATTAGCATCTTTAGACATTTCTTTTTTTATTTTTGATAATTATTATTACCATTATTATGTTTTACATGGGCCATTTAATTAAGTCTTATTATAAAACTTTATATAAAAATTTATATAGAATTTCCAAATAACTAGAAATTACTCAGATTGATAGAATACATTTATATACAAATATATATATATATATATATATATATACACAGCGAGTAATCTACAGTATAATCCTGAAAATGTTCATATCCCATCTTGCCTTTTTTTTTTATTTAAATTTAAAGGAATTAACGTTTACTGATCTACCAAATGCTATAAATTGTATAGCTGGCAGAGGATGCAAATTTTTCATATGCATTAGATTTTCAAGTACATAAGATCATCCATCTTTATTAATCCTGTTCAGAGTATTGGATCTGGATCTCGATACAATAACAGAGAATAAACTCTAAACAAAATGCCAAGACATCATGCTTGCATGCAGAACAGGCTCAAACAAGCGTTGGGGGAAATTAGACCAGCTAGCTCACTTTCTAATGGGTGGAAGAACTAGTTTTACATGGATATCTTGGTTTAGGTTTAGAGAGTTTGTTTTAGTTTATGCGTGTTTATTTATTTTTTTATTTTTTTACAATTAGTGATCAAAACTGTATTCGCACTGCAATACGATGAACAAAAGATATGCATGATTCAGGTTAGGACCAGTTTAAATTAGAAATAGCTACATTAGAAATGAAAGAAGGGTCATAGCGCACACACCGAGCGAGCAGTTGCTCTGCATGCGTCCATCTGTCGAACAGCGCAGCATAGAGCCGATCACTCTGCCGCCCACGAGCACCACGCGCACGTCTCGCCCGTGGCTCTCCTTCACATACTCCTGGAATAGGTACGGAGCCTCGTGCCGGATTAAGTGGCACAAGTCAGAGAGGTGATGCTTATCCCGTGCCAGAAACACTGCCTTACCTGTACAGAAGAACAAATAATAATAAATTACATCATAATTAATTCAAAGTTAACATCTTGTATTTCTATAGACAAATTCCTCTTTAATATCTTTTTATTCACTTCAAGTTCAGTGTGCGAGTTAAATTAAGACTAGTAACCACACACTCATCTACAGCACATGTTGCTGTTCTTCAATTCTCTTGGTTAGGGAATAAATAAAAAAAAATTCTCTCAATATAATCACTGCTACTATTTGGGCGTAAATATAATACTATTTAATCGATTATAATATCGTAATACAGTTTTATTTGAAGGTAAATCACACCTGCAGAGCTCTGTGATAAAATGATGCATTTCTTCCCTATAAGGAAGCTGCTGGTGTGTTACTGAATGCTGAGTGAATGAGAGAAGCCTCTGTGTGCGTGTTAAGAATTCACCCTGAGGACTGATTTAAAATGAAACTGACCAGAGGTCACACTGCATTTTTGTGTGCATGCATGTTTCCTGTATACAACATTTAAGAGTAATGTTTAGTGTTATATATAGGAGAGAATTACATTCTTGCAAGGAAGCGAGAATGTGTCCAAGATGGCGGCGCTGCAGTATCTCGCAGCGGCCTCTCCGGGTCAAAAAATTGACTTGACTTGATTAAACACGTATGGATCAGTGAAAGTGCCAGTAGTATTAATATAGATTACTTCATATATCTGTACAATAGATTTTAATGCCAACGCAGTAAATAAGGTTCTCTTAAGACCAACAGAAACAAAAGTGAGATGTTTTACCTTTACATATAAAAGATTTTCTGAGGTCCTTAAAGGAGCTTAATATATAAATGTTGTCTATTTGCATTTAAAGGGGGACAGTCCAATAAAAGAAAAAAGAAAAAAAAATTTAAGGAAAAGAGAAAAATGATAGAAGAGAGCCTTGCAAAGTATGCATAAAGTTGGCTATGCAAAGTATTTGCGTTTGAGCAGAAATTAAATCTTGAATAAGTGAAAGGTCCAAAGTTAAGTACCACCTTCAAAATTAATTCTTTTAATTCTTGGGGAGGAGGAGGGAAAAAAAAAAAAAAAAAAAAAAAAAAAACCAAGAAGGAAAATTATTTTTTTAATACAATTCACCAGTCTGGTGTGTACGTGTACGTGTGTGTGTGTGTGTGTGTGTGTGTGTGTGCGTTAGTCATCAGGGATTATAACAGCTGCTCTTTATTCACCATGAAGCAGCCAATGGCGCTGCAGTTTTTGCCTGGTCCCCTTGTGAACAGTTTCCGCTGCATGCTGTAGTCTCTTCGTATCTCACTCGCGTGCATGTGGAATGTGAGAAGCAAGGCCACACCCACAGGGAACACGTTTGCTCTCTAAGCCTGCTCTCTAAGCCTGCCCTCAGACGTGAAGACAAAAGAGGCAGAGCTAGTTTTACTCACCTCTGTGTCCACGGGCATTTTTCACCACAACCGGGAAACCTAATGGCTCGGCCTCATCGATCATTTTACGAAAGTTGTCATGGCCACCTGCAAAAACAAAACACACAGATAAACATGTTATTAACATAGTAATGACTAGACTCTATTTTCCACTGTAGTCTATGTGTGAGATTAGTGTCTCATACCAGAAAGTGACACAATACTTTTATTTTATATAAAAATGTATTAAAAATATACCTATATGAAGTGCCAGAAATACTGCATGCATATTATATATGCATATATTTGCAAATATTTGGGAAAGGAAAAAAGATCATTGCTCATTGGTTGAAGGGTCGAATACCTGACAAAAGCACGAAGTATTTGCTCAGAAAAATGTGAAATTTGTAAAATTTCACAATGACAACATCTGCACTGCATTCTCAAACTGGGTGGCAACAAGAGAGTCATCCTGCGAGGAAATGTTTTATATATATGTAAACAGTTTAAATAGTTGATGAGAATTTTTGATACAGAACATCTGTTCAGTATGGACACGAGTTTTGTAAGACGTTATGGGATTTAAGCACAATGAGGCAACTAAACACCAGTTACGGACACATGATCGTCACGGTAATGTCGACACCGAACCCTTTAAATGGCGTTTGAAATTACATAACGGTACACAGCGGTGCATAATATCCATTCATAATTAATAGAATAAATTCACTTGCAGTGGGAAAAAAAAAGACCTGAGAATCCAAACACAGCTGGTGATTATCCACAGTGCAGTGAATCGAAAGACAAATAATTTGCATCGTTCTGTCCTAACAGTCTGTAACCCTCGTGCTTTATACTAATTAATACCATTTGGTCGAGTGCTGAGGTCTTGGCTGCTGAAACAGCGTATGATGTGGCACTGTTACGAAGGCGTTGGAGACAGATGTGCACTGGACTGCAGAGTGGAAAAAAAGACGCAGGAAAAAGAGAGCGATTTGTGAGGGCCTTGGGGAGGAGGGAAAGCGGCAGGGAGAGCTCTAATTATAACTGTTCCTCTGCCTCCTTCCTCTGCTCATCTCTGCTGAAGAGGAGAGCGGGTTGCAGTTATTGTAAGGCAGCGTCACACACACACACACACACACACACACACTGAGGAGACACTGCATAGGCTGTACAGAATGCTGGAGTCGCCGCTCATTATGCAGTGCTTACCGCTTCGGTGCAGTGATTGATCCCTGTTTTGAGCTGCGGCAGCTTTTTCCAGCATCTACTGCTGGGGCGAGAGAGAGGAAGAAGGAGGGGGCGAGAGGGAAGCTTCGAAACAACGGGGGGGAGAGGGGTGGCAAACACCAACCGTCAGAGACATGAGCCTCTCCCCGTGTTTTCATTTAGATGCTCGTGAGTTCTCCTGCCTCACCATCAAATGCGGTTACATAAACCCCTTGTGTGAGTGTGTGTGCGTGCGAAGAGCTCCGGACTACGTCGGTCAGTCCTAGTGTTTGTTTCCACACAGTGTGTGCGCAAATAAGCAAAAAAAATCCTTTACTTCCTCAAGACCTCCATCATCCATCTACTAGTGAAACATTAGCGCCTACATTTGAGCTATTTTCAGATTAGAACTACACACAACCTCGCATCAAAATCCCTGAGCTACAGAGCCTCTCAAAAGGTAAAGACTGAAATGGGAAAAGAGCTGACATCCTATAAATAAAACTCCTTTCATTCTAACTTGCTGTCTCAGAATAGACTTTATTTATACTTTCTCCTTTTTGCTGAACTAGCAAAAGTCTTTGGTTTTTTTTTTTTTTAGTTCTCTTTCCACCGCTGATCAGGAAGAGAGAAGGTAGAAGGCAGAAATGCAAGCAAACACGCTGGTCTGGTTGCGACAGCAGAGCGATCTCTGTACCTTCTAGGCACATATGGAAAGAAACGTGGAGATACAAAAGTGAACCTGTGCAAATATAAAACAAATGAATTCCACAAGGAGAAACATGTGTCTAAGTGTATGGCTGTGACGCTGACAGTAGGAAACGCTAGAAGATTGGAATTTAAATCCCAGGACTGCCCGAGAGCCACGGCTGAACCTTTTGATAAATCCTTTTAGTCCCCAGCTCTCAAATCTAAGTCACTTTGAATAACAACCTGTAAAATACATAAGTGTATATGACACTAACTGTAGGAAAACCGTAGCTGTGGGTGTGTGTTAACGCTGACCATAAGAGTAAGTATCAGGCAATGGGACCCCATGTCCAGCAAGCTCCTGGAAGGTCCAGAACTTGTTGACACAGTTGAGGATGGCCTGGGGCCGGTTGACTAGACGGCAACCCATCTTCTCCAGATGCCGCAGAACGGTGATGTCACTGTCCGACTGCACCCATGGAGTAGGAACACGCACCACAGCCACCTGTGGGTACGAGGTCACAACCTCCTGCCCCACGCGTAGACCTACAACAGAAGGTTAGACAAGTCAATACACATTAAACCTGTGTTGCACTTGTAACTTAGCATTAGTTTGGTTTTTCCCCCTTATATTACTGTTACTGAATCTCTTCCCTTTTCTCAGTAAACATAATGAACCATGCTAGAGGTGAGTGGATTTCTGGAAAATATCATACAATCATAATGAGTTGGTGCAATGTAGTTTCTCTCACAGCTGAGCAAAATGTCACCCAATGACGCCCGGTCAATGTTCTTTACATTGAGGTGTTTCAGTCCTTCACCAAACATAGTAACAAACACTGTGGCAACCAAAAATAAAATTCCACTTCAGTGATGAAATACAGCAGTCGTACGAGTTTGACACCAAACGTGAAGGCGATATACATCAGACAACAATAACTGGCTTTGAATGATAATGTAATATGATCGAAGAAATGAGATGTTATTGCAGTAACACCAGTGTAGTCTGTCGTACAACAGCATTTAATTGGATACTATAAGTTTTTGGCACCAGTATTAAGAAGAGGAAAAATCCTTACAGGAAGAAGCACAAAAAAAAAAACATTTTTATACCTCAGGTAATTTGCTGTACTTTTTCCTAAACAGTAGAGAAAAAAAAAAAGGAACACAAAAGCCTTAAACTGTTACTAACAATAAGTATCTCCTACATTTTTCACCAGAAAAACTTGCAGTGGACCATTTCACAGCTTAAATGCCACCTAAATCAAGTTGCTGTGAAAAGCAAAAGTGAAAGCAACCCCATGTGCCTCTTTCACATCCTACTTTCTTTCCCCTTCAGAGTGTTGCCTTTTTTTGTGCTGGGTACATTTTTACTGACGTTTAGTTTCAACTATGTAGCTGTCTGTGTAGCAGGGGGCAGTCAATTCATTTCAGTGCCGTTAACAACAACATTGTGCAAGTTTCACAATCTTTATGTTTAATTTCAACTAAAGAACATCACAATGTTCCCCAAACCGTGCTCATGTAGTATATTGAAATTACTGGGATATAAACCATTGACCACATTTCCAAACCCTCCTGCTGATCTACTGCAAATTATACAGCTGTACTGATCTGCTGCAGGCCGGGCTGAAGCGTGAGCCGATCTCAGAGTTTACTTTTTTTTTTTTTTTTTTTTTTAAAGAAGGTTTTTGTACCAATACCCCATTTTATCACCAACGTCAGTGTGGACAAGCAAAATGAAACAACATCTCCATGCTGACCTCCTGAGGTGCTCACTATCATAAGATCAGTTAAACACCACCACACAAAACAGAAAGCCTTCAACTTCGCCGTTTATCTCTTCACTGACCCACTAACCTATATCCTCCTGTTCTCACTCCCTGTTTTCAAACTTTAATTACCATCTCAGTTTTATTCAACACCTAATATTCACCAGCTGTTTTGCTGTAATTACACACTCTCTATTGTACAGTATTCTTGAGTGACAGGATCGAGTGTTGTGTCGATGAGTTATTTAATCTTCTAGATATCAGGGTTTCCAAAATAAAAGTATGTCTAAGTCAACTTGTGTGGCGAAGAAATTATTGCTTTAACATTTCTGCGGCAGGGTTTTTGCTTCAGTCGCTATGATTCCTGACATTGCAAACCAGTCCCATGCAAACAAACAGATCTTTAACAGTACAATAACTCTATTGAAGGACACCAATGATGGAGGCTATTGTTGCTTTTGTCAGCCATGTTCTGTGCTGTAGTTATGGTGAGTTAGTATGCCTGCTAAAAGAACCACCATGTCCACAAAAAGGAGACTGATCTAAAAAAGAATAAGAAAGGAGGGAGGGAGAGAAAGGGAGCATCTGTATAACCACCTCCTTTAGCCATTTTGGAAGACGCAGACCGTCATGGCCACGACACAATGTTTGCACACAGCATTCTGATTACAAGAGCCCCTTTCAACATTATGATCCTCGTGCGACTGCAATTAATGCAAATGCGCGTTTAGAATCAATGCTGTAAAGTACTATCCAGCTTTCAGATCGTTCTACCCCAGAGGATAAAAGTTGTGACTGACATTACTGTTCTGCTTATTGATACCACACTGAGTGAGCGCATACACAGGCCACTGTTTCTGATGCAACACCCTCTGCATGTGGGTTTTGACTTACAGAGCGGGGCCTAAAGAATACACTTAGTGCAGGCATGCACACACATGGAGATGTGACTGCTCGAAAGTACAAGCCGGGTTAACAAGTTCTCTGGGGTTCAGAAAGAAACAGACACATTCATATGGTAAAGTCATCTGTTGCCACAACCCCCCCTCCCTTCTTCTTTTTCCCGCCTTCTTCTTTCTTCTTCTTCTTCTTCTCTCCAGATCCTTTTCTCTCGCTCTCCCATTCCCTGGACACGTCTCTCACTATGGTTCTATAGTTTAGGGGTTAATTCCAGGCTGCAAACATCTTATGGTTGGATTTGTTCATATTGTTTTATTTTTATTGTATTGCAGAGTATGTGCATGCACACACACAACAAGGGGGGGTGGGGGGGAACATTCAAGCCTAAACTATGTACAGCTCTGAAAAGGAGTATTTCCCCGCCAGGAAAAACACGCCACAGGCCACGTAAGCACAAAGTCACATACGGAGGTCATGCACGTGCAATTTCAGGCACCTGCACTCACAGGCCTCATTCTTTTGTGTTAAGGAAATGAAGAAAAAAAAATATGATTTAAAAAAAACTGTCTACTTTTAAGGACATAAATGCATGATCAATGAAGCAGAACACATACATGTAGGACCTGAGAAACATTTAGAGATTAATCAACGTGCATGTGTGCGCGCACACATTTTATTTATTTTATTTTTTTTATACCTTTGAACTTTTTATTTATCGTGAGTCCTGTCATCTGAATATTAGGCTCGTAACAATAAAAACTACAGTTTTCTTAGGAAAAGAAAATCAACTTCACCCTTTAATGCAGCAGATTAATTTCTAGTTTACCGATATACGGCCAATATTTCCAAAATAGTTGCCACATCAAGGCAGTAATTTTAGCTCCACACTTTGCTGAAATTTCAAGCAACTCAGTCCTTATTCCCTTGATAAAAATTGGTAAGAATTCTGAATGGTTTTTTTTATTATCTTCCTGAAAATATCTTAAAAGTGCTTTACTGCCTAGCATGCTTCAAGCAGGAACCCTCAAGGGTACATAACAGTTGAACTCTAACTACATGTGTAATGAAAATCACTTATTCAAAAACATATTCAAATGTAATTTAGCTAAAATTGGTTTTCTAATTTCTAGGTGACAAATGCAAAACATGCAATGGGAATTTTTTTTTGCCTTTGGTGGTGTACATCATTCATTCTGCACTAATGTGTATGCAAGTTTCTTGTACATGTGTGATGAGGTATTAAACTCATGACTATGGAAGCACTGATTTGTGCTGCTGCAGCAAAGCAAATCGTGACAGCAAAACCATGCAACTATGTTACATTTCTCATCTGCTGGAGGAATGGCCGGTGCCATATTGCAGCCCACTTGTGATGCGCCACTCTCTCCATGTACCACACGCGCTGCAGGATGCGACATTCCCACGGTCACAAGTCTCAAATACATGCCGACTGACTTGTGTGGCTTCACAGCACGTTCTCTCTATTCTACCAATCACACAAACTGGATACAGCAGACTTCAGCTGGAATTTGATTGTTAGCTGTGGTGAATGAATGGAGCAGGACTGCAATGTCTCTTTCCTTGGGTATAAGAAATGCATGGTCGTGCATAAAATAGTCTAAAACTCACCCCCTTATTCAAATCAGATTTGCATTTCATTTACCTCTTGTAGCCAAATGATGCACAGTCATTACAGTGTGGCACCTTAATGTTTTTAAATCAAAATTAAAAATCTCAAGCAAAAAGGACTGATGATGCAACTGTAAATCCTTTATCTGACCGCTGTAAAAGGCTCTAATCTGGGTTTACCAGGATTCAGGCTGAAAGATTAACCTTGAAAACATCCACGCACAAAGTTGACACAATCCAGTTGGCGCCTTGTTCTCTAAACAGGTGCGAACCTGTGAATTACGTTAATGGGACAAAATTTATTAGACAACAGAGTGGAAGAAGCAGTCCTACAGATATGGTCAGTTGAAAAATAGAGGGCAGAACACGTGTTGCTAATCTTCAGCACTACAAAGCACCGAGGCCACGTCCACATTAATACGTTTTTCGTTTGAAAGCTAATTTCCCCCCTCTGTTTTGTCCTTGCATCCACACTGTGACGCGTCCTCGGTCAATGAAAACGTAGCTTTTTTGAAAACGCTCTCTCAGGATAAATCTGAAAACGTTCCAGCTTTCTAATAAGATGGCGAATTTTTCGGCATTGACACGACGTTTCAAAGAGCCGGAAAGAAAATAACCGTCAAGGCTACGATTTGTGCATGCGCATTACAGGGACGTAAACGTTTTCAGACGTTTTAGTGTGGAAGCGAAACTTTTGGGAAACGACTGAAGACACGAGAGCAATGTATTCAAATTTATCCGGATTAGTGTAGACATGGAATCCAGTGGGGGAAAAAAATTACACCATAAAACTCTGAAAATACTGAGCTCTGGTGTATCTGTGTAAATATTTTTGTAGGTATTATTCAAGGTCATAGCTTCTCTAAAATATGTTTGACGATTGACGAAGTGAATAATGTACATTTACACAAATTTCCAGAAGACGAAAACAAGAATTTGGACTGCTTTCAAATAATAATAATAATAATAATAATAATAATAATAATAATAATACGAATAACGAATTACCAAACCTTCGAATTTTATCTACCCTACTTCAGCCCTCACCACCCCTACACTGCAGACTGAACAATCTGCCAATCCTCCAGATGGTAACATGCAAGAGCCAAGAGACCGAGCTGACGATGAAGAACTAGAATCAACCGAGGCTGGCTAGTAGCCTTCAATCACTTCGTATCTTCTTTGAAAATCCACTTTCTTAAAGATGACAGCTGGCCCCTAGAATATACATACGTTCTGCACCTGGATAAAAGGAAATCTCTTTCCATACAAGGAGATAACCACATGCAGGATCCACAAAAGAATTTAATATCAATATCCACCATGGTGCATTACAACATATTCACTGCGGTAGTATGCAGCATGGAGCACACAAGTCTAGCTTGTCTTTACATGACATTAGATTTATGCAAAAGGTCTGACTGTAATCCAAACGCAAGGCACTAGTCGGTCTGCTCCGCCATCTCGTTTTTATAAAATGGGGACATGTTGAAATGCAGTTTGCTCCTTGGATAACTGGGTTCTTCTTTGGTTTTTTTAAACCCCAAACCTCCGACTGATCACGCTCTAGCAACAGTGCAAAGGCAGACACCAGTTTGGACACACCTCACAAGCTACAACCCATCCTTCATTAGTATCCAACGGGCGACGTTGCGGTGCATCATGGCCGTGAGACAGACTGGCTGTCCTTTAACAGATCGTGTCTCGGTCTTCTTCACATTTTCCTTCTGCGACAAACCGGATTACGTGTTTTTGCCTATCGCACGCATTTCCATGTGTCTTCTTCCTGCTAGACAACAGCAACACAGACTGTTTTTTATCTCGAGCGTGTGAAAATTGTCAGTATGTATGAGCTGTGTCATAAGACAGAGCTTGTCAACACACCTGTCCCCACACACGCAATCCTGGAAAATCATATTACATAATATACACCACAGTATACACACACTTCATATCTGACATTATTATTTGGATCAAATTTTTGGCTCTGGAGCTGCGCAGTTTAATAAAAATAAATAAAATAAAAACAATTGTATGAGGATCTCTGGCTCTGATGTGGCACACTGAGATTGGGTGATCATGAATAAATAATAATTAATAATAATTAATTAAAGATGCATGCTTGTCAGTGGATGCGAAACAGTGCTGTTTGCGGTTTGGTTCGTGCTCGCGCAGGCTTGAACGGAGCGCGCGCTTTTTGTGGCGATGGGCGCGCGCCAGAGGCCAGGCGCTGGCGATCACGCACGAGGACCCACGAATTGTGTTCATTGACTGAGAATGAACAATTTATTTATTTTTTTTTAAACCGACACCACTGATGCGCCTTTTCTATTATTTGGTACCAAAAGCCAATGATATATATGTCGTATTTGATCAGGCGAACACGTTTTCCAGACAAAATGGTCACCAACGGACATCCGCGGTGGTCTGGGACGGAGTCTGAGTGCAAAAAAACTGGGTTAGGCGGTCAGTGTCTCTCACTAGCATAAAGCTAAATCCGTCTCATCAACCCCTCATAACGTGTTATCAATAACTCCCCCCACCCCACACAAAGATCTCCAAACAGTGATTCCACATCATTTAAATATTTATACTAAAATATGTGTGTTATAGAGTGTGATAGTGCGTTATAGTTACCGAGCTGTGAGTCCGTGATGGTTATAACGATCTCATCCATCAACAGATAGCGGAATTCAACGTCGTCTTCGACGCATCTCTCCTTCAGAGCCCGCAGGATCTGAACTTGAGGATACTCCTGGCTAATGCGCCGGTCGGTTACAAACCACACCCGAGAGCACATTTTTAATATCGGTAATAAACGAGTTGGACGCTGGTGGGGGGAAAAAACACGGGTTTTAAGTGATGACGGGTTTAAAAAGCGAGCGGGACTCGGAACAATGGAGACGCAGCCGGTGAGGGCCAACTTCGTTTAGCTCCTTGTGTTAGGATTGATCATTTTTTTTCTCTCCTCCACAGACTGACGGTTTCTCCTGTCTTCCCCTTGATCCTGGAAAACCGGATAATGATGCCGCCTATGTGAGAATCTTAAAATTGGAACGCGAGAAAAGGCTGCGCCCGACTCGGCGGCTCTCGGGAGATCGCTCCAAACGCGGCCAACACCGTGGACGTGCCCTGTCACGGAGCAAACAAAAAGCCTGCAAGCGCCTGCGCTCAAAGCCGGGTGTCGATAGAGGCAGCCTCTGCACGCACTCACTCACTACGCGCTAGCGGTACGACTGAAAACTTCAACAAAATGGTGGAGAAGAGACGCAGTGATGGAGAGAAGGCGGTTCATCAGCTCCTTGGTCTGACCCAGTGGACAGAAAGGCGGCAATGGCGAGCAGGATCTGGATTCAGGACCGCGGTGCTGGAAAGCTTTTTCGGGGGGGGAAAGCTGCACGCTTTATTTCCGTCCGTGCGATTTCATTAAGCACGCGCCTCGTTTACTACTCGCTTCCTCGCGTTTGTAAAGGGGGGGAGAGACACACACACCTGACCAGCATGCGGCCAATCACACTCGAGTTCTTGCTCCGCCGCTGACCAATAACCACATTGTCGTCGTCAGCAGCAGGAGACCGTCAGCCAATCAGAACGCAGTATGTGCGGAGGCTCGAGGACTTCTGCAAGCCTATGAGGATGTTCCGTTTTTCGGCTCGGTCGCGCGCTTCTGTGTTTTGGCGCGTGACAGAAGGGGGGCGGGATGGGAGCGCGCAATTCCCCCCCCGAACCGGTTCAGACCGGGTACAGGCGGGTTTGGTGGGTACTGATGGTGCGGTGTTTGTGTCTTACTGAAAGGCGATGGATCATTAGGGGAAAAAAGTTCAGCCTCTGACGCAGTGCGCTTTTATATATTTTTTTTATTCGTATCAGCGCCATTATAATGTGGCTTTGGCTGCATTTGGCTGCTTAAAATGTTGAAACACACATACATAAAGAAATAAGACCAGGTGTCTGTTCTCTCAGTAATGATGGAGGGAAGATAAACGCACAAGCGCCTGACGACGTACATCGAAACGGCACGAGGAAAAGCGAGCACGCGGGCTTTGCTTTGTTGATGCCGCGTGCAGCGTCCGCGCGCGTTGCGGGGGGTCGACGTGGGCGGGGCTTTCGCGCATGATGTCATCTTTGGCCAATAGCTCGCCAGAACGAGCCCCTTTTAACGGTCAGTAAACCTGAGACATGCGGACTTCCTCATGGTTTATTCACACGACCAGAAAAAAAACATAATTAACCAAAATATCAAACCATAATAATCAGTTATAGTTCTATAGCAAATCAAATGTTCGATAAACTCTTTCTAATACTGCAGATTCACTTTCCTGTGCACATGTCGTATGCGCTTTCTCTCAGTTGCTGAACTGGCGGGACACTGACTCCGCCCCCTCTATCACAGGACGCGTCAATCAAACGTTCTTAACCAATCAGCTTTGCCAGGTCCTGATGACGGCTAGATTGGGTCCAAACTGACTTCACGTGCTTGAGCTTTTAACAAATGCAGGACGGTGCAATATAACGTTATATTAAACAAAAACATAACAAAAAAACACGAGTCTTCAGCATTAGTGTAGAAACGATGTCCAAGTCTATGCTTTATTAACAATGAAACATCTGCATCTTCTCATAGCTCACAGCTGCTCCTGGTGCATTTGTGTCTATCACCCAAAATGGCTAACATGATGACAGCCAGCTAGTGTTTCCTGTCAGTCTGTTTTTGTGTTTCACTCACGAAGGAGAAAAACATCAGGTTTTATTTTCAGAAGATTTGGAGGGAAAGTAAATAATGAAATGTACAAAATAGCCAGACACCACTTCCATGACAACATTGTTAAACCCAAAACAGCTTCCATGTGTTGTGAAGAACAGGCTTGGTTTGACTCAAGGCCGCAGCTCTCGGGTTGAAAACGAGGCTCCGCGTGGTATGAAGCACATACAAGACAATATCAATGCTGACATCGTGGCTCTGCGTCACAATATCTGCTCCGTTCTTCACTTAGGGAAGCTGCTATTCGAGATTTAATTTGAGAAGCGTGCAAGTAATACTACATGCTGCACTTTGCCCATCCTTTACCTATACATTAGTGCCTTGAAACCAGTGATTTAATATTCAGAACGATCAAATGATTAAGACTCTTCTATTTCTTTTGGATAGTAAGTAATAATGCATGAGAATTATTTTCAAGGCCTGGCCATATGTGGTAGAATAACAACTTACTAGAGAATTGAAGAAAAGGCTGCTACTTCATCTTCTGTAGCCATTTTTCCAGGTCAGGTTGATGGCAGAGCTGGAGTGTATATAGAGTATGGGGTGGAAATGCACCCTGGGACTGTCAGTCCATGTCAGAGCACTAGCACACACAGATTTACACACAGGATATTTAGGACAGCCAAACCACACCAGCTGTTTTTGGAAGGTGGGAGGAAATTGGAGATCACAGGGACACGGTCAAAACATGATAAACACCAGAGAGTCCATAACACAGGCTCTGGATAGAATCAGAGGCCCTGGGGCTATAAGGTAGCAATGCCACAGCCTCACTGTGCCACCTCCATATTTATATTTTATTGAATGTAATACTAAATCAGATCAATATTTTTTTTTCTTAAACGATTGCTGCAAAACCTCCAAAAGAGCTTGATACTCCTCTGAGAGCAATTGCACACATATATATATATATATATATATATATATATATATATATATATATATATATATATATATATATTTACACACCCTAAACACTAGTTCATGGCTATCTGTGTGTGTGTTCAGCTATGATGCTCCCTCTTGGCATAGCTAATAACATGCATCCCACACAGCTATATGGTTCATGATTATTGTACTGTTTTTATGATTCCAAGATGGCTTCCTTCGGGTCACATTAATGCATCATTTGTTATTTAAATGCTTTGTGCCTATTGTTATGCAATGGCTGTGGCTATCATTTCGATAACGCTTGTGGTGTTGGATTCCATGCACTTAATTCTCATAAAATGGTGGAATCTTTTTGCATCATTTGTATCACTGAGCACCTTTAAAGTGTCAGTCTCCGACTGAATCCTGGCTCATCAGTAAATCACTTTGGTTAAAATTATATGAATAGATGTAAATGTGTAACTATGCCAGATATAGGTCTGTGATGCTGGCTCTGATTTTCTTTAGAAAATGGATGAAAGGGGTTCGGGTTCCTGAATATTACAACAAATGTAGGGCGCCATCTACTGGCAAAGGCAAGGATTATTTTTTCTTTTTTTTGTGAAGTCTTTCACAGCATCTCACCCATTTAATAAATGCTGCCAGTGTGGTCATTTTTAAAAACATTTCTAAAACAAAACAACAGATTGAATTTTATTAAATCAAAATTATTTGATTAATTATATATCTTTTATCTTGATTGTAAAATATAAATAAATAAATAAATAAATAAATAAATAAAAGGTGTTGTATGAAGAAACTCTGGTCTCATTTATCACAGAGCAGTTTATTAACATACATAACAGCATTTCAAAAGCACTGCGGCTCAAACAGAAACATGCTTCAGAGGTTAACATTAGTTTTCCACAAATATATCACAAGTAAATTAGGATTTATAGATCCTTTTAATTCACAGCTTCTCCATCCGGTTAAGTACGTGTCATGACTTTAGATTGGTAGCCCGAGAGCAGATATTTCATGTTCATGGTAGAGTATATGCTGAATTACAATGTGCAAAAAAGGTGACTTAAAATAAAACTAGCATTTATGAAATTAATCAAGTCATTTCGTTTACAAGGTAACGATTAAGTCTCAACCCACAATCTGATTAAAACTGCTGTTTAATAACCAGCAGTATTCAAGTTTGAGACTGAATACTTTTGCTTATGTACTTCAATTTTTACTAGCCTTTTATTATTTACAAAAAGCAACTTATTATTTCAGCTAATCAGCAGGCCATTTTTGTGTGATGGGCCCTAATGTAAACATATACCAGTGAACCCTTATTACCGTTCATTTACCCATTATAACTCGTAACAACAACAACAACGAAAAAACCCTGTTAGTGACATATTTACACAGATCCTAATCTAATACTAGTCCTTCAGTGCCAAAGCAAAATATAATTAATCGGTATAGCAGCTTGCCTCAGCAGAGCTACATTCTCATCAGTAAAGTATAAGGCTTTTCTCTAGGTGTTTTCCCCCAAATATTATTGACAGTACTGTTCCCAAAATTCAACACATTATAGGCTTATAAACACAGATTGTGCAAATCACAGAACAATTGTTTTTCAAACATATACGCAGAAGGACACCAATATAATTAACACAACAAATGCTACACAAAGCTCATTGTATGTGCTTAAGAGTCTAGTCTCAGAACAGACTGCATGTTTCCTGTCTCAGATGTTGGCCCATTTACAGTGATAGAACACATTGTGATGTGGTAAAAGTGGCATGCTGACCCAGTCTTACTTGATTTATTTTTGTTAACACTATGTCACTCACTTTTGCTTATCAGAAAATGCACCTTTAAACGCAAATCAAATCTACCAGCCACCACATTTACATGTATGAAAATAAATATCAGATAAATGGTGCATTCGATGATTAACAAATGAGGACTTTACGTATATTCGTTTGCTATGAAATTAATTAATATTCAGTAATTCAATGACGTCTTCAGTAATAGCCAATAATTGCAGTCTGACACTAATGATTGTATTGTAATAAAGTGCATATAGAAAATAATAAAGAAAAGTGTTTGACTTTTATTAAGTCGTTTGATCTTTTTCAGTTAGTTTAGAAACAAGATGTTTCCGACTGAGAAGCAGTAATAATAGCTTTAGCACTGATCATACTATTGTTGAACATATGGAAACAGTTTAAAGCTGATATTGATAAACTATACAAAATAAGTGCATTATTTAGATATGGGGTATCAGGTTTAATCCAAAAAAAATATTTAAGGACAGATGAACATAATATAATCTACAACATTCTATGAGAAATTACCGGAGGCCCTTATCATCAGTTCATACATAATAATACATTTTATAGGAATATTTCAGACCAGATTAGTGGCATGAGGTTGCATCATGTCAATAGGATCATGGTTACTCCGTTAACATCTTTTTAGGCATATGATATGAAGTTTAATGTAACGTTGGTCTAATCTAACCACTTTTTAAACCATTTAGTTATACATGGCCAATTTGCATATATTATACTATATAAAAATGCTTTTTTGTTTCTTTTTTCTACTCTCACCATACTTACTAATAAACTGCATGGAGTTTGTTAATGAGACAGGAAAATAGAGAAATATGCAGTATTGGGTATATAAGGACTACAAAGATGAATACATGTTTAAACGATTTTAGGTGATATTTATGAATGTATTTATGCTACAGACGTTGTCTTGTAACTTACTATAAACAAGTACCCTTGTTAAAAGGACACTGCAGGTTTGAGCACAGTTAAGAAATCTAATTCGCAACCATTCTCACCCAAGGTTTCCTTATAATGTTAAAGTTTTCTATTAAAAAACATATAACTCAGTAGATAAGATTTACAGAGAGCCTCACCATAGATCAAGGCCAAACGTTTTTATTGTTAATGCTTTGTTTTTGTTTTTTTTACGTTAATTCAATTTTTTTGACTCTACAACTGCTTGATGAGTAACATTTTGATCACCTGTCTGGACAAAGGATTTGGTTGGATTAGTCGAGTTAGCTTTTTTGTTAGTATTGGATGTGACATTAGATGAAACATGCTGTAGACTGCGAGTAATAGGACCTCTCACTCGCAGAGAGAACTGTTCCTCTGTGCTGGGCTTCAACTCTATATCTCGTTGCTTTATTTTGCTCTCCAAACAGTGTACCCCATTGCTCTGCTGCTGAGATTTCCCTAGTGCTACTAAAGACTTTGACGCTATTGGTGACTGAATGGTTTCCATCAGAATGAGTCTACTTTTTTTACTTATGTGATCTGCAGAGCTTGAGAGAATATCGGATGTTTTAGGCCTGTAATTACGGACAGTAAATTTTCCTTTGCCAATATGGGCCTTAACTGGTAGATTCACACTGCTGGCTGAACCAGGCTCATTGGGTTGTGTTTTTGCTAATGATTTCTGTCCATGGTTTAACCTTTGTGGCTTCATTATTACTTCTGATACCCGTGTGTGGACCCGTCCATGGTTTTCCTGTGTTGGTGCCATGCTACCTTTTCTTTTTGGAGGCTTCCTGCAAATAGGCTTCATTGGGCAGCTGAAAGCCATATGTTTCTTCAGGCTGGTATGGTAAGTGAACTCCCTGCTGCAATGAGGACAAACATAAACCTCCAGCTCTTCCTGTGAACTCTTTCGCCCTACTGGCCTGCCTCTCTGTATCCACATAGATTTCCTCTTACTATGAGAACCCAGCTTTGTCTTAGCTTCTGACTCATGGCATTGGGGCTTTTTTGGTAGCTTTTGGGAGACATTTTGCCTAAGGTTGACTCCTCTTGCAGGCAACAAAACTCCATTTTGCACTTTTGCAAACTGCTTGAGTGGAATAGGGTTCTTTTTTGGAGTGTAGCGTTTTTTGTCACTCGCATTAGCACAAGCTAATATGTGCTTGTGCAGCTCGGGCATGTTGTCAAAACCCCTGCCACACTTGGTGCAGCGAACTGTAGTGCTGAAAGTCTGTGGGATATTATGAGTGGTGAAGTTAGTTGCTGTGGTGGTTGGTTCAACTGGTGTTCGGTTGTGATATGGAAATGGAGGTGGCTTAAAGCTTGGATAATGCTGGTTAATACCAAGCCTTACATCTGTACCTTTGGGCTTGACACCTTCAGATGCCATAATCTTGATGGTAGTGTATAACTCCTCAGTAGTGTTTTCAGAGATGTTGCCAGGCTCTGGTTTTAGAGCTGTTTCATAGGACTGGCCACACTTGTCTATTGAAGGACACTCTGTGGTAACAGTGTCAGATTTTACTGGACTATTATGGTTTTCAGGTCTTAACTTACCATTTTCTACTTCAGTGTGTGAGCACTCCTGTCCAGGATGGAGATCTCGATGATGTTGCTCTAGGTTACAAAGAAAGGCAAACTCTTTGGAGCATATTCTGCAGACATAGATTTTACCAATGCCATGATAACTGGATCGGTGCTCAAATAAATCTGTGTCCGTCTCAAACAGTTGCACACAAAACTCACACTTATATGGCCAAGTGTCTGAGTGTTCACCAATATGCTGACTTAGACCCTTCATGGACTGGAAGAGCTCATCACAGGCATTACACATAAAGCGCTTGCATAAAGGAGGCAGGGGCAATTGCTCGTCATTCAGAGGGTTGTGCTGGATGGACAAGTCTGAAATTTCCACTTTAAAATTCTCAGTGGAGGATGCATTTTCTGCAAGCTCCACAGTTGTCTCCACATTGTGTGAAACACTGGAACCAAGTAGTGGCAGTACTGCAGCATTCTCTAATGATCCTTCAATAGATGATGAGTCAGATGCTTCATCTTGAGCCTCAACAGTGCCAGTCTCTGGCAGTTCTGGAACTGATGGTTCAGTGTTTGAAGTCTTTAATTGAGATGGCTGGGGTTTTTGTGTATCAGTGTGATCTGGTGATGTTTTTTCAAAGTGAGAGTCCACTGCATTAGCTTGGGGAAAAGGGGTAGCGTTAGAGGACTCCAGTGCAACAGTATACTCAATAACAACGACATTTGGAGAAAAACTGAGGGAACTGATGTTAGACTGGTTTACCAACACAGGAGAAATAAGCTGTGTTTCAGGTGACAAGACAGAATCAATCACCAGGGTCCTTTGTGCTAGATCACACAGAGATGCATCTGTAAGAAACTGAGGACTTTGTAAACTTAGTGTTGGGGTTGTGGGGATGAGCGCATGGGTCACACTTCCAGGGGCAGTATTAAGCCAATTGGGAAGAGACACATTAAATGCTGCCAATGAACTACCGACAGAAAGTTCCACAGGTCCACTGAGCACTACAGGACTGGAGGACTGAGCAGTGGAGCAGATTGGGTGAAGCTCTTGATTGGTTATGGATGTCTGCGCTGGTAGGAATATCTCTGTGGGCTCTTGAGTAGTTAAAAAAGGTTTGGCTGGAGAAGTTTTCAGTGCAGCAGAATTTGGCAGAGAAGGTGTCGCATTCAGTGAAGGAGTAGAGGGTGGAGCCTGCTCAAGCACAACATTTTCATGGTTCTCAAGAACTGGCTCAGACACAGCTATTGCTGCTAGATCGGTTGCAGTAGGAGCACTGATAATGCCATCTGCTGGTGCAGAAACATCTACTACAGCATACTGGTTTAGCAATACTTTCTCCAACATGCTTGAGTTGGGTTTAGTCTTCCTAACTGATGTCTGTAAAGCAAAACATCCGACAGAGTCAGACTCTGGACTCTTTCTATTCATGCTCAGATCCAGAACACAATCAGCTAAGATCTCACTCTCTCTCTTACCCACAGCACTGGAGAGATCTAATGGCTGCTGATTGCATGACCTGCCACCAGTTCCTGATGCAGAGCAGTCCAATAGCTCCTGCCTGGTTTCATTATTGTTTGAAGCTAGATTTACAGTTCCCATGTCTTCTTTTTTAGATAGACTCATTGCAGTAGATGTGCAGTGGCTGTCTATCTTTGGCACTTTAGGTGCAGAAGAATCAGTTTCCTGCTCAACACTGGATTTCAGCATTGATGCACTGCTTTGCTGTGGACAGTTTGGAGGTGGGGATGAAGTCCTTCTTTTAAACCTGCTACTTGTTGCAGGTAAAAGTGTTAGTGGTAAAGGTGGACAGAGTTTTTGGCCTTCAGTGATCAGAGAAAATGATGACTTACTGCTATCCTGGTTTTGTAAGAGCTGCTTTAGCTTGGGGGACAGATAAATCGTTTTCTCTTTTTGTAAAACAATGGTCTCTAATGTTCTGGGGAAAACCGTGCCAATCAGTGTACTTTCGGAGGTAGAGGAAGGTGTTGTTAAGATAGATTCAGACTCCAATTCTGTTTTGATTTGTGGCAATAAAGGTGGTGTAGATGTCCTCCTTCTGCTAGAGGACTGACCACTAAGGTCAGAAGTCATACTGCAGTCATTAGATTCAATTTTAAAAGCCTGTGTAATTTGAGCAGGATTGACAATTAAGGCCTCCAAACCAATCACAGCAGCAGCAGAATTCAGCTCCATCACTTCACAGTTGGTGACAGCACTGGTGGAGATGATCTTGCCATCAATGTAGAAGCTAAGGTTCTCTGAAATGTTGCTGGAAATATCAACCATATACTCCTCTTCTTGTCTTACCTCATTGCTCCGTTGCTGTGCATTGGAAGAGGTTTCTGGTCCACCACCAGAATTCTGAATTTTAACCTCTTGAGAATTCACAACTTTCTGACAGGCTCCTCTCGGTAACAGACGGCGCTCGTGTATCCTGCGCTCATGCCTTCGCAAGCTGGTGTGAGTTCCAAATGATTTCTTGCAGTACTTACAGGCAAACAAGCACTTAGTCTCTCTAAATTCATCCGAATCATCTTTTACCTCTAAATCAGGCACAGGAAAGTTACTGACCACCTGGGAGGTCAGGGAAAGTTCGTCTTCCTTTTCCAAAGAGACAATTCCTTGAGTCTCGTGAACAACCTGGGTAGCGGGGCTAATTACGAGACCACCTGTCCTTCTATTGCCGTTATTATGTCTTCTCTCATGTCGTCGACGGCAGAACTGTGTACTAAAACACTTTCTGCAGAAGCGGCATTTAAATATCTGTTGGTGGCAGGATGACATTGCATGCATGTGCCTTTCCAGGCCTTGCTTGGTGGTAAATCGCCTTTGACAGTGCTGACAAAAGAACATGCGTGAGCCCTGGTGGTTGTCATCGGGATTGATCTTCCGGTCAGAGTCTGGGTCCTGGTCAGCATCAGCTTCAGATGTGGGAAAGTCTGATTTATTGTCCTGTTTAAGCATTCCCATGAATTCTGTTTCCCCGGTCTTACAGGGCACATTCTGATTTATTTCGTCAGTAGTTTGCAAAGGTACTGGTTCCATGGTTGGCATACTGGTCCTCTGTGCTGGCAGGATGGTTTGGTCCTCCTCTGTCTGCTCCATCATGTCATCAGTCCCTCCCTCTGCCTTTCTCTTTTTCTCATTCATTGAGTCATTTAAAAGGGGAGATTCCCCAGTCAGACAATGCTGACGACTGTCAGTGGGACAGGGCAGAATTACATATTGCTGCTGCTCCTCTGACGAAACAAGCAGCTCCTCTGCTTTCACTAATGCAACAGATTAAAAATGAACATCAGCCCCTATCCAAAATATATATTATACATTTCTAATTACTAAATATGCAGAGAACATGTTTACTTTTTTCATGCAACAATTCAATGTATTACTTTTGATTATATATATAGTAGTTGTTTTTTGTTGTTGTTATAGTATACTATTACTGTTGACATCAATTTAAACGTTTACCATTTTCATAATCGCCCATGTCTGTCCCACTTTCTGTTGTTAACCACCTGTTTGTCCTCCACCTCCTTTTTTTGAGATCTAGTCCCAGGGAGACAGAAGAATTAACATCAATATCTCATTCTATACTTATCCATAATTAACACAAACAAGCATAAGAATATGTCCGTTCTTGTGTGTCCGTGCAGCCTATATAGAGCCTATACCTATAACACAAAACAATTCACTATTCCACTTAGTTAACATATTAAACTACAAGTTTTTCCAAGTGACACATTTGTAGTTACATTTGTAAAAGAAAAAAAAAATGTCTATGCTCTTAACAAGCATAGAACCTTAATCTGTAGGATATGAATCATGGAATGAAGGTTTTATATAAATCATGCTCCACATTTTTATGACTATTATGAAACGATTATGAAATTTAATTCTGCACACCCACCCAAAGTCAAAAATAAACTGATTGGAGACATGACATGTTTCTACCCTATGCATCACACAAGCAGTGTGTACAGTATGGTGGTGCAGGGTGAAGGTGGTAACCTGGGAAGACGCACTTTGGCATTTGGGGAGTGTTTAGCATGCGATTCATTATTTATTATTGGAGCGGTGACGTTTGCTAATCAATCTGCCCGAGTTTTGTTTACGGGCTGATTATAAACACACGGTATACGCCATATTATCACGAGGGTATAACAGTGTGGCCAAGCATTAGTGGCAAATGGACACTGGATGGAAACATATTTCAAAGCGATCAATGAACGAATTTGAGCGCTCGAGTTAAGGTTTATGTTTGGATGGCAAAATGATGACCGGAGATTAAAAATATCCTTATTATCCACAGGCTCGCGCGCCGTGTCTAAAAGACGATCCAACATATGAATGAAAGAATCTGTTGTTTCTAAGAGCAGAGGAGGGATATATTCACCCGCCGCAGGTGAAGCCCACATGTTGCGGTGGTGTGTGTGTGTGTGTGTGCGTGCGTGTCTGTGTGTATATGCATATTAAAGACAGCTCTTTTAAATAAACGTAGCTCTAGCACCGCAGTCTGGAAGGTCACGGACGCGCGCGCGCACACATGCAGGATTATGTGCTATTTCATGCAATGCAAAAAAAAAAAAAAAAAAAAAAAAAAAAAAAAAAAAACCCCAAATCGGAAATAAGCGTTTACACGAAACAACAGCGCAAGACGATCTGCATCAGCTGATCACGAGTGAAATGTCATCGTCGTGTAAATATAAACAAGATGTTATTCATTGCACAGGCCACTGGTGAGCCTGGTCTATTTCTTTATATATAAACAGCGTTAATTGTAGGTCAGGAATCGCACACTTGCGCATTTCTTACCGGCTTTTTGTTGGGATCTGGTCACATGTGGTCAGGATTTGGCCTGAACCGTGCTGCAGTACGAGGCCCGGTGGCTAAAAGCTAAACACTGATCTACACTGTCACTGCAGCAGAGCGCACGCGACGAAGTGCGCATGCGCGAGCGCTCGCGCTTCAATGGAGCCGAGGTTATATATCCATCCTGCATACTACAGTACTAAATACCAAGTCTACAGCACAAACTGGGGCCACTGGTGACTTAGATTGGTCCATGCCATATCTGAAAAGATTGGGGGGAAAAAAGAAAAAAAGCCTTTAAAATATAATATTTAATATAACCATTAATGTATTATTTTTGAGCTGCAAAAAATAGAAATGAAAAAGTTGTCATTAAGGATACACAGAGTTTACTGATGGTACAAACATCTGGATGTATTGCTAATAGCTGGAATAGTATTAGGTGTTGAACTCTATTGTATAAATGGGATTGATTCAATGTTTATATTGTTCTATTTGTAAGTTTCATTTAACTAAAATCCTTTGAGAGTAAAACTGCATTATTTAAGCAGATTACAAAGATGTGTCTTCTTCGGGTTTATTTTTATAAATCATGAAATAAATAAATGAATGGAACCAGGGCAACTTTCATTTTAATATCATTTTAATTATAATACAGTTTGGTATAATGCAGCATTTACGTTTGGCCCACGGCTCAAGAGATGTTTGGCCTTTCATAGGAAAAAGTTTGGCCACCTCTGATTTAGATATTTAAGACACTGCTTCATGATTCTTTTGTTTGTATGGAATGTTCACAAAAAGTTTTTTTAAGGGGCATAATTATACCATAACAGTTATTTATGATTATACAAGTAAACAAACAAAAACACCAAACACCAATCAGTCAATCAGTAATGTATATTTTAAGTGCTCATAGTGCAAATGGTATTATCATTCAGAGACAAAAAATATACTGAAATGCTTGGAAACAGATTGGGCACCTCTGGTCTACATGATACACAATGGACGAATATGTTTGACAAACTATCCAGAACTGTACAGCTTTAGAAAAGACATATAAGTACATTTTCAGCTTATGAAAACTTTCACAATGCAAATATAGTCATCTGAGGAATTTTACGGTTCAAGGATGTTTATTTGTCACATACATATTACATATAGGTTGTATAAATAGTAAAAAAAAATTAATATAACATAAATCATACCTTGAAGTTCCCTCAGCAATCATTATCAACTCAGTTCTATGCGGTTCTAGACTATCACAAAAGCAGGTATAAACATTGTGAAAAGCAAAAGTCTAATGACTCTATTTATCATTTCAGGATCTCAGGGTAACACCTCAATCACAAGCTTTTATTTCCGACACCGTGAACTTTCGAACCGGCAGTCAGTAGGTAAAACACTCATTAATTCATCAGTTACGTATCAGAATTGATAGGTCAGGCCTGAATCAGCTCAGAAATAAGTAGTTAGGTTATACCAGATTCAGCTCATGAGTAGATTAACAACCTTATTTGAGAAATCCTGATTTAACTTCTCAGCTAAAGGCCAGATTTAGTGCCTCAAAGATTAAAAGTCACCAGTCATAGAGCTAAGAGAAACAGCAGTGCTACACCACACCACAACACTTTACCTTTACAAAATCTCTATTAGTAGAATTTCTTTTTTCTGCCCTTTAATTACTGCCCAATAAATTGGTTTATTATTATTTTTTTCAACTTTTTAAGCTTTTCAATGCATTCAAAGCATGGCTGGGTGCAAAAAGTGATTAAATTAAATAACAATTTAATAAAATCTTGAAGGTTTATGAATTTGATGTTGATTATTATACATTGATTATTTGACAGTTCCCTTCATTAAATGTCAGTATTGTAAAGTTATGTTATGTTATGTTATGTTATGTTATGTTATGTTATGTTATGTTATGTTATGTTATGTCTTTTTGTTTTGATCAACCTTTTTAAACCATTAAGCATTCTTTGATTTTGCCCCCTGGGGGACCACTTTAGTAGAGGTTGTCCCTTTCGAATTTTGTGGAGACTGGGTGGGGACTGGGGTTGGGGGTTTAGCTATTTGAGGATGATGTAATTGTGCAGCATGTGGAACTTTGAATTGTCTTTTTTCATTCTTGTAATAGTTACAGATCACCACTGGAGGTCAGTATTTAGGTTTTTTAAAGAGTTTATATAATAAAACCGTGTTTACCATTTTTTCAAATTAAAATACCTCATCGTGTACTGAACTCCTCATTCTCTGAAATAAAATGGATATTTGTATCAATTCAAACTTCTTTCATTTTTATTTCTGCTGCTGTATACACGCTTTTAAGCATAATTTCTGTCTTTAATACATTACATGTGTAATAGATCCAGAAGTTAAACACATGAGCATCACATGAGCATCATTTGCCTCTCTTTTTATATATGACATGGCAGACCATAATCAAAAGTCATTACTGGCCAACTTTGGGCATCTCTGATCTAAATGTTTAACCTTAGATAAATTGAAGGCAAATATCTAGCAATTTATTTATTGTAGTTATTGAATATTTGATTTGCAACCCTGTGATTAATATATTGCTTTTGATATATTGTGATTAATGCATATTCTACAGTATACATGCTTGATGGGGTACTAGGCGATCCCTAGATAAGAACATTCTACACATAGTTGAGGAAGTATCTGCCAGGGACTGCAGCAGTTTAGTTATTTATTATGTAGTGACGTCTTGTACAATTCAGGATTAGAAGATTTGCTTTTTGGTATATCCTGTACTGAAGTCTTGAACAGACCTTTGTTGAAAATATATGTGTAGTGTTCCATTATAATATGCAGTCAGCATTATTGTCATTAATAATTGATTATGCCTTCATTCTGATGAACACATACTGTTTATTTGACTACTTTTATTATTACTGTATACGCCTGCTACATTTCATTTAAATCATTAATGAATAAGTTAGTTGCAGTTTGTGGATTTTATAGATGTATAACCCAGAGTACATCATTATTACTGCATGGTCTATGAATTTCACAGAGTAGGAAAGGATTATAAAGCTGGTGTTGAGTCTGCCTGGCACAGGCCTTGCTGACCAGAATGACTATGGAAAAATGTGTTTAAAACTGGCATGTACTGACTCATGTGAGTCTAAATCCAATTGTGGAAGTGACATAATTATGTGAACATGCTTGTGTGTGTGTGTGTGTGTGTGTGTGTGTGTGTGTGTGTGTGTGTGTGTGTGTGTGTGTGTGTGTGTGTGTGTGTGTGTGTGTGTGTGTGTGTGTGTGTGTGTGTGTGTGTGTGTGTGTGTGTGTGTGTGTGTGTCACAGAATTCACTAAGCTGTGTTCCCCTTAATATCCGTGAATTGTTGTGGCATCTGAATGATCAGTGTCACACCTACACCTTGTGCACCTTCACTCCTTTATCTGTTCATCCACCCACACACTCTCTCACACAAAAACATTCACAGACCGTCCATTAGCCCTGCAAACATGTGAACCATGTATTAATGTGCATTTTTCTTTCAGGTGTTTTCTTGCTAATCACACCTCCGGTTTGCTCATTATGGATCTGAAACTACATTTGGTTTTATGTGCTGTTCAATTCTGTTTGCATAGCACATAAAACCAAATGTAGTTTTAGATCCAAAATGTTTAATGTCAACAACAAAAGGATCCTGCATTGCATGGCACAAAAATATAATGTTATGCCAAAAGTGATGAACAAATTGAAAAGTCCGAACAGCCAAATGTAGTTAAATTGTACTCTTTTTTAGGAACATTCTTTCTAACTCTACTCTATTAATGTCTATCCTTTTATTAACTACACATATATTAAACAGTGGTGTTCTCCTATTGTTGTCATTCATAAAAGATGCGCATCTACCTTCTAAGTAATAACTGTACTGTAATAACTGTAATTGTTAATAAATTATTTATATAAAAGAAAATAATTTATTTCTAAAAAATTCTGTACAGTTAACATACAATGTACATTATATATACTGTATATATATACTGTATGTATATATATATATATATATATATATATATATATATATATATATATATATATATATATATATATATATATATATATATATACACACACACGTTTATCTGCGCTTTTCAATTTGCATTTCGATGTCATATGTATCTTCATGGTCCTTCCACTATACAATGAAGGGGGCCTGCATTTTAGGTGCAGGATCACATTAAATAGGCAGAGCAATGATTAGTAACATCCTCTGCCGTTCACTTGGCCTGTGATTATAACAAGTGTAACTGAGTGTACCTAAGCCGGTTCTGACATTAGGTGAATAACAATAACATTTTCTCTGTGGATTTTACCAAAAATAAGACAAACAGAATATAGACCCATACACCATCATTTCAGTTGTGTTGTAACAATTGGGATGTGGAAATACATTTGTGTGGACTCTCTTTATTATAAAGAATAGGAAAACCAGACATATAGAGACAAAGTCCTTTCCATTTCTTTCAAAACAGGGAGAATCTCAGAGAAAAAACATTCGGAGAAAATATATATACAATGCAGATGCCACCAAGCTATAATATTGTAAAAGGATCTGATCTCACGACCTTCAGATTCAAAGTCAAATGCCTTAAGCTACCACCTAAACCCATATATAGGCCTTAAAAATATAGACTAATAGGCATTTACAAGACATATAATGAGAATCAAGCACACTCAGAGTTCATGGGTTTATGTAAATGAAGCGTGAGGAGAACCAGCTGTATGTCTATAACCACACCCTATGCACTCTACAGTGCACCAGTGTTGCAATTTTAAATCATATTTTGAAGTGTAGTGTAGATATGAGGAGCATTCCTAAAATGCACTGCCATCAGATAGTATCTATAGTGTTCTGGATTAAGCAAGCATTGTAAAATTAAAGATGTTTATTTAAGATTTTAAAGAAGAAAGCAATATATTTTAATTATAAATTGATCATCTGTAATTAAATGTTATAAAAATTAAAATTAAGAAAATAAAATAACTTGTCAGTAATTCTTAGAAACATCACAATATTATTAGTACTACATTAGGTAGTATTGGGGAAGTGGGATTTAATAAGTAATGCACACAGCACACCATTTGAAATATTCAAACACACAGTCACACTGATACTATGCATATCTGTAATATGTCTTACTGTCTTGTGCCACGATATTTGCACTGTAATTACAGTAGCATTAGTAGCATTTGAAATATAATGCTTTAAAATGCTTAGAATTTTTTTTAATGCACAGTAGCATTTTAAACCAACACTTACTGTAACATTTGATTTGATAAACAGGGAACCTAAATAAACCTAATTAATCTGATGTAAAAAGAAACCTCATTCCCACGTTTAATCAGGTGTCTTTAACCTCACATTTGGGAGGTATACATTTTATGCACACCTACAAGTCAGAAAACTCTTCATTAATTCTTTATTATCTTCAGGACAAAACTGATGTGAATTCAGAGCAGAAATATTGGGTGTGAGGCAGAAATACATCCTGAATTATAACTCAATTCCAACAAAAGAAAACATATACAAACACACAATTCGGAGTAGCTAATCAACCCACATACATGCTTTTGGAAGTGGATTAAATGGGACAACCAGGAGAAACACAGGGAAAACAGTTAAACTCTACACAAGCAGGAAACCAAAGCTCATGATCAAACCTAAAACACTGGAGCTGTGAGTGAGCAATGCTTCGATGCTGTTGTGAATTTTAAAATTCAAATATATACAACCCCTCCCTTAAGTTTTCCCTCCAAAGCCGCAACTTAATACACATGCATCATCGTGGCTTAAGCTGTAAATTTCCAACCCTTGTCGGGGTGTACTCCTTACCCTAAACATGTTTGCCTTGCTACCAACACATTATAAGCACCTCTTCCTGCATTCTTTATGGGTGTGTTAAAGCAAGGAAAGCATTTAAATGTGCAGGACATTGGGTAGGCTGGACCAGGTTTGTAAATCTGCAGCAGAGAGAAGAGGAGATGGAGTTAAGTTGTACAACTTCCAGACCCCAAGTTAAGGACCCAACAACTCCTAACCTTTCTCAGTAATTTATATCTAAGTTTAATCAATGTGTTAATTTTGCTACTTCTTTTCCTTTTTCAGCCACACCACTCATTGTATTTAAATATCTCTATAATACAATTTTTATTTCTTTATTTATAATAGATTATTTACTGTGTGTGATACAGCCAGATTAATAGAGAAAAGTGATGTTTTATCCAACTTACTCAAGTTGTTTTAACCACGTGAACTATAGGCACTTCTAATACTGTCAGATAATGCATGTCAGAATTGGTCAAAAACCATTGTTGGGGGCTAATGCATACCTGTGCCATGTTCTAGAGTATAAATTGTAAAGTTCATGGCACAAAATGTTATTGTTTTGTATATATATATATATATATATATATATATATATATATATATATATATATATATATATATATATATATATATATATATACACATGTAGCAGGACAGAGGGAGTCTCTCATCAGAGTTATAGGTCACAAATATTACAGCAACAATTATACACACATTCACACACTACTCATTTTTTCCTTTACACTTAGAAATAATCCTCTCTACATTACTATTTTACCTTTACAATTACAGTGAAGTCATGTACATTTACCATTAAATACATTCATGTTTTCATACACATGACCATACATGCAAATGATCAGGGTCGACATTCTTTTGAAACAGATAAGAAAAACAACATTAGGGGAATACTTACTTACAGTGCCCTCCACAATTATTGGCACCCCTGTTTAAGATGTGGTCGTGGACTTCTAAAAATTCTCCTTTTTTTTAAAACAACATAGAACCCAAATGCAAAAAAAGAGAAAAATCCAACCTTTAATTTAAGTACATAACTTTGGTGGTAAAAAAAATCACACATTTAGAAAAAAAAAAAAACTTGAAATCATGTGTGCCACAATTATTGGCACCCCTAACAATTCCTCTGAAAATTTAAATTTATTTATTTTTTTAATATATTTTTCTGTAGTTGCTAAGGTTGGTCAGGGTATCTAGGGACTTTTAATTAGTAATTCATGATTTTCTGTTTCCCTGGGGTATAAATATGACGTGACACAGAGGCCTAAATCTCTTACCCATTTGTCAACAAGCAAAGACAAGAGAACACACCATTCAAGTAAGGCAGATGTGTGTCGACCTTCATAAGTCAGGCAATGGCTACAAGAAAATAGCCACTCGCCTTAACTTGCCGGTATCTACAGTCAGAGGAATCATTAAGAAGTTTAAAACAACTGGAACAGTGACAAACAAGGCTGGAAGAGGTCCCAAGTTTATCTTGCCACAACGCACAGTGAGGAGGATGGTAAGAGAAGTAAAAACATTTCCCAAGCTCACCGTCACAGAATTGCATCAAAGAGTGGCATCTTGGGGTCACAGAGTCCCCAAAACAACCATCAGACGCTCTCTACATGCCAACAAGCTGTTTGGGAGGCATGCAAGGAAAAAGCCTTTTCTCACTAACACTCACAAACGTAAACGTCTGGAGTTTGCTAAGCGGTACTGGGACTTCAACTGGGATCATGTGCTTTGGTCAGATGAGACTAAGATTGAGCTTTTTGGCAACAAACACTCTAAGTGGGTCTGGCGAATGAGTATGCCGAAAAGCACCTCATGCCCACCGTGAAGTATGGTGGAGGATCTGTGATGCTGTGGGCCTGTTTCTCTTCCAAAGGCCCTGGGAACCTTGTTAGGGTGCATGGCATTATGAATGCTTTGAAGTACCAGGATATTTTAAATAAAAACCTGATGGCCTCTGCCAGAAAGCTGAAGATGGGTCGTCATTGGGTCTTTCAGCAGGATAATGATCCAAAACATGTGGCAAAATCTACACAAAAGTGGTTCAGCAGTCACAAACTCAAGGTCCTCCCATGGCCATCTCAGTCCCCAGACCTCAACCCAATTGAAAACCTGTGGGGCGAGCTAAAGAGAAGAGTGCATAAGAGAGGACCCAGGACACTGGAAGATCTAGAAAGATTGTGCAAAGAAGAATGGTCAAAAATCCCTCTCTCTGTGTTCTCCAATCTTGTGAAATGTTATAGGAGGAGATTAAGTGCTGTCTTGTTGCCAAAAGGAGGTTGTACAAAGTATTAACATCAGGGGTGCCAATAATTGTGGCACACATGATTTCAAGGTTTTTTTTTTTTTTTTTAATGTGTGATTTTTTTACCACCAAAGTAATGTACTTAAATAAAAGGTTGGATTTTTCTCTTTTTTTGCATTTGGGTTCTATGTTGTTTAAAAAAAAAGGAGAATTTTTAGAAGTCCACGACCACATCTTAAACAGGGGTGCCAATAATTGTGGAGGGCACTGTATAATCAGAGTGGATTCTGAAAACTACAAATGGAAAGAAATTGTACAAATTTTGTGCAAGTATTTAAGTAAATAAATTTATTACTACTAGGATTATATTTACATATTTTAGGATGTATATTTGCACCTTACAAATTGTTGACATATATTTTGAAGAATTATTGTATAATTACACACTTACTGTTTACATTTACTCAGATGTATAGTTATTCAGATGTTTATGAGATATATTCTCTCGGTTTATATGTATATTTATTACAAGTACGCTGCTGTTACCTCATACAAAATCTGTTCTATATTGCACTGACTGCTGATAAAAACTTTCTACACTGCATTGACAATGTAAACACTTGATTAGGGAGAAGAGAAAAGGTATTTTGATTTCTCTGTATGTCTGCACATATGGCAGCATTGACAAATAAAAAAACCTTGAACCTTGAGTGTACTGAAATGGCACAATTAAACCCAAAGTGCATATAGCTGACACATTATTTTTCTTATTTTAATACCCCAAGATATGTAAGAATATCTCACACTTATATACACACACACACACACACACACATATATATATATATATATATATATATATATATATATATATATATATATATATATATATATATATACAGTGCCCTCCACAATTATTGGCACCCCTGTTTAAGATGTGGTCGTGGACTTCAAAAAATTATCCTTTTTTTTTAAAACAACATAGAACCCAAATGCAAAAAAAGAGAAAAATCCAACCTTTCATTTAAGTACATAACTTTGGTGGTAAAAAAAATCATACATTTAAAAAAAAAAAAAACCTTGAAATCATGTGTCCCACAATTATTGGCACCCCTAACAATTCCTCTGAAAAATTTATTTTTTTATTATTATTTTTTTATTATTATTTTTTTTCTGTAGTTGCTAAGGTTGGTCAGGGTATCTAGGGACTTTTAATTAGTAACTCATGATTTCCTGTTTCCCTGGGGTATAAATATGACGTGACACAGAGGCCTAATTCTCTTACCCATTTGTCAACATGGCAAAGACAAGAGAACACACCATTCAAGTAAGGCAGATGTGTGTCGACCTTCATAAGTCAGGCAATGGCTACAAGAAAATAGCCACTCGCCTTAACTTGCCGGTATCTACAGTCAGAGGAATCATTAAGAAGTTTAAAACAACTGGAACAGTGACAAACAAGGCTGGAAGAGGTCCCAAGTTTATCTTGCCACAACGCACAGTGAGGAGGATGGTAAGAGAAGTAAAAAATTTCCCAAGCTCACCGTCACAGAATTGCATCAAAGAGTGGCATCTTGGGGTCACAGAGTCTCCAAAACAACCATCAGACGCTCTCTACATGCCAACAAGCTGTTTGGGAGGCATGCAAGGAAAAAGCCTTTTCTCACTAACACTCACAAACGTAAACGTCTGGAGTTTGCTAAGCGGTACTGGGACTTCAACTGGGATCGTGTGCTTTGGTCAGATGAGACTAAGATTGAGCTTTTTGGCAACAAACACTCTAAGTGGGTCTGGCGTAAAACAAAAGATGAGTATGCCGAAAAGCACCTCATGCCCACCGTGAAGTATGGTGGAGGATCTGTGATGCTGTGGGCCTGTTTCTCTTCCAAAGGCCCTGGGAACCTTGTTAGGGTGCATGGCATTATGAACGCTTTGAAGTACCAGGATATTTTAAATAAAAACCTGATGGCCTCTGCCAGAAAGCTGAAGATGGGTCGTCATTGGGTCTTTCAGCAGGATAATGATCCAAAACATGTGGCAAGATCTACACAAAAGTGGTTCAGCAGTCACAAACTCAAGGTCCTCCCATGGCCATCTCAGTCCCCAGACCTCAACCCAATCGAAAACCTGTGGGGCGAGCTAAAGAGAAGAGTGCATAAGAGAGGACCCAGGACACTGGAAGATCTAGAAAGATTGTGCAAAGAAGAATGTTCAAAAATCCCTCTCTCTGTGTTCTCTAATCTTGTGAAATGTTATAGGAGGAGATTAAGTGCTGTCTTGTTGGCAAAAGGAGGTTGTACAAAGTATTAACATCAGGGGTGCCAATAATTGTGGCACACATGATTTCAAGGTTTGTTTTTTTTCTAAATGTGTGATTTTTTTACCACCAAAGTTATGTACTTAAATGAAAGGTTGGATTTTTCTCTTTTTTTGCATTTGGGTTCTATGTTGTTTAAAAAAAAAAAAAGAATTTTTTGAAGTCCACGACCACATCTTAAACAGGGGTGCCAATAATTGTGGAGGGCACTGTATATATACACATACACAAACACATTGGTTTTGATGACATTGTGTTTCATTTGCATAATGTATTCATTTTCAGTTGCATTCTTCATGTCAACAATAGACAGAATTAGCAACAATTGAACTGCATGTAAGACAGTAAAATTAAACAGTAAGTAAAATAACGAACATAAGAACCAACATAAATGCAATAAAAAAAAATTCAACTCAATAGTGCTGTATAAAAAGCAA